>CAVLGL010000076.1:600000-1167500 GCA_963668995.1 Parnassius mnemosyne | reverse complement strand
TGTTATTCTATTGTTTAGAGATATTATCACGTCTTAGCTTTACACCAAGAATTACATTAGAAATTCTTGATGGGGTGCGATGTAACGCGCATACTTTATTTTCATCAAGAACTATTATATATATATATATATATATATATATTGCCGTGTAGTGGCGGTCAAGAATATACACTACCCCATATCCTCCCGTGGGTGTCGTAAAAGGCGACAAAGGGAAACAGGCAGGAGATGGGCAGCAGCATCTTCCTGATAATAACCAAATTACAATAAACAACTGCGGTTGCCAACCCGCTCGCCAAGCGTGGCAACTATGGCAAATACCCCCCTATGAATGACAGTAACAAAGAAACGGCCCCCAGTCCCCGGCGGCCCCGCTATTCCTGGCTACGGTGGCAACCATGGTAACGGCGGGGCAGGGGGTGCTAAGAATCTCCGGTGGAGGTTCGTTTGCCACCTTAGACGACTCGACCTGGCAACGTACAACGCACGCACCCTGAGGACTGACGAGAAGATCGTGGAGCTGGAAGACGAGATAGACAAGTTGCGCTGGCATATTATAGGATTATCCGAAGTCCGAAGAGAGAGGGAGGACACGGTAATCCTCGAATCCGGCAACTTGCTCTATCACTGGGAGGGCGACCATCTGTCCCAAGGAGGTGTCGGATTTATCGTCCACAAGTCTCTCGTTAACAACGTTGTAAAGATCGGGAGTGTGTCGACGAGGGTTGCGTACCTTATACTCAGAATCACCAAACGGTATTCGCTGAAGGTCATACAGGTTTACGCACCAACCTCGGCACACCCCGATGAGGAGGTGGAGAAAATGTATGAGGATATCTCTAGAGCCATGCATTCCTCCAAAACCCAATATACGGTGTTAATGGGAGACTTCAATGCAAAACTAGGCACAAGAGAGAACGGTGAGCTGAAAGTAGGGAAATTTGGAATAGGGCAACGGAACCCAAGGGGCCAGCAGCTGGCCGACTTCATGGAGAAAGAGGGACTCTTTATGATGAACTCTTTCTTCCAGAAGCGACCCCACAGGAAGTGGACCTGGTCGAGCCCCGACGGTTCCACAAAAAATGAGATTGACTTCATTATGACGACCAGACGACAACTGTTCAGTGATGTCTCCGTGATCGCGAGGGTGAAAACTGGTAGCGATCATCGAATGGTTAGAGGCACACTGAACCTAAACGTTAAGTTGGAGAGGTCTCGTCTCATCAAGTCAACGCTCCGTCCCCCGCGTGCTCTGTTCCAAAGTCCCGAAACCTTTCAGCTCGAGTTACAAAACCGTTTTCAGTGCCTGGAAGACTGCAATGAAGTGGACGATATGAATGACAAGCTCGTGGAAACTGTCCATGCGGTCGGAGCTAAGTTCTGCAAGACCCGCCGCAGAAGAACACAAAAAATCTCCGATCACACTCTTAATCTCATGGCTGTTAGACGGGAGATAAAGCTACATTCTTCAACAGACTTGACAGCATACAGGCATCTGAACAGACAGATCTCCAAATGCATGCGGCGGGACTTACGCAACTTCAATACAGCTCGTATTGAAGAAGCGATCGAGCGGAACCAAGGCTCCAAAGTCTTTGCCAGAGATCTGTCTGCCAGAAAGAGCCAACTGTCAAAGCTGAAGACAGAATGTGGCAGCATCGTTTCCGGGACACCTTAGATTCTGAGTGAGATTGAGAGGTTCTATGGGCAACTGTACACGTCATCGTTGGAGCCACACGAAAGTGTTAGTAACGATCCAACAGTGAGTCTCATCCGACACTATTCCGAAGATATCCCGGATGTCAGTCTGAGCGAGATTAGGATGGCTCTCCAGCACCTTAAAAACGGTAAGGCCCCAGGCGAGGATGGAATTACAGCGGAGCTTCTGAAAGCGGGTGGAAGACCGGTACTTGAAGTCCTTCAGAAGCTCTTTAATTCCGTCCTCCATGGTGGCATTACACCGGAGGCGTGGAGCAGAAGTGCGGTGGTCTTGTTCTTCAAGAAAGGTGACAACGCTCTCTTGAAGAACTACAGACCGATTTCCCTTCTGAGCCGCGTCTACGTGCTGTTTTCGAGAGTCATTACGAATCGTCTCGCGCGCAGACTTGACGACTTCCAGCCTCCCGAACAAGCCGGTTTCCGAAAGGGCTTTAGCACCATAGACCACATACATACCCTTCGGCAAGTTGTACAGAAGTCCGAAGAGTACAATTTGCCACTATGTCTGGCGTATGTGGACTATGAGAAAGCCTTTGATTACGTCGAAATTTGGGCGGTGCTGCAGTCCCTTCAGCGGTGCCAAGTTGACTGTCGGTATATCGGAGTGTTGAAGTGCTTGTACAGTAGGGCTACGATGGCTATCCGAGTACAGAACCAGAGTACGAAACCTATCCAATTGCAGAGGGGTGTAAGACAGGGTGACGTCATATCCCCGAAACTCTTCACCGCTGCATTGGAAGACGTTTTCAAGCTTCTGGACTGGAAAGGATACGGTATCAACATCAATGGCGAGTACATCACTCACCTTCGATTTGCCGACGATATAGTCCTTATGGCAGAATCGCTGGAGGACCTAAGCACTATGCTCAATGACCTCAATAGTGTTTCCCAACGGATAGGTCTTAAGATGAACATGGACAAAACAAAGATCATGTTTAATGTCCATGTCACACCTATGCCGGTAATTGATGGGAGCACTAAGCTCGAAGTTGTTGATGAGTATGTTTACCTGGGACAAATAGTCCGACTAGGTAAGTCCAACTTCGACCGAAAGGTCAATCGACGGATTCAACTCGGCTGGGCAGCGTTCGGGAAGCTACGACACATCTTCTCGTCAGACATACCTCAAAACCTTAAAACGAAATTGTACAACCAGTGCGTGTTGCCAGTGATGACTTACAGAACTGAGACGTGGTCCTTCACTGCTGGCCGTATGAGGAAGCTCAAGGTCGCTCACCGAGCTATGGAGAGGGCTATGCTTGGAGTTTCTCTGCTTGATAAACTTAGGAATGAGGATATCCGCAGTAGAATCAGAGTAACCGACATAGCCCAACGGATTAGTAAGCTGAAGTGGCAGTGGGCCGGCCATATAGCTCGAAGAACCGACAACCGATGGGGAAGAAAGGTTCTCGAGTGGCAGCCTCGTACCGGTAGGCGAAGTGTAGGGCGTCCCCCCACGAGATGGAGTGACGACCTGGTAAGACATGCAGGAAGTCGATGGATGCAGGTGGCTCAGGACCGTGCTTTGTGGCATTCTTTGGGGGAGGCCTATGTTCAGCAGTGGACTTGTGAAGGGCTGTAATGATGATGATGATATATATATAAATATATTTGTTTTTTTTTTACAAGTAGAGTTTTAACACAATCTTATAAAAAATCAATTAATTAAAAAAATACCGATAATTATATAATTTCAAGTCAGTGTTTTAAAGGGGAATGCCCAATTCTGGCCACGAAACGCCCAACAATTTGCATTTGTTAAAAAATACATGTATTTTTATGGTAATTAATCGCGTTATTTATGTATCCAAAAAAGATTGCAATATTTTTGCACAAAATAAAGTACGGAAAAGATAAAAATGAAATTAGGTAAGTCCGCAAGTCATTAGTTTGTGGATAAAATAAAAAGTATTGCCAATCACAAATCTCGTTAAAAAGTCGATTCTGTTTTTCAATCGATTTTTATGGTGTCATTGTTACAATGGTAATATTATTTTTGGATATTTATTATGATGAATTTAAATAAATAAAACAAAACATATTTTATAAGGCGTGCAGAACTTAAAGCGAATCAAAGATTATTCCTTTTTGTGAAAGTATAAATCGAATAAAAAATCGCTATCTATTTATCGATTTTAAGCCTGTTAATTGGCAACATCGAATCTGATAGTTAGGCCCGTGTTATTATTATCAAAATTAAATAGTCATAAGTCGAATTCCTTTGCTTTTGTGTTATTTTGTTTGTTTTCACGCGGATTTGTTATCTAAGCAACGAATAAGCTTTCTAAATGGACTCCGATAATTCTTCTCACCCTATTGACCACGGCCTGAAAATGGATCCCGCTCCCACTTCTTATGATAACCTGTGCACGAACTTGGACTCGATATCCACTGTTAACCATGACCCCAGCTTTCACACCGGCCAGAGTTCTGTCCAGATCTCAGTAGCTCATTAAAGAAGATATTTACGCTGTGTCAATTGTGGTTAAAATGTCACGAAAATACGAAATCATGTTGTTAAAAAACTGTTCTTGTGAAAATAAAAAACCTGTATATCATAAAAATCCGGACTTTTTTCAAACCAATTCCTTAACCATTTCATTATTTTAATTGCATATTATCATTTCCATATGATTTTACATGTGGGCACCCATGGCCGAATGGTCTATGAACAGTGGGCATTCCCCTTTAAAGATCAGTTATAAAGAGACTAAGTTCTTATTTTCATTTTGATTTATTTAATTCGAGACTAAAATAAATGTGAAAGGGCTTTTATCTGCAATAATAATTTTCATGAAAAATAACATAGACTTTTAAAAGTCATATACACGATCAATCATACTGAAGATTATCAATTGTACTACAAAATATTTAAAAGACTATTTCCAGTATAATCACCCGAATATCATCATTAATGCTTGACTGGCACACTTAAAAGTTTTATCATATAGCGAAAATGATTGGCTATTATATTATGATAAGGTCATGCTTTTCTATAAAAAGTTGCAAGAATTTTTAAATCATGGACCTATTGGTTTGTTTTACTTTTCACTTAATTAGTGAAAAACAAGATGGACTGATCTAAAAGTTTACTTTCTTGTGTAAAAAGTGCTATTTAGAATTTTATGCCAATGATAATTAAAGTTTCTATGTAAATAAGTATAACATAGCGGGTATTATATTCAATGGTAGCGGCCATTCATATTTGCAAAGCCAGCATTATTTTCTGTACAGAAACCGGCAAAGTGTTGCTCAAAGCACTATAAACAAAGCAGCTGATAAAAGTGTTACACTGATAACTGTTAACAATAACTGTTTCTGCAAATGGTCTTATAGATAATAATAACTATTCCGCCGTGTTAGGTGCAGGAGCTATTATTAGAAGGAGAAGAGGTAAAATTTTGTTTTAGAGATGCGCAATCAATATTGTTTAGTCTGCAATTGAGCATAAAATAAAAAATAACTTCAGCCAAAGAGCATAACTGGCATTATACTCCGGCCCATGAATTGTTATGGAAAAAAATAATTTTACCAGGTTTCAAAAAATCAATCATGATTAAAAAAAACGTAAATATTAAAATCAAAAAATGTATATATGTATGTCTTTACATACATATAATGATTGCCGCTTAGTAACTGACGGTGACTTAGTATAACATCCTACAGTCACGCTGAATCTAAGAGAACTTATCCAAGTTAATCTAACTTAGTCTAACTTATCCTTATACTTTACAAAAAAAAAACAAATAATAAAATAGTGAGATGGTGTCAGTTTTTAAGAAGATATAACAAAAATAAACAAAAAAAAATTCAAAAAAGTTCAGTATTTAATTGATTATATACCGCTGACATTTAATCACGCTTTTCGAAACCACGCCAGTTGTAAACAATACTTGTGTGAAAAATGGTGTACACAAGATAATGAAGACAGACAAAATCTTTTTTCAAATTTCCGAGTTGTAAGTAAAAGGCCAAATAGGTTATGTGTCAATTTTAATTAAATATATTTTATATGAAGAGATCTTGACTACGTTTCATCAATTAACCATTGGTAAAAATTAAAACAGGAATTTTACAATTGTGTTTACAATAAACGTAATTAGTTGAACCTTGCAGCTTGTTCATTATTTTTATTATAAATACCTATAAATGTATATACTATTAATAAATAATTCCCATAATATTTTGTATTATTTTTTATTTTGCCCTATCTGCAATATTCTACGCTCTATAGAAAATGTGGCGTATGACATGACTGACAATCTCTCGAACGTTTTATCTAGGTACAAAGATGTTTTACGTTTTCGTCGCCTCCACATTATATTTTTGTCAGCATAAGGTACCCTTCTGTATCTGAAACGAATATGAATATTGCTACAAAGTAAAGTAATAGGCTATACAAGTCCCTCTACTGGGCACAGGACTCTTTTAATTTCTGAGAGGGTTTTAAGGCAAAGAAATGCCCGCCACGCTGCCCCAATGCGTGTTGACGAAAATTGCAATTACAAATTTCATTCTTGCTGTCGGGGATCACACCCGGGAAAAATTTACAGCGAACGCTTTGACCCAGGTCTACTAATACGACACAAATAAATACGATTTAACATATATTATAAAAAACTCTTACGTACTTGAAACTTGAACACTTGATAGCTCGTGACGCCTACCGTACAAAGCTACAGCACAATGTTATTGAAGATGCGTAACCGCGACATAATTCTCGGTGATGCGCAAGCATAACAGGCAGTATGTCACTTATATTATAATTGTCATCTCTGCAGTCTATTAATCTTTGCACTTTTATAAGTAATACAGAATGTAGATGCTAGACGGTGTTGACGTCGGCTAAAATCTCTGCGATCGCCGTTTCATCAAGGTCATTCAGGCTAGTCAAAGCCTTAAGGTATTGAGCTGAAAAACTTGCCATCCACCGTGTTGAGAATGAGCACCTCTTTCAAGATATGCGGTATTTTCATTTTTTTTGAAAAACACTCTTATAGTAGGATATAGAATTGTAAATTCAAAAGGCTTAAACTTAATGAGCAGCTATTTTTTGCTGGAATTCCGTGAGAGCGTGGAAATTCTTCGGTCAATTCAGCCCATTTGTGCTGCAACCCTTTTTTATTGTTGGCAATCATCATGGATACCTTTCGCAACGAAACGGTTATTCCGGAACCGGACTTCTGTCGAATAAAATCGCACACTACCAGCGTATACGAGTTGTCCAGGGATTTCCGGCTGGAACGCAACCGGGACCCCTTCATCGGTTTACTTGACTATCACCACATAACTATGAAAGTACTTGTTGCATCTTGTACCTTGTAACCACGAAATGCTGTCACGATATCTCAAGATTACTTCAAAGACATCGTTCCCTTTGGAGGTTACATTACACTGGCACTACACGGTCGTTTATTCTTGACATTTCATAAAGTAAACTTGGATATCAGAGATTTATAGTAGTCACTCGATTGACAGTTTTAGTAATTAAATCATTTGTCTCAAATCATAAATCTTTATTTGTAAGAATCACGGCATAAAATGATGTTACAATTTATACAGTACAGTCGTGTGTCGCTAACTACAGTGCATATCATGCAAACGATCATGAACATTATCATTCATTAATTCACTTTCGCGTTGGTCTAGTGGCCGTAAGCAAGACTATTGGTCATGTGGTGCCGGGTTCGATAATCGGGTCTGGCCAATCCAAAACTATTTCTCGATGGCTGGCCACCGAGTCTTATATTCGATGAATATGAATATCCACAACACCAGGGGAATTGCAGGTGAGTTGAACTCTACAACTTGTCGAGTTTTTGTCAAGAGTTGTTAAGAGACATAAATTGAGAAGGCGGCTCAATATCATTATCAATGTCATTCTCACATCAGTCTGTTCAATCACCAAAGCGATTTCTATCAGAGAATGCACCATAAATTGTTTGTTATAGATGCTCATAGACGCTAAAGCCTAATGGTAGGCCGCGAGCTAAAAAGGGTGTATTTTTCATGCCTTAAGCGCAAAACACGCAGGAATGTTCTGCTAGTGCTTATATATATATATATATATATATATATATATATATATATATATATATATATATATACTTGATGCGAAAAATTACATGTTTGTTAGATCTTGCACTTTTCCAGGTACTTTTCTAATTACATTAGACTAACTGATCTAACGTATAATATTCAAAAGATAGATAGTTTGTCGTTCAAGAGAATTTCTATCTATAATATGTTAGAGTTATAAGCAAACCTTAGCTCCAGCACTGAGTGCACTTAAATAGATTACTTCTCCTCAACTTACTCAAGTGTGAGAGAGTATTTACCAAGTGACTCACTGTATTGGCCCGATAATTGAGTTAATCGGTTGTTTCCTCGTTCGATTTCCTTAGAGTTTTGTGATAAAGTTTATTTAATGTTGTTAAACCATTTCAATAAGGTGAAATACAAAATTTCGTTCATTTTTAGTTATTATTTTGACGATTGCAATATTACCTATGTACATTCATCATCAATTGCAGCCCATTAACATCCATTACTGAACACAGGTCCCTATATTACCTCGTAAGGGAACATAATATGCCATGGTTGCCTCGAAAATGTAATATCGTAAAATATTGTGAATTTACTACATATTTTCATAAATCTTGGAAAAACTTTTAGATATATGTGTGTTTACATGTCTTTTTGATTATATATAGAATATATAGATAATTAGTTATGAAAAGCGCTATATTGGATATAACTATGAAACATAATCAATTAAGATGAGGCTTTCAGATAAGCCGATTGTGTTACGAAAGTAGCAGGCACATCGATCGCAGTTTTCATTATTTATTGATTAATGTATTTTCCCTAATTGTTTTAAATAAAATAACAAAATAACATAACTTATGTTATGTTTTTATGTGGTTTTTATACTCACCATTCGATACATAACACCGTTGAGCTGCTATTTTACGCTGGGATTCTGTGAGGTGAGAGTGTCGTCCTTCTCCGGCCGAACGGCCCATACGTGCTACAACCATAATATATCTGCAGCGTGACTCTACTACGTAACTTAAACTCTCACGCTTGTTATCCAAAGTAGTAAGAAGCAGAGACTACGGAATCCCATTATACACGAACCGGCTTTGAAGCGACAACCTCATTCTCAGGGGTTATTATCAATCGTTTATATTAGGCCTTTACCAACGAAATTGCTATTTTTATAAAATATGTTAACGTAATATTTTTTCTATATTTTTTTATTTCTATTTATCATTGTAATCACCCATGCAATCGATACATGTTTTTCGACGCAGTGACAGTTTATTGATGCCCTTCTTTAAGAAACAAGGTAGACGGGAGGCAAGAAATTCTTCAAAGGTATTTTGTACTGACTCTGGGGTATTTAATTTTTTCCCGTCTTAAAGATATCCAAATTCTGGAAAAAGTAGAAGTCTGCAGGCACATGGTCCAGTGAGTGCGGCGAATGACAGAGAACTTCCAATCCAAGCTCTAGTAACGTGGAGACCGTCTGTTGTGCAGTATGAGGTCGCGCGTTGTCGTGCAGAAGCAGCGTAGACGAGCGATTGACTAAATCTGGTTGGTCACGTGCGAGCTTCTCCATCATTGTGTTCAGTTGTTTACTGTACAGATCTGCAGTAATGCTCATCCCATTTGGTAAGAAACTGTGATGAAGCACACCGGTGCTAGACCACCAAACAATGACCATCGCTTTTGTAGGGGTAAGTTTTCCTTTAGGGCATTGTTTAGGAGCTAAACCAGGATCCAACCAACTTGCTGAGCGCTTGTGACATTTGTCAAGTTTTATTACCTTGTCAATATTCCATAATTACTGTAAACTTTAACGTATCCATGATGACGAAAGAGATGCGAATGCGATGAAAATATAACGTAACTTTATGTTTTCATCGCATTTGTATTTTCAAAATTAATAAATGACTAATTTTAAAACAAGAATTCCGTGTTTTAAAATAAAATTAATTTGAAATTAGAATTCTTAGCTAAGCAAAATTTTTTTTTATTTGAAATACCAGTACTGCAGAACGGCAGTTCCACAGGTAAAGACCTATTATTAAAATAACCCTTTTAATACAGTTTTATTTAGTAAAATATTTAAACTTCGTAATAGAGAGAACTTGTATGTTTTCTTGGACTTTGTTAAAATATCATATACATTGCCCTATGATTGAATTACTGACTAAATAGAGTTGATAAACTATTATCACTAGCTAGTGTTTTTTTTTGCTTTACATCACTTTTTTATTAAAATTACTTTTTTTTGAAGAAATATATGATGATAAAATGAATATATTATGGCGCTATTGTAAAATTGTATATTGTAGGAGTGTTCCTTGACGTTTATAGTTGCAGTATGTTGTCATTTTCTCAGTATTTAGTAAATGATCATAAGTCTACGTAGTAACTTCACTAGAACCAGTATTCGCGGTATAATTTAAAAGTCGTATAATACGTATGGACCATAATGAGGCTATTTGTATGCATGCAGTTAACCGTACGGCGGAAAAAAAAATACACCGCTTTAAATATTATTTTCAATTGCGTAGCCTTTGTTAATAGTAAGATTTTTTTTGTATGTTACAAGTAGGTATTCATCTACTAAAACATTACATTATGTTGTATTTTATGAAGGATTCATATTTTAAATATGTAGATATAAATATGTATATAAATATAATTTATTGCTGTATTCCATAATTTACTTATTTATTTTAGTGTACAACTCCGTCGTTACGTATCTTTCTCTCTAACCAAAGGTTTACTGAAAGAAACTAATTTAACACAATTTTTTTTGTAAATTGTTTAAGTGGTATATTTGTGTGATTGTTTGTCACCCATAGAAAATACATAACAGCTAGACAGTAGTAGTAGTTAAGGTTAAAGCGTATGTACGTCCCAGCGCTGAATACAGATTTCTTCGTTTCTGGAAGTGTATAAGAGCAGTGAAGTATAAACCGCGCTACCCCAATGTGTCGGCGGACTCCGCATGTCTTCAAAATACTTATAATATAATTATAATACTTATAATTACTTACAAAATAATGTCATGTGGCAATCTCTACCAGTCAACCCATGGAGTGGTGTGAGTTTGACGTATGGAATCTAATTATGCAGCAAATTAAAGAGGAATAAAAGAGTCTTATTGCGTAATCTTAAACCGTCCGAAAGCAATTAATCTTCCAGACATATTCTCTTTTGGGTTCGTTTCGACCGCGTGGGCTTTTAAATCTTTTCTTGTCTGTTGCGCCTCATCATTAATGAAACGGATTTTAAGAATAATGTTGAAGGAAGAAATTTTATAAATTTATTTTTCTATAATATTTTATACTAAGGGCTTTGAGGATTTAACGCAGTGAAACTTTATAATTCTTTTTTTGTGGAATATAGGTGACAAACGAGCACACCTTCCATTTGCTGCTGTGTTGATGCTGTGACTATTAGACATCTTGATACTGCCTATAGACGTCTCCAACTATTCTCGAATTAAAATCAAAATATAGTTGCGTCGTAGCCCTTGAGGACTAAGATGGATTTACTCTTACATCGCCACAACGCGCTAAATAATATACCCTTCGTTACTTTAAAAAAGTGTGGCAGAAGCAAGATAACGTACTTACAAATGAAGCACCAGACACGATGTCACTTCCCCCTTATTTTACTGGTAGTCTTAACTTATAAACCGAGACAAGGGACTGCAGTACTGCTTAGCGGTAGGTATAGACATGGGGCGGTACCAACTTACATGGAATCTTAAAAGGAAAAAGGCCTCTGTCGTTTGGTAATTGGTCATAAAAAGTCAAATAGATATTATTGGAAAAAGACGTGTATTATTATTGTTACGTGAAAGACGTGTAATTTTATTGTTACGTGAAAGACGTGTAATATTTTTGTTACGTGAAAGACGTGTAATATTTTTGTTACGTGAAAGACGTGTATTATTTTTGTTACGTGAAAGACGTGTAATATTTTTGTTACGTGAAAGACGTGTAATATTTTAGTGACGTGAAAGACGTGTAATATTTTTGTTACGTGAAAGACGTGTAATATTTTTGTTACGTGAAAGACGTGTATTATTTTTGTTACGTAAAAGACGTGTATTACTTTTGTTATCAGAGCTATGCTGAAGCTGTATTATGGTTGTAGCACGAATAGGTCAGATTGACTAGAGAAAGACCACGCTCTTGCAGCATAACAGCGTGAAAGGGCAGCTGCCTTGCATTGCAGCTGTACTTTGTATAGTATGTATAGAGAATCAGAGACCTTTTTTAATGGAAATCGTTCCATCTTAGTCTTTAGAGGTGACAACGCTCCCGGTTTTTTTACGTTTAGGTGTAGATGTTTATGGGCACAGGTGGAAAATGTGTGGTGTTTATCACTCTTAGTCTTTTAAAAGGGGGCGATAGGTAACATTTGTTACGAAGTGACGGCATGGTAATGAATGGTGACGATAACAACTATACACTGGTGTAAGAAAATTATAGGGATGACAAAGATTAATTTACTTGAGGAGATAATACCTCATTTAGTCTATTATTACTCAAGTAAATACCCATTTACTTGAGTTAATAGGTATTTATTAATATCTATTACGTTAATACCTATTTACCCAAGTAAATATCTGTTTACTTCAGTAAATATGTATTATCGTACCTAATTTATCTTCTATCGTCGTGTAATGCATAAAGATCATTATATATACAACTAATAACCATAGTTCAGCACTTAATCAAAACAAAGACTTCGAAATCACGTACAAAACTTTCTTGCGTGATTTTGTTGCAGAAACCTCTTAGCGTTATTGAGCAGGAATTTTTATGAAGTAAATAACTTGTCAGTAACCCTTACCTTTAATTGTTAGGTAATAGATGGCGGTACAACTATCTCGTATAAGGCAGATTGCTAGTTAAGAGCAGTTTCAAAAGTTAATGACAGGTTGCAAGTTAGAACCCTGCACAGAGCAAGTGTTTTTTATGTCAACAGTTTTTCCTGGTCTACGTGTATCAACATGATTACAGTTTTTCACAAGTTCACTGCTGAACGTGGACCTCCCCCAAGTAAATAAACAAAAAGCGGTCCTAAGTTACCTACATCTATCAACATTCTGTATATCTTATCAGGTCATTAATCCGTCTAAATGGTAGAGCCAATCTGCAGCTTTATGGTTGTAGTACGAAACAGTTGACTCGTCCGGGGTAGGACTACGCTTTCACAGAATATCAGCGTAAAATAAAGGCCCAATGCATCTGCGTTCCG
Source organism: Parnassius mnemosyne (assembly GCA_963668995.1). Taxonomy (NCBI): domain Eukaryota; kingdom Metazoa; phylum Arthropoda; class Insecta; order Lepidoptera; family Papilionidae; genus Parnassius; species Parnassius mnemosyne. The sequence continues at coordinate 1,154,489 of CAVLGL010000076.1, read as the reverse complement.
TATGGTGAGTGTAGAGAACCGGACACTTTTAACTGGATACGACGCATTCCATCTTAGTCCTCAAAAGTGACAACGCATATTAAATTTTAATGGAGTATGAATGTAGATAACTGTGGGCCACAATATCTACTTACCATCAGATGTGTATGTGCTGGCTTGTCAGCCTTATACAAAGAAACCTATCCAGTGTTGGCCCACCTTGCAATTCACTTACCGTTATGAGGCCACCACTCGAGATCATTTCTTCTTCTTTGGTTCTTCGAGCTATTTAGCTACCTGTTAGGACTTTAATAAAACTTGAAATCGACAAGATCATTATATAATATTTAAACAATACAGCATTGTTTTAGAAAATTTAATGTTTTAGTACTAAATTTGTTTTATTTAAAACTAGCTGTTCCCGCGACTTCCCCGCGTGGAATTATTTTTCACGCAACCCTAAAATAAAATCAGCCCAAGTTACTTCTTACTAGTATAACATCAGCTATCTGCCAGTGTATATAAATATTGACATTAATATTTATACGATACTAACGTCACTCAATTTTTTTGCCTTCCCGCAACCCCTTCACTAAGACTTAAACTTTTTGGTATGGTATTAAAGTTCGAATTGACTTTTAAGTATTATTACGATTCTTTTGTACGGGAATATAGAAAAGTGTTGTTTTTAGACTTTTTAAGCCAATTTTTAAAAATTTTCTCTGCGTAAGAACCATCTTCGCACTTCAAGGAATATTATAAAAAAAGAATTAGCGAAATCGGTTCAGCTGCTCTCGAGACTTGCGCTTAGCAACACATTCAGCGATTCATTTTTATATTATAGATCAATATTTAAAATATTATATTGGTGTATACGCAAACGATATCGTCAGTCGATCTTTTTTTGTTGTTCTTCTTTTCACTTTTAAATGTATTGTCTCTAGCATGCAGTTTCTTGTCAGCCAGTATGTTTATATAGCAAAAAATAAAAAAAAATACTCGCAGTCGTAAGGGGTCACACCACCCATTTGCCATTTTAGCTTATTGTTATTTAGAATTCTATCACGCAAAGAAACTCCGTGTATAGCCTTTATACAGCTTGCTAGTAACCCTGAGCAAAATGTTATTTCTGTTAAAATGAAATTGTTGCTCACTATTGTTTCCAATTTATGAGAAATAAGTAACCAGATGTGTCGTAATCTCCCAAACGCTACCCAGCCGACTTGGATCCGCTTGTTAACCTTTAAATCGAAGTTGAATTTACCTAGTCAGACAATCTGTCTTAGCCTAGACAAAACTGTTCGAGACTTATATGTAGTCATACTAACCGTTGCTTTATTGTTTTGTTTCATGGAAAAATCATCATGGATACCTTCTGTTGCGGGGGCGACGGTCGCCATCAGCGTATATTGCCACGTACATATTTAACTTAATCGTCTGTTGCTTATTTAACTTAATGTTCTTTTTATTTTTGGCACCTGTTACATTAACTCCACGTGTCTCGGGTTGACTAGGAGGTACCTAATGTCAAAAGGGACTAAGGATGCTCTTTGTAATGCTTTTTGCTAAGGATTTTTCTAAGGGATTTTGAGTAAGTAATTCGTTCATGGAGCAATATATGTTTCTACAACAAAGTCGCAAAATAGATGCAGGCCTTATGTAATAAAAAGTTCAATTTTTTTATTTATTATTATTATACTACTAAAGAATACATGATTGATAATAATAAATACATAATGAGGAGATCGCTATCATGTTGTTTCTAAGGTTTTCATACTAAATGTATAAAATGATATATTGTTAAGTGATTTTATTTAAAAAGATATATCATGCTGTACACATTGTACGCATTTTTCAATACAGATTTATTGAAAAAAAAAAAAAGATTCTATTCTATTCCATTGTGTTCTATTCTGCAATATAAATGGTAAAGAAATAAATAAATCAGTTAGGGTGTGATATGAACGTAACTCACACAACCTTTGTTTTGTCGATTTTAATCTTAAGACCTCTTCATTATTTGACTGTATTAAATTAAGCGAGATTGGAATGGCATGACATCAAAAAAAGATAATTGCAAATGGAATCCATAAATTTTAAATTTCGCAATACTTTAGTTTAGTTAAGATTGAAAGTTTTATAAACTTACAATCTTTGTTTTGCTCCATACAGAACTTAAATATCCCAGGGCTGTTCGCCGAAAATATTTACATTTTATTTTTTTTAATTATGCCTTTATTGTTATTTCTTTTAACCTCAATTGTTAGAATAGGAATAAATTTATAGTATTTTGACTGAAATTCTCGCATAATCTTACAATTTCTCGCGAAATCACTAATTTAAACAAGTGTCCCTAATCATTTTTTAGTGCATTATAAGTAATGTGTGCTACGATAACTTTCGTAGTTTGGTGTTAATCACCTTAGATATTGTTTTGGAGTTTTGTTTTGTAAACATCTTTCAAGTGTCAATTTAATGTCAGTATTTAAGTCTAGCTACAAAAGTGTAGGTATTTGCAGTGTCCGTTTTTGTTCATCGAAAATATTGGATATTAAACACAAAATTTTCAATTTAATCGTTTATCTTTTATTATATGAATCACAGATAATAAATAAATACCTGTTGTCTTATTTTATGGATTTCTTTCTAAAATATCTTTCAATTTGCGGCTACTTTAATCATATAAACACAATACTATTTTTGCGTGTTCGGTCTGGTGTATTATGTTGTGCTACATGGTGTGTTACATAACACACTGGGTAGCATTAAGCTTAGCTTACATTGCCTTTAACCGACTGCAGTAGTGCCCAAAAGCGGGTATAAAATATTTGCTTGAATGTGAATAATCCTGCATATTATATAATTTTAATCATGTTCTTCTCTTGTGTTGCCATAGAAACACCCCAAATAAATCCTAACATACTTAAAAGAAACTCTACAAAGATCTATAAGGAGAAACAAACAATTACTTGATTTAATACGACATTTTTTTTATAGAAAAGTTATCACTGAAACCAATTTATAATAATGAGCAAGAAAAAGGTACTCCATGCACCACCCACCATGTTTAGCAAATTTTTTTCTTTATAGACTCCATATTGATAGAAGAAAATTTGCTAAATATTTTACTTGAAGAACCCTTGAAAACTCTAATAAAAGTATTGAAAAAAAAAGTGCTCAAGAGTATAGTTTCTAGTGATGTCACTAATAAAAAAGCATTAGCGACATCACAGACATCCAGAAGTCGAGTGGGCCTGACGGAATCCCCCCAATTGTGCTGAGGATGTGTGCTCCGGAGTTGGCACCGGTTCTACGGCGTCTTTTCCGGTACTACTACTCTCTAGGCGTAGTCCCGAATTCATGAAAGACAGCTTTTGTCCACCCGATCCCTAAAAAAGGCGACCGCTCAGACCCGTCCAACTATAGGCCTATCGCGATCACCTCCTCGTTCTCCAAAATAATGGAATCAATTATTAACTGCCAGCTCATGCGGTACCTTGAGGATCACCAGCTGATTAGTGACCGCCAATACGGTTTTCGTCGGGGTCGATCAGCTGGTGATCTTCTGGTCTACCTGACCAATAGATGGGCGGAGGCAGAAGATTCCAAGGGGGAGGCGTTGGCCGTTAGTTTGGACATTGTCAAGGCCTTCCGATCGGGTTTGGCACAAAGCGCTTCTTTCGAAGCTCCCTTCCAATAGGCTTCCCGAGAAATTGTGCGATTGAATCACCAGCTTCCTTGCAGATCGGAGCATCAAGGTCGTTGTAGACGGTGCATGCTCCGACTACAAGCCTATTAACGCTGGTGTTCCACAAGGCTGTGTGCTATCACCAACGCTGTTTCTTCTGCATATCAATGATATGTTGTTAACTGGTAACATTCATTGCTATGCGGATGACAGCACTGGTGATGCTCTATACACCGGCTGTGCCAATATTTCTCGGAAAAACGTCGCCGAGTACCGGAACAAACTTGTGTCTGAAGTCGAGTCTTTGCTGAACAAAGTCTCGGATTAGGGGCGACTAAATCTAGTCCAGTTTAATCCTCAGAAGACACAAGTTTGCACGTTTACCGCTAAAAATAACCCCATTGTCGTATCTTCTCAGTTTCAAGGCACCCCTTCTTGCCTCAGCCAGCCTAAGATAAAATACAATTTCAATATATTAAGTAAATCACTTTTATAAATTAAGTAGTTACACTTTGATTTTGTTCAGGGTGTAATTTATTTGATTCAGGGTTTAATTTTATTGATATTCTGCATTTTGATTCGTAATCGAGGATAAATGTGGATGTGTAAAGTAAGCATGTGTGATGGCGTCGTGAGAATCTATCATCCCATTTTATTGCATGGGCTTCGTAAACTATGAGAAATGCGTTAAAGATGTCGTGGTTTCCGTGGTTTATACGTGGTAGAGCCATGCTGCAGCTTTATTACTAGTATAGTTGTAGCACGAATGGGTCGGCTCGACCGGGGACGGACCACGCTCTCAGAGAATACCAGCAGGAAAAAGTAGTTTAATGCCATTGTTTCTTGTAGAGAAACCAAGTTTTTTTTTTACTGGTAACAAGGATCATAGTTCTCAGGGTTAAAAACGCATCTGCATTTTGAGTCTCGATTGAGCATAGATGTAAATGTCTATGGGCCACAGCATCCAATTACCGTAAGGTCAACTGTGTGTTAGGTTGTCACCCTAATCATCCCATCTCTATAAAAAAACATTTTAAATACCACCTGATGGTAAGTGCTTACTGTCGCATATAGACATTTACATCTTTTCTCGATTAAGAACAAAAATGCAAATGTGTTGTCATCCCTGAGGACTAACATACTTACCCCGTTTTCAGTAAAAAGGGTCTCCGGTTCTCTTCACTCACAATATGAAACAGCAGAATTAAGCTGCTATTTTACGCTGGTATTCTGTGAATACGTGGCCCTGCCCCGGTTGAGCCGACCCATTTGCGCTACAACTATATTATAGCTGTAATATTTAAAAGTTACAAGTATTAACTAAAGTTGTGGTAGCTGAATGCAAACATCAGTCTGACATTTGTTACGCTGCATATTATTGAAGCAAGATTTTTTTTGTAAAACGTTATATGCAAGTCGCAGTATTTTTTTCTCGTTACTGTTTTATTCAGAGGACGTGTCAGAGGGTACTCCAGTATTTTATTTAAAATTACACGGGCTGGCGACCGACTATAATAATTTTATGCCTCTATATACACTATACGCAACATTAATTATTACAAAATAAATAATGAAAATTATTATTTTGTGCATTTTTAGTTTATAACGATTTCTATTGCTAGTGGCATAGTTAAACACATTATCAGTATTAGGTGTACTCTAGTAGCCACTAACCATCAGTGGGATTGAAAGTTCGTTTGTCACTTCGATTGAATAATTAAGTAGAACTTCGAGCATAGCGAGCATAATATAGCGTAGTAAATATTCAGCATTATAAGGGGGCGACTAATCGTATCAACTAATCTATAAGCATTTGTCACTACAATTATTCCGCCAAAAGCTCTTTATTTTCGACATTCTTCAGAATTCATCAGCGTAGTTTAAAAAATTTTGAAAATGATCTACAAGGAATTTCTTATTTTCTTTAACAGTTTTCAGACCTCTCATCCGTAAATTAGAATAGGTATGCTTAATTACAGTCATGTGTATACGAAACTCAGTATATGTAATAGAGCTTTGGACACTACGACTGTGAAGGGCGACGTTACCAAGCAAGACGACATTTACGTCTAGAAAACAAAATTTCCACATATTATAAGAAACTAAAATAATAACTGTGAAAACTTTTCACTTGGGAGAAGAACAAGATAATTTTTGCAAAGAAATATTGTAATATCCAAACGAGCAGATAGTACACCTCATAATGGTAGATATGGAGTCTGGAAGACATTAGTCTTCCATACTCCATATCGGTCAAAGCAGCATTTGCAGCAGTTATTGGACTCAATTGTTACTAAAGGAATCAGTCATAGCCTATAAAGGACAATATTTTGCGTCCATACAATGTTCGCCTAAGAACCAACAGTGAAAAAAATACCTTTTTAAGTCCGAAATTACACATAATTGTATGTAAGAACAATAACTCCTGACGGACACTTCTGAAAACTTAGATATTTGCAGTTATCATAGAGATTTTGTGGTTATGTTTTATGTTTATGAAACATCGTATCCGTTGTTCAAGCCGTTGTTCGTAATTTATATAAAGTTATCGCATAACAAAGCAACTACAGAGTGCACTTAGATTCTTAAAACATTTACAGAAATGTATTTTTTCAAACGAAACCAAAACAATAGCACATTTTACGTCTATCTATTTTGACTTGTTGTCATCTGTCAACGTTTTTGACTTTTTTTTTGCGTGGCACAATGCTGATTTGCCAATGAGATGACAAAAGTATTGTTATTTTAAATGAAAATAGATGATTTGACTGTACCCCAGTTCCTTGTGGCATATATTAATCTGAGATATATTTTAAAATATAAATGTTTTCATAATATATTTGAGTTTATAACAACTTTTGAAATATGTGAGTAAAGGTATTGTGCGATTGGCCAAATCACAGGAGGCCATACACGAAGCACAATAGTAATAAAAAATAGGTACAAAGTTCAAAATCGAAAAAGTCCTTTTTATTTTGATTTCACAAGTCAGAAGTGTCCGTTACTATCTAATGAATATTATCTAATGCATAATTAAGGATAAGAATTTTGGTAATAGTCAAATATATGTTGGTTCTTAGGCGAGTTTTAACTTTGTCCTTTATTTACTACGTGTTTAACAAGCTCACTAGGAGAACTAGACTCCCCCGTTCTAGATTTAACATCAAATTGGAAATGAGTAAGTGTTGTAGTAGAGCTGAGCGGGGAAATCCGCTATTACTCGTATGTGGAATGTAGTCCGGGTGTTGTAAATATGCCCTGTGGAGCTTTTGGATACTAGACTGTTATTAGGAGCGAGGTTAAACGGTACAAGCCTGAATAAAGAACCACAACGTAGTTACGTTTCCAAGGGCTTCTACAGTTTGCATAATATTAAATAGAGCGTAAAAACTGGGTGAAACTGAATGATATAAATATGCATTTTGTTTAAAATACTGTACCTGAGTGGGTCTAGTGGCCCTTAGTGTGACTGTTGATCATGTGGTACCGGGGTTCAGACCCGGGTCTGCGTTATGATTGTTAATTGCAGATTAATTTAATTATCTATTGTCCAGGTATCGTATAATCTTGTGTTACCAACCATTACAGGCCATAAAACTTCACTGCTAACTAGACTTCCCCCTAAGATCATCTTATAGAGGGGTTATGCCATGGTTTGTTGTCACAGGTAACCCCGTCTATAATGTCTATAATATAATGTCTCATCTTGTATCGATGTTCTGGATATTAAGAACCGTCCAGCAACGCGGGCGTACGGTGTGTACTCGATGTGAGTAGCTAGGTCCTTTTTGTAGTCCTAGTAGATAGTGTGACGTTTTGTGAATGACTACTAATTGAATAGACAACGAAATGCTTTTTTATCATTAGAATCCACCGCTTCCCGCGCAGAAAAATAAGTACAGACAAATCTATTTACAAACGCGTGGCCGTACAGTCAGATTACTGATTAGCCAAGATAACGACATAGGTACACACACACACTTTACATCCATATATTTACGCATACACGTTCGTAAGTTAAGGGTACTCCTAATCTGGCCCATTTTCAATGTATCGCCGATTTGGTCGATAAATCTTCGTCTAGGGCGTCCCTTCCCGACTTTGCCGTTCACTTCTTCCGTTCCGTTCACAATTTTAATCTAATTTAATGTACTATTTAACTTGTACACTATTATAAGAGTTAATATTATAAATTTGAGGACGTGCTAACAGTTTGAGGGTCGAAAAGGTAAAGGTACATTGAAAAATTCAATAAATATATAATTCGATTGGAAGAATTACAGACACTTTTTTAAGAAAGAAATATGGACCTTAACCGTAATAAATTACGGTGAAACTTATTACCATTACTTAGCCTAACAAATTAAACGTACATACACTGAAGACAATAATTGCTGTACAAGTTACATTACATCTACTTAAATAATAAATACTTAAAACGCTAAGATGAAGCGGCGCGAACAATATACGTTCCGAAGCTGGACAAACGAATTTCCACTTTGCTGAGATTTGTCAGTTAGGAACAAAAACTATGTATATATACGCTGTTACGGGTTATGTCAGCATTACTTACACTACATCAAAAGCATTTTGTGCCTTGTATTTGGTCCAACAATCTCCACAGAGAAAAATTGTAAGCCGTTTCCATCGTCTCTGCCATTATTTTCAGGCTGAGATAATACTCTTTGCACAATAAATTACTGCTTTTAGAGTTATAAAATTTCAGAGATTTTAAAGTCTAAAAACCATTTGTTTTTTTTATAGCTAAAATACTGTTTTGAGTGGTTTAGTTTCAAGGTGATTTTTTTTTCGTTTAGGAGTCCGTGTAGGTGGATCCCTCCTACCTAATTCTGCCGCCAAGAATTAGTAGTGCCTGCACTGCTGTGTTCCGGTTAGAAAGTAATAGAGATACAGTATAATAACAGGCTGTGAGATTTTCCACATCTATCTTCATAGGTGACAACGCATTTGTGAACTTCCTTGTATGAAGTTGGTTGCAGGGTTTTTTTTATATAAGAGGGGACAAAAAATCATGCGGATGACTTACTAAGATGATGCGGCTCACCTACTAAGAAACTAGCGTCGCCCGTTAACAACTGCTACACCATGTGTATCGTATGCGCGTTGTAGGTCTTAAAAAAGAACAACCTTCAAGAAAGGAGCTTACTCTTTAGTCGTATTGGTCCGGAAAAATCGCTGATAGTAACCGATTCTACAAGGGTAGAATCATATGTTATTTAAGTTTTATAAAAAAAAAAAACTCAAATCTGATTGTATATATAATAGACGTAATAATGGATTTTTTTACATATCTGACCCATGCTTCAGCTATACTATGGTTTCAAAACAAATTTTATTAAATAAAAGGATTACGTTCTCTAGAGGAATATCAGCGATTAATAGTAGTTTAGTGCTGCTGGTGGTCGACAAAAGCTTGGGACCATTGTCGCTGGTAACGATATCTAAACTCCTTTAGGAGCGACAAGAAAGCGAAGTGTAAAGCGGCCCTCCGCTAAATAGAGTGAATAAATACCCGGTAAGACAAGCAGGAAGTCGTTGGATGCACATAGTTTAGGTCCATGTTTTGTAGCATTAATTGGGGAAACCGTTATTTCATTCTACTCAATACAGTGAATAAAGTAGACAAATAGGCCTATAATTGGTGCATCGATTGCTTGTTTTTGCTGGTTTTGGGATTCCCTTTACGTCTGATTCTTACTACATATCCGGGAAAGACCAACTAGTAAGAAGCGCGTTAAAGATTTCTACGAGGAAGTAAATTAGTGGAGAAGGAAGAGATTCGATCACTTTGTTGCTGATGTCATCTGGTTTAGGGACTGATCTATTCTTAAGACTTTTAATAATTTCTATAACTTCGTATACAGTCACAGGATCGAGTGGTTTACCCTCTGGTGATAACGCAGACATACGATTCACTTCCGCTTCTACCTGTAGTAAGTGAGCGGGATCTGTTAGTACGCTGGATTATGTTGTCTGTACTCAATCGGTGCAGTATTCCTCATCGGTCAAGCTCATGTGCTCTCGTGCCCAAAAGTACAATTGTGTGCAAGACAATAACAAGACTATTTATCGGCAGAGAACAGGGTGTGTGGTACGTCATAGCGACCGTAAGGTTGTATAGGCCTGCTGGTCCATTGTCAGTTTGTGTAGTATTATTAATAGAATCAGGCGTAACTTTGCGGAAATCTATAATATTAAATTTGGAAAAATGCTACCTTGCCTATGTCCGCTCAATAAAATAAAATTATGTGTCTTACCTAGTTTGAAGAGCACCTCCCGCCATCCCTCAATTGCGTGCACTATCCCCGTCACCACTAATCCATAAACAGCACACTATAGTCAGACTTTATTAAAATACATAAAAACTATTGGTAAATCCAATTGTGCATGCCCTTAAAAAATTACGTATAATATGAGCATTCGTAATTTTTTTAAAGCAGTTTAAATACACAAGTTTTTTTAATCTTTTATTTTTTTAAAAGAGGGTTTTATAAAACTATTAAAAACCCTATTTAAAAAAATAAAAGATTTAAACAAAGGTTATTGGTGAAAATAACCTTTTTTCACTAATAATCTTATTATTATACTTCTAATTTTCCAATAATTTTATGTCAAACAACAATTAAAAAAAAGTTTGGAAAATCCAAAAGTGCACGACTCATAATGCTCATATGATCATCATAACATCATTCAGGGAGTGACCTGTGTATAAAGTCCAAGACGTATTTAAGTATATTTATATATACATCCTAGTTACTTTTAGTACGTAGTACTTTTATTTCTGTACTTTTAACATATTGTAATAAAAATCTGTGATTATAATAATAATCAAGTATCATTTTTAGTTTTTCATCATCATCATCATTACAGCCCTTCACAAGTCCACTGCTGAACATAGGCCTCCCCCAAAGAATGCCACAAAGCACGGTCCTGAGCCACCTGCTTCCATCGACTTCCTGCATATCTTACCAGGTCGTCACTCCATCTAGTGGGAGGACGTCCTACACTTCGCCTGCCGGTACGAGGCTGCCACTCGAGAACCTTTCTTCTCCATCGGTTGTCGGTTCTTCGAGCTATATGGCCGGCCCATTGCCACTTCAGCTTACTAATCCGTTTTAGTTTTTAGAATCAAATAAATCTAATCCAAATGAAATCATTTTTTAAATACTCGTAATTATGTCTGCTTTCTTGTAGCACTGTGGAAATTCACTTTTAGGGGTAGAAACCACCCCTATCAACCCCCAAACCGGCTAAACCACCAGATTCTGGGTAAAACGAGTTCGATCAACTACATATTTATTAGGAAATATATATTTTATACACAGATAGGCTAGCCCACCTCAAACCCGATACATCTCATTCCCACACACCCTTACAACCTCATAAACTACCCCTAACATCCCCCAAGCAGGCTAACACAACTAGCTCTGTGTAGAGCGAATTCAATCAACTACTTTTCTGTAAATAAATTGAGATTTCAACTACAGATAGGCTTAACCCACCTTAACCCTCACATACTTTGTTTCCAGATATCCTTGACACCCAAATAATCTACTCCTAACAACCCCTAAGCATGCAAACACGCGTAGCTCCGGATAGAGCGAGTTTAGTCAACTCTTTTCTGTAAGAAAATAGAGATTTCAACGACAGAAAGTCTTACCCACGTTAAATCCGATCTTTTTTATCCCCACAGACACCCATAATCCTCATAAACCACTCCTACCGACCCCTAAATAGGCTAAACCACCAGATTCTGGGTAAAACGAGTTCGATCAACTACATATTTATAAGGAAATATATATTTTATACACAGATAGGCTACCCCACCTCAAACCCGATACATCTCATTTCCACATACCCTTACAACCTCATAAACTAACCCCTAACAACCCCCAAGCAGGCTAACACACCTAGCTCTGTGTAGAGCGATTTCAATCAACTACTTTTCTGTAAATAAATTGAGATTTCAACTACAGATAGGCCTAACCCACCTTAACCCTCACATACTTTGTTTCCACATATCCTTAAAACCCAAATAATCTACTCCTAACAACCCCTAAGCATGCAAACACGCGTAGCTCTGGATAGAGCGAGTTTAATCAACTCTTTTCTGTAAGAAAATAGAGATTTCAACGACAGAAAGTCTTACCCACCTTAAATCCGATCTTTTTTATCCCCACAGACACCCATAATCCTCATAAACCACCCCTACCAACCCCTAAATAGGCTAAACGACTAGATTCTGGGTAAAGCGAGTTCAATCAACTGCTTATCTTATAAGGAAATTAATATTTTATCCACAGAGAGTCTAGCCTACCTTAACTCCGATACATCTCATCCCCACATACCCTTAAAATTTGTATAAACCACTCCTAAGAACCTCCAAGCAGACTAACACACCTAGCTCTAGATGAAGTGAGTTTATTCTACTGCATTTTTATAAGTAAAATTTTTTAATTTTTCTAATAATCTGGTGGTTTAGCCTGCTTATAGGTCATAGGAGTGGTTTCTAACTATACAAAGTGAATTTCCGCAGTGCTACAAGAAAGCAGACATAATAACGAGTATTTAATAAATTATTTCTTTCGGATTAGATTTACTGCCTCGCGCGTAGTTTTGATCGTTTCCGCCCACTGTGCGGCGGTTGAGGCCAAAGTGAGTGAGTGAGGCAGTCTATTTAGTAAAATAAATTTTCCATAAAAAAAAATTTGTATAAGAAAATTTCGGGATTTCTAAGCAGAAAAAAAATTAATTATAACTAAACAAAACAAAATTAAACTGTCACTTACATTCCATGGCTTGTCACATGATAGATGAAGAGATTAAAAAATAGATTGAGTTGAAACATTGATTTTTTCAAAATTTATCGTGTTTACCCCTCCATGCAGATTTGATCCACACCATAAGCCACTAAAACCACTTTTATATGGAAAAGTAGCAATTGATCGATTTCAAAAAAATTTAATAAGTTCAACAATCATTTAACTCTCTGACAATGTGCTTTTTATATCATTTATATGTACAATATCATTGTTAGATACGATTTTTAGACCCTAGTAGAACATCCTAAGCACTTCGCACTTAAGGTATGCAATTTAGTAGTTCCACCTACTAAGTTTTCTGACTGCCTCGATGGTCTAGTTATTGTTCTACTGATATGCGCGATTGATCTGACTGACAAGCTTAATAGTCGCCAGTTATTTCAATATTACAGACAGATACATTAATTTTAAATAAATAGATTAGTTTATATTTTATTTTATTATCTTTTATAATAATTTGACCATAGATTCAAATCATAAATTGTAAATGACACGCTACTAGGCAACAATAGAGCTCGTGTAATTAAGCTATACTATGGTTGCAGCACAAATTTTATTAATTAAAACCAGAAACTACTTGTGACGTGATCCGGATCAGGCATAGGACAAGAGGGTCGGGTCGTAGAGGCTATGAAATCAATTTACGTTGATAAAGACGTAGTTTATTATATTCTACAAACTAATTACCGCTATCATTACAACCTATCTAATTTCATGAACAGACTCCGCCCATTTCAATTTCCCTATATGGGGTTGGCAACCGCAGATTTTTAGTTTTGTAGTTCTTAATAGGATGACGCTACTTCCCATCTCTTGGTTTGTTTTCCTCCGTCACTTCTTGCGATACCCGTGGGATGATATGGGTAAGTAGATATTCTACAATCACCACTACACAATAGATATAAAATATGTTTTTAAACTGTGTCACCAATCTCATGTGTTACACGTAGAGTTACGCTGTAACTATTTTATTGTTGTAGCACGAAAAAGTCAACTCGACCGAGGAAGGATCACACTCTTACAAATTACGAGCGTAAAATATGTATATAACAGTTTGTTTTAATGTATGTGTATATTGCAGATCTACAATATACACATGTTTCTATGCATTTAATACAAAATAACATATCTTCTGCTCATAAATAAAATTCAAATGTCTGTTTGTAATTACAAAATAAGAGCTTTTTAGTGAATTCTTGTTAAAGTATATATGGTACTTATAACTAAATCTCAGTTTATTAAATTTTCGCCTATCTGTCTGCATATCTAACTAAAAAAAAAAATCGGTTGCGCAAAATGTAACACGTAAATTGGATTCATTTAATTAACTTACGCGGTAGAGCCATGCTGATGCTATGTTAGTAGTATAGTTGTAGCACGAATGGGTCGCTCGACCGGGGAAGGACCACGCTCTCACAGATCACAGATTACACGCTCTCACAGATTCTCACAGAATAGCAGCTCAACACTGCTGTGTTTCGTATGGTGAGTGTAGAGAACCGGAGAACCTTTTTACTGGAAACGAGGCATTCCATCTTAGTACACACGGGTGGCAACGCATCTGGATTTTGATTCGCAAACGAGGATAAATGTAGATGTCTATGGGCCACAGCAACCACTTACCATCAGGTGGACTGTGTACCTACTATATAAAAAAACACACACCCTATACTATATAAAAAAAATCTTTATCTTACAAAATCAGGATTTAATCAGTAGCATGGTATAGAGGAATTCGTTACATCCAAAAGTCTATAAGAGAAAGCTCGTCACAAAATGGACTTTCAAATTTGAGCCGTTGTTGGAATTTAATCAAATTAGCCTTCAAAGATAAATCCCTCTGCGTATCATTCGCCATACATGTCGGTAATTAAAATTATTGGGTATAAAACTCATTAATTCAAATTTATTTTATTTTAGGTCGAAAGACTTGAATATAAATTTTACCTTTGTGTATTGCTAGCCCGGCTTCGACTGGATATAGGATCAATTTATGTAGCGTTATTTAGACTTAAGATGATTATAGACCATTTTCTTTATCAGTTTGTCGTATTTAAAAAATTGGTGAAAATCCATTGCTTTCATCTTTGTAAAGTTTTATCACAATTGGTTCAGCCTTTCCGAAGATTAGTCAGAATAGATGGAAAAAATATTAATAAATGGTAATTTATGTCTTCATTCATTCAATCATTCATTACAGCGCAATGATTTTCATTCCAAATTCCCTCAACAATTATTACAGTGTTAGTTTAAAATTTATCAAAAATTCAACTACAACTCCACACTTATTGAGTGCATATTTCGTGAATTCCTTTTATGGCACTAAACCAACATATGTATATTGTGATTAAGAGAATATTCATTCATAAATATAATTTTTTTTTAAATAATTTGAATACAGCGCCACCTGTCAGAGTCTATCCTGTAAACCATCGACTCGGCAATCAAGATATATTGCGTGAATATACGACTTAGTTAAATCTTTCCAGGCCGTTAGTAGTTACACGATTACTAAAATAATTATGCCACAACGATTATCGTCTGTAAAATAAATACAATTTAAGTTTTTCTTGACGTTTTAGTGCGGTTTAAAAACAAAATATCGATTGAATGAGAGCGGATCACTTGAACGTCAACTTGCCAAGGCGATAATAAAACCTAAAAGGCAATCTCTCTCGCTTCGCGTTCTATTATTAACCGATGTATTAGTAAGTAATTCCTATCGTTGGCATTATGCACAGTATATAAAGACGATTTTTCCAGTAAAACTCTAACCTTTGCTCGGTAAACAACTTTCTTATAACTTATGAAATTTCGATTTATAATTTAATTAAATTAGTTTTGCATCAGTAACAAGACTATTTTTTTTTTAAAAGTAGCTGAGTCATCGTAACAGTTCAAAGCAAATTTACACGATCAGTTTAGAAAGGAAAAACGCAGTCAGTAGCCAAGCTAACCATCTTCTATCGCCCATTCTACAAAATCCATTTTCGTGAGGGTTCACATACGTCAGACATTGCCGCTCTGTCGGGTGCTCGTAAGTAGAAATAAGTACCGAATTTACCATCGAACAAAGAAACCTCGCCTAACTGAAATTGTTTATTGAATTTTGCAATATCTTTGTACTATGAAGATAGTAAATTCCTTCATCTCGTCGACATACCGATGAAGATTATTTTGAAGAGAAAAGATGATAAAAATACTTTCGTTGATGTTTTACTTACACGAAGAAAACTTATAAGTTATTTTTTTTATTTCATAGTATATTTATTCTTTATTAGACTAGTATATTGGAACTGATAGATATTTTATAACCATAATATTTATTTTGATAGTAATAAGCTATTCTTTTGTATTAATAAGTTTTTTAATCTTCACTACACTTGTAGGGAAGAAACCCCTTGTAGAAATTTATGGGTATAGGTCCCGATTTCAAAGAGAACGAAAACTATCTTATTAAAGAACTCACTGAGAGATCTTGGCGATGGTCCAATAAAATAATAATAATTTGCTGTTTTCAAGTCAATACAAATCCGTACGCAGACTATCCAGCCTCCTGAACAATCCGGTTTCCGAAATTCCATAGAATACAAACATACCTTACGAAATTGTACGAAAGACTAAAGAGTAAAATTCAGCACTTTGTCTTGCATATGTTGACTGTCAGAAAGAATTTGATTCGTCGTTATTTGGGAGGTACTTCATCGAATTTAATAAGTCGAAAGGCTGAATTTTTTATACAGCGGTACTACTTTGATTCTCCGTTATACTCTCGAAACTCAACGCCGCTACATTGAAAGATGTTTTCATACTTCTGCATTGAAAAGGGTCCGGTTTCGATATCAATGCCGTGTAAATCACTCACCTTCGATTTGTCGGAGATAACTCTTTATGTCAGAATCACTCTCAGCACTACTTAGTGTAATGATGATCTCAATAAAGTTAAAAGTTAAAGTTACAGCCCATATACGCCCCACTGATAGGCACTCAATTCTGAGGCCTTCTCTCAATTTTGAGAGGTTTTTTTAGGGCAAAGAAGTGTGGTGTGACGCCTTGCTGCCCCAATGTATGTTGGTGAACTTCACATGTCTTTGAAATGTTTTTCTTATTTCTCAGACATGGAAATTTCCTCATGATGTTTTCCTTCACCGCTGAGTACGTGGTAAATCCGCACTTAAAATTGCAATTAACAATTTAAGTGGTACAGGCGGGGATCAAATCCAGGTTGCTCGCGTACTGTGAAATTTACGGCAAGCACTTAGTCCCTCAGCTACCACGGCTCTTGGCTCACGGCTTGAGGTCATTCATCATCATCACTACGCTCAATGACTTTAAAAGATATTACTTAAATGAACATGAACATAACAATGTATGTCAGAGGTCCATATCACCAGCAAGGAGGTTCTTAAAACCTTGCGAAATCTAGACGTGAATAAAGCTAGTGGATCTGATGGTATACTAGCTATAGTTCTAAAGGTCTGTGCACCTGAGTTGTCTCCTGTGTTGTCACGCTTGTTCTGCCTCTCATTCAGGACTAGAATAGTGCCTAAATCTTGAAAGCTGGCCAATGTGCAGCCTGTGCCTTAAAAGGAAGCCGTACCGACCCTGCCAACTATCGGCCAACTTCAATCACCTCCATACTATGCAAAATTATGCAGCGTATATTAAACGCCCAGCTCATGGCATACCTAGAACAAAATGATTTCCTAAGTGATCGCCAGTACGGGTTTCGCCGAAATCGATCAACTGGGGACCTTCTAGCGTATGCCACTCACATATGGGGCGAAGCCCTCGAGAACAGTGGTGAAGCACTTGCTGTTTACTTCGATGTTTCGAAGGCCTTTGACAGGTTTTGGCACGCTAGTCTATTGGGCAAGCTTTCAGGGTTTCTCTCCGGGTCGTCATTGATGGCTGCTCATCCGATGCTGTGGCGACTAACGCCTGTGTTCCTCAGGGGTCGTTCTCTCTGCAACTCTCTTCCTGCTGCATATAAATGATCTGCTCATTCCCGGTATCTATGGGTATGCAGACGACAGCATAGTTGTGAAGAGATAACAACCAAGTGCCCGGGCCTATCGGGATCAAATCCAGTCAGAAAGAGAGGCTTTGGTTGAGCGTGAGTCTCACACTACAGGCAGTCGCTGAATGGGGCGATGCTAATCTCGTGAGATTTAATGCCTCTAAAAACACAAGCGTGTTTTTTCACCGCTAAAAGAAGCCCACTCATCCTGGCTCCTACTTTCCGGAATGTATCCTTGGAGCACACTGACCGCCTTCATTTGTTAGGGATTGAATTTTCTCCGAACCTAAACTATGGGCGGTTTATTGAGTCCAGAGCCAAAGAAGCCGCAGGGAAACTTGGTGTCCTTGCAAGGGTGCGGGGGTAGTTCACGCCGGGGCAGCTTCTTACCTTATATAAAGCGCAAGTCCGGTCATGCATGGAGTACTGCTCTCAAATATGGGCTGGTGCTGCAAAATGCCACCTGGCAGCATTGGACTCAGTGGAGAGACGTGCTAAGAGGCTCATTGGTAACCTTGATTTGGTTGAAACCAATCTTGTGAGCCTAGAGCACAGGTGCAGAGTAGCCAGTCTCTCGGTATTCTATAGGATGCATTTCGGTGAGTGTGCGCAGGAATTACATGCCTTAATTCCTCCCTCTTCTTCAAGGTAAGAGTGAATAGGCTTTTGTTACGATAAGATTGAAGTGTGATTACTTGTTGGATTGGAAGTTGGATTGGTGACGAGTATACTAGAACAAGTTGTCCGACTAGTTAAATCCAACTTCAACCGAGAGGTCAATCGACGGATCCTACGCGGCTAGACATCGTCCAGGGAGATTACGACACATCTTCCCATCACTAATACCTCAAACCTTGTAAACAATTTGTGTTTGTTTCTGCTGTTTTATTGTATACGTAAACTTTATGTGGTAGAGCCACGCCGCAGCTGTATTATGGTTGCAGCTGAAATATGTCGGCTGGACTGGGGAAGAACTACGCTCTCACAGAATACTAGCGTAAAGTAGCAGCTTAATGCTGCTGTATTTCGAACGTTGAGAATAGAGAACTGGAGACAACTTTTACTGGATACGAGGTTTATTTCTCAGGGGTGGCAACGCATCTGCATTTTGAGTGTTAGTTAAAGCCTATATACGTCCCACTGCACTGGGCACAGACCTCCTATCATTTCTGAGAGTCTTTTAGGGCAAGGAAATGTCCGACGCGTCACACCGATGTGTGTTGGCTAACTCCACATATCTTTATTCTTATATCTTTTTTTCTTATTTCTTAGACATAGAGGTTTCCTCGCAATGTTTCCCTTCACCGCCAAGCATGTGGTAAATCAGCACTTAAAATTGCAATTAACAATTACATTAGTGCAGGCGGGGATCGTCGTAGTAACATCCCCTATTTTGCCAGCTTTAGAAATGGACGTTTTTTTCTCCAAATTTATATGGGACCACCCCGGAAGTATATCTATTTGTAGTGGTAGTGGGTATTTCTTACACTACCACTTTACGGTAAGAACAGAATAGTTCAGAGGCTGATGATTTTCTTTGTCTTATATCCTATACATAGAATAAAACTATTTTTACGGATTTTATCGCGTTTAATTAACTTATTTTATATTCCCGACGTTTCAGTTGCTTTCCAGCAACCGTGGTCACTGAGGTGATTGACGTCCCGATGTCAAAGTTAACACGGAGTACCTTCAGCTTTTTAATTATTAATTTTGGTCCGATCTACGCAGAATGAACTAACTGTGTCTTGAAGTCTTGCAGTGGTATGCTTGGGTTTAGTTTTAATTTTATGAATTACAGGATCCCAAGCAGGTGGTAGTACCCAGCCTCCCTCTCTATTGAAATTAGGATGTTTTTTTTAATTTCAATAGCCTCACGTATCATCCTTGGCAGGAATCGATGTTCTTTCGCGAGGACTTGTGGTTTATCAAATCTAATGTAATGACGGGGGCCGTCTAGGATATGATCACAAACTGCAGACTTCCCGGAACGTTGGTGCTTCACGTCAGCTATGTGTTCTTTTACGCGGGTTTTTATTGATTGTTTTGTTTGCCCTATATATGAGAGACCACACTCACAATCAAGCTTGTATACTCCTGCATCTTGTAGAGGAATATTGCACTTGACGGATGGTAAGAACTGACTAATCTTCTTCGGCGGCTTGAAGAATGTTCTAATAGAAGCTCGCTTCAAGATGTAGCCAACGTCGACGTCAACGAAACGTCGGGAATATAAAATAAGTTAATTTAACGCGATAAAATCCGTAAAAATAGTTTTATCCCACCAAAAACATTCTGTAAAAAAACTAGCCAAGTCTCGATGGAGCTGCTTGTTTATCTCTAAAAAGTAATGAAATCTAGACAAAGTCGTGCCAAGTCTAAGGTTCCTTACTGCGATTTCTTTATTATTATAGTTAATGTTGTGTGACTTGGCCGTTGAAGGGTACACAGGGTACAAAACCAGGCGCTACATGACACCATTGCACCAATCTGTCGCCAGAACCGCTACCCATTGACGATGGAAAAGTGCTTCTTGGAAAACGTTGATTGAATAACCAGTCAATTGTAAGCTTGATAAAGTTGCGTTTACACGTAATGTTGCACGTAATTGTGTTTACACGTAATGTTATATCTGTTGTAACTACTTATGTTTGTTAAGCGAGATAATAGCACATAGTGGTATTAGTAATTGGACGCTAGTGTCTCATTTTAGGCGGTTGTTGATTGTGCAACACATGCATTCAGCATTCACAATGCTGACTTCTACTCTCTTCTTTTTCGAGCGTCAAATCGACCACCGATCTAACATAAAATAGACGTACAGACGGACTTCTATCAATGATTAGAAGTCCGCCTGTACTGGAAATAATTTTTTATACTGTTTGTTTTAGGCTCGCCTATACAAAAGTATTATTGAAATACGCAGCTTTATCAAGCCTACAATTGACTGGTTATTCAATCAACGTTTTCCAAGTGGCAATTTTCCATCGTCAATGGGTAGTGGTTCTGGCGACAGATTGGTGCAATGGTGTGTATGCAATATAACACCTGGTTTTGTATCGTTGTGTTCCCTACAACGGCCAAGTCACACAACAATAACTATAATAATAAAGAAATCGCAGTAAGGAACCTTAGACTTGGCACGACTTTGTCTAGATTTCATTACTTTTTAGAGATAAACAAGCAGCTCCATCGAGACTTGGCTAGTTTTTTTACAGAATGTTTTTGGTGGGATTTCACTGCTTTTTGTAGAAACGTGGGCATATTATGATTTATTTTATTACATTTTCTTATTTGACACATTTTTTTAGGAGTTGTTTTTTTTATTATTACAAATCTTTCTTTTCTTTTTTTCCAGTTCTGATTCTTGTACAGTAGCAACAGTTTTTCGTATTGCCCGTTCGCGTTCATTATTTATTCTTTTAGACGGTTTATACGGTTTAATTTCTGAAAGATCGGCGCGGTATTTACGCCTAAGCCGGTTGTATTCGGTGATCGCTGAAGCTTGAGCTTTTATACTCTTGAAGTCAACATTTATGAGGTGCACCCCATGAAGATTGGTTACTCGTGAAAGCGCCACGTAGGCTTGGCCACAAGAGAATACGGAGGTGCCAATGTCCATGAGGGCATTTTTAGACTTAGACCTTGGCTCTTATGAATTGTTAGGGCATACGCCACACAGATTGGGAATTGTTCTCTGTACACGTATTTTTTTTTATGTACCAATAGTAGAAGGAGGCATTACCATATCTCTAATACATCTGAGATCTGCTGAGGATACTTCAGAACTTCGATTTTTGACATCAAATGAAGCGGCCCACCAAGTTGAATATTTTTTGTAAAGGCGGTATGTCGATCTCTTCTAATAGTTTGGTTGGGCTCTTGTGTTTCCCAATCAGGGTCCCTAGGTACTCCAGATCTTCGATTATCCTAGTTTTTAAAGTTTTCCCTTTATGTGGCCATTAAACCCTAACTCTGTACCAAATTTCAGCTCTCTGAGTTTATGGGAAGTACTAGTTCTATTCTGATGATCATGAGTGAGTGAGTGTCATAAATGCGAAACTTTGCTTTCGCTTAACTTCGGAACTAAATCACCTATAGACTTGAAATTTTAAATTTTAAGTATGTGATTATAGCTTACTGGATGACGAAAATTTCTGCGTTCTGGTCTTATCCGGAGGTTCTCAAATAGAGGCCTGAAAATGCGGCGAAACGGTTCCAGTAAAGGATGGTACGGCAGTGTTTGCTTCGCGCTCGACTTGGCGGGGGCACTGCCGTGCCCCCCGATTCAATGTGTAGTGTTCGCGTAAATGTAAGAAATCAATATATCCTATATTCAATTATATAATAATATTTTTTCTAAAAATAAAATGTGAAATTCTCGAAAGCCGTCTCGAACAGAATCAATAACTTCCTAAGTTAATTAAGTTACGACTCGCTTCAGACTGTCAAATCTAATTTACTTCTTTATAGAATTATCAATAATTTCCATTCCTTTATTTGATATTGAATTTACCTCGTGGCTTATTGGTTCCGCTTTAGTGTCTCAATGCAGTGGAGTACGAGAGACTATAATTATTTCTTAACATTCAGAAATAAGAGGAGTTCTGTGCACATTACTGAGATCAACGGCATATCTATCTCAGCTAGTTAAAGCCGAAATCGCAAGTAGCGATTCCTTTAAAATGTCAATGTTTGTTACAAAATTTAATATTGTGAAAACATTTAAACACGATATTGATTAATTAATTTATTACAGGTGTTATTATCAATTATGGAGGTATTAATCAATAGTATAATATAATAATTTTTAACAACTATTCGTAAAAGTTTTAGACTTTTCGATTTATAGGCCCTACATATTTTGGGACTTTGTTGCAAAAGCAAATACATAGCCCCATGAAGTAATTACTCTATTAAGTAAAATATTCCATCTCCCTTTTAATTTCGTGAATTTCTATGAAAACAAAAAGAAATACCAGAAAAATATTTTGGTTTACGATACGTGGCGGTACATGCTAATGCCAGATCTGAAATACCCAGAGCAGCGAAGAGAAGCATTGTCAAAGGTGCTCACGAGTGGTACTGCGGCTTTCTACCTAACTGCCAAGCGGAACCATTAAAGCAAATCCTCCCTGCAAGATTGGTCTTACATACATCTACGCCTCACTTCCTGTTATTATACTTATGCCTCACTTTCTGTTATTATACCGATGCCTCGCTTCCTGTTATTTTTTAAAGAAACATTTTTAAAGAAAGGTGACGATAATTATGTAAAACTTAGTGACTATGAAATAGTAACTTATTATTGTAGGGACATACAAAGATGCGGAACTTGCATTTTAGTTCGAAAGGGCTTACTATGCAAAGAGCTGTCCTTTGTAAAAGATCAGGCAGTACAAAACATATTTGAAGTATGCGGCATCGAAATTACAGCAAATAAACTAATAATAATATGTCTATATAGAACACCGCTATCAGATCCTAGCCTATTTTTAAAAAAAATAGATAACTTACTTTATTGTTTAATCACAAAGTATAATACTAAGAAGAGCATGGTTTTAGCCGGAGACATAAACATAAATACATTAAAAAAAGGAAAATTCACTTGTGAGTTACAAGAATAATGTCACAATTACAATTTAAAAATTCATATAAACGTTCCTACGCGAAAATTATCTTGTATAGACCACATATTGAGTAACATTCCAAACGCCACTGCAACTATATTACCACTTCATCTCTCGGATCATAACACAGCACAAATGTTAACATTTCCAGTAAAAAACAAATTAAAATCGGCACCATCTTACAACACTTTTAGGAGAGATTATAACATGGACCATATTAATAAATTTAAAGATTGTCTACAAAACTTATCGTGGTATGAAATTTATATGGAAACTGACTTGAATAAGGCCTTTAACGTTTTTCACGAATTGATATGTCTTTTTTACAATCTATGTTTTCCAAAAATAAAACTAAAATTAAACAATTGTCACACAAGGAAAAATAAATGGATAAGTCAAGGATTAAAAAAGAGTTGTCGAACTAAACGGGTTCTTCGATACACATACTATAAGCAAAAAAGTACACGCAATAAAATGACCTATATAAACTATTCTAATATTTTAAAGAAATGTATTTATAAATCCAAACAAATTGATAATATTAAATATATAAATAATAGTAATAACAAATGCAAGGCAGCATGGAGAATTATTAAAAATGAAATTCATAATCTGAACTTTAAGGATAATATAGACACCATTAAAGTTGGAAATAACGTATTATCAAATCCCATAGAAATAGCTACTGCTTTTAATGATTATTTTATAGATACGGCCACAAATCACACCTCAACAAAAAATTTGAATGTAAACTACGATTTAAGTAGAAACTCGAAAGTGAATTCAATGTACTTAAAACCTATGACAGAAAGTGAAGTAAAAATGGAAATATTATCATTAAACAATACAAACTCAGAGGGATATGACGAAATTAACACGAAAATTTTAAAATCATGCGCTGACAATTTATCCAAAATTTTGACACATCTTATTAATTTATCATTCTCATCAGCAAAATTCCCAGAAGCACTAAAGTTTTCAATCATAAAACCTTTATTTAAAAAAGGGAGAAAGGATGATATTCAAAATTATCGTCCAATCACCTTGATACCTATTTTGGCCAAAATTTTTGAAAAATGTATGTATAAAAGAATAGTTGATTACTGTGATAAATACCAGATAATTAAAAGCGAACAATACGGGTTTCAAAAACACAAATCGACCTCACTTGCCATGTTTTCTTTAGTAAAAACAATACTTAGTTACATAAACTATAGACAATTGACAACAGGATTATTCTTTGACCTCTCAAAGGCCTTTGATTTTGTTGCACATGATATATTATTGCAAAAATTAGAGACAGTAGGGATCAGAGGACTAGTACTTCAGTGGTTATCGTCATACTTAAATGGTAGACAACAATGTGTTATCATTGATAAAATAGATAAAAACAATAACTTGACATCTTATTCATCTGGATATAAATATAATAAATTCGGTGTTCCGCAAGGAAGTATATTAGGACCGATTCTTTTCCTATTATATATTAATGACATTGTTGACATCACGAATCATAAATGTATTCTATACGCTGATGACATTTCAATTATTGTGACATGTAATAAAAATAATAATACAATTAGAAATCATGAAGATGACATTAATAATACAATTGACACATTAATAGAATGGCTTGACATAAATAATTTGAAAATTAATCTAGATAAATCTTACTACATACAATTTAATAAATCTATCAATTCCAATCATAATATGAAATTTAATATACCAAAACCAAAAGAAGCTACATGTACAAAATTTCTGGGAATAACGTTAGATGAAAATATAAACTGGAAAGAACAAATTGATAACGTATGCAGTAGAATTAATAAGTTTGTATATGTCCTTAAACAAGTCAAAAACATTACAAATATTAAAACAGCAATTGCAACTTACCACGCATACGTAGAGTCTATTTTACGCTATGGACTTATTATATGGGGTAATGGTACTGACCGAAATAGAGCATTCGTTGCCCAAAAAAAATGTATTCGTGCAATATGCGGAATATCACCAAGAGAATCCTGTAGACCGCTATTTAAAAGACTTGGTATATTACCCCTCCCGTCACTATACATTTATGAAACTGGCTTGTTCGTTTTTAAAAATAAGTCATTATTTGTTAAAGCAAGTGATATATATCCTCGAAACCGACGTGACCCAGACAAACTTGTCCTAGATGTTATTCCTAGGCTCGTTAAATATAACAAAAGCTGCCTTAATATGTGTGTAAAAATATATAATAAAATACCTAAAGAATTTAAATTATTAAGCGAAAGACTATATAAGAAACATTTGTATGATTGGTTAAAAATTGAATGCATTTACGACTTAAAAGATTTTTTAGATTTAAATAATTATTAATATTGTATAAACATTTTAAAATTATAATTTGCATGCTATTATTAGCGAAACACGACTGCACTATATAAATTGTAACATCTTTTTATACCGTGATTCTTGCAAATAAAGATTTATGATTTATGATTATGATTATTATATTGATGTCTCACTTCCTGATATTATACTGATGCCCCACTTTCTGTTATTATACTGATGCCTCACTTTCTGTTATTATACCGATGCCTCGCTTCCTGTTATTATACTGATGTCTCACTTCCTGATATTATACTGATACCTCACTTTCTGTTATTATACCGATGCCTCGCTTCCTGTTATTATACTGATGTCTCACTTCCTGATATTATACTGATGCTTCACTTTCTGTTATTATACCGATACCTTGCTTCTTGTTATTATACTGATGTCTCACTTCCTGATATTATACTTACGCCTCACTTTCTGTTATTATACCGATGCCTCGCTTCCTGTTATTATACTGATGTCTCACTTCCTGATATTATACTTATGCCTCACTTTCTGTTATTATACCGATGCCTCGCTTCCAGTTATTATAATGATGTCTCACTTCTTGATATTATACTGATGACTCACTACTTGAGGACTAAAATGGAATGCTTCGTTTTCAGTAAAAACGGGTCTTGGCATCTCTATACTCACCATACAAAACACAGCAGCATGAATTTATGTGAGAAAAAATTCTGTAAGAGCGTGGTCCTACCCCGGTCAAGCCAAGCAATTCGTGCTTCAACCATAGCATAACCGTAGCGTTGCTCTATCGCATATAAATGTGGACTGTGAGTTCGTTCGTCACTTCAATTTCATAAGAGAAAATTAATTTCATTCCGCTTACATCGTTATCTTTATTCCTGTTCGTAATAATTTCATCATAGCCCACAATGCTTTCATCATTACATTTCCTTTTTGATATCCATTTTCGGCGTTCTTTATAATCGCGCATCGTCCCTTTACGTTTGAGTAGGAAATGCCATTGTGTTTGAAGCTCTAAATAATGATTTTCTACATTCAATTTTCAAAAGGAATTGCAAATAATATGTAAAGGTGACTCTACCCACGAGAATATATAATACTAGCGACCTGCCGCGGCTTTCCCTGGATAGAATGAAATTTGAAATGAAATGAAATGAAAGTTGAAATGAAATTTATTTAACATACATTACATTATAGTTACAGTTATTTTAGAGCTCTGAAGCCTGCATTAGTTAAAACTGTGCTACAGGCCTCAGAATTCCCCATCTATTGTCAAAGTATTATAATGTATATTAGTATTGTAAAGAAATAATAAAAATAATATTAACAGTGGTAGAGCCACGCGGCAGCTTTTGCTGTCGCACGAATGGGCCGGCTCGAACCGGGGTGGTACCACGACCTCACAGAAAACCAGCGTGAAGTAGAGGTTTACCTCTGCGTTTCGCTTGGCAAGTGCAAGTAGCCGGAGGCTCATTGTACTGGAAATGAGGCATTCCATCTTGGTAATCACGGGTGGCAACGCATCTACATTTTGATTTGTAATAGAGGATAGATGTAGATGTCTATGGGCCGCAGCAACCACTTACCATCAGGTGGACTGTACGCCCGTTTGTCACCCTTATCCTATAAAAAAACATATAAAAAGTAATAATATGGTACTAATTCTATTCTAAGGCCAAGTTGCGCGCCAAGTTGAGTGTGCGTGCGTGCGTGCGTGCGTGCGTGCGTGTGTGTGTGTGTGTGTGTGTGTGTGTGTGTGTGTGTGTGTGTGCGTGTGTGCGTGTGTGCGCGTGTGCGCGTGTGCGTGTGTGTGTTGTGTGTGTTATTAAGTGATCTTCGAGTACAAATCATCAGTCGCATTGTAATTCAAGCCGTTAAGAGTTTGTTTTAGGATTTTCTTAAATTCGTGGTTATTAAGATTAATTAATAACACTATACATTATAATTAATATACTATACATAATACATTCTGTAGTATTTATATGGAGTTATTATGTTTACCTTCATTACATGCAAATAAACCCCGGGCTTAATAAAAGCCAGTTATTGCGATATATACAGACTGACACATCAATTTCATTTATATGTATAGATAAAATGCTGAACTATTCGATAATCACAATAATTTGAGGAATTAAAAAAATTTGTGAACATTCAAACACGATTTATATTGAAAGCTTTGCAGTTTATTTTACTATCTGCCTCGGTTAAGCCAGTCATTAATATCAAGCATTGATATAATGCATTGCTTTTTATCATGATATTTTAATATAAAATAATACACTGATTATTAAACATGATGTGGAAAATAATACACATAAACATAGTTTTATTAATTTTTCAAAGTGTTTAACCAACTTCAAGAAAAGGAGTAGGTTCAGAATTTCACTGTATGCTCTTTTTATAATCGTTACAGCCCATTACAAGTACACGGCTAAACAAAGGCCTCCCACAAGGAATGCCACAAAGAATGCTTCTGAGCTACCTGAATCCATCGACTTCTTGCATTTCTCACCAGGTCGTCCACCTATTAGAGGTTCCTCCTTACCTATCTGTTCTTCGTCAATCGAAGAACCAATGGAGCTATATAGCCGGCCCATTGCCCCTTCAGCTTACTGTTACTTTGGAATATGTCTATTATTCTGGTTCTACTGCTGATGTCCTTATTTCTAAATTTTTCACGCAGAGAAACTTATGTTCTTCTATAACAGAGATAACAGAAATCGCAAATATTTCATTTTAAACTGTGTTTCAGACTAGACTATAAAATCGACACCAACAATTCGAACTACGCTACGCTAACTCGAATTTTAGGGAAATTCGTTTTTTTATGCCAAGTTGCTTAAAATGTCTATTTTTCTATATAATAAAAAAATCGTGAAGAAATATACAAAAATAACGAAGTTACAAATCTTATACAACGCTAGGTAAAGGTACTTTTCGAAATCACTCAATTTAAATTACGCTAACTATTATTAGCGGAGTGTGCACGAGAGGGGCACGCACCGCTTGTTTGTTTACATTAATCTAACGACACTTGTCGTTGTGTTAGATGTGATTGCGCGGTTTTAAAAACTTTATTAGTAAATTATAATTCATCTAACGTTAGTTATTTAAAATATTGTTAGTGTTAATTTATTAATACAAAAATGTCACGAAAACGAGCTAAATATTTAGTGGATTTAGCCAAAAAGGAGAAAAATTCATTGAAGAGTTTTGATAAAAATTGTGAGATACCACTTCATACTGAGGAGAGAGGTAAGTTTAATGTGTTATTAAGGGTTACAGTGTAGGTCAAAGTATATAATTATGTTTTATAGTAATACGCCACGTTTTTTGAAAATTTGAGCCGCTTAGCTCAGAATCCGTGTAACACTACGCTAACACTTAGTCAGCGTAGTTTAGTGCGTTCGTGTATACTTGTTCGTTTGTAAAATGCACTACTTAGCGACTTTACCGTTGTAAATACTTATGTAAAAACGAGTGTTAATTAGTTTATTGATGGTACCTTGAGTATATTTTTAATGTACATGTTTTTTACAATAATATTCATATGATTTTAACACATTATCCCTATTGTTATAGAATCCTCGCAATTACCTGCTGAAGTTGATAATCCTGAATTCGTGGTTTTGTATAATCACGTCATGTTTGAAGAGCCTATTCAAGAGCATGATTATTCTATAGTCAGTTCTGCAAGCCGAGATATAGAAAATTACAAAAATGATGTAGTATTACAAGATATAAATTTGAATAACTTGGGGCTCTTAAAACTCCACTTAATATTTATTCACCAAATGTATACTTCAACCCAAAATCCTTCTCCATTGACATTAACTCCACCAATTATCGACCACCTTTGTTTTCATTCGTCTCTAATGATCCTTCTGACAGCATAGATAATACCCCCGTACCTTCACCTTATAGTGATTTTTCGGAATCTTCACAAAGTTTAAACGGTACTTTAGTGCCGACTTCTTGCCAAGAAACCGAAGATAGAACACTCACACCAGAAATCAGTACGTCCTTCCAGGAAAGTCTTCCCGATTCGCATATGGTTAACTGCCTCAGCAATAACACAGATTCAGTATCGGCAATATCTACTCCCTGTAATTCAATTTCCTCGCCTGCAACGTTTAATTATAGTAACTATTCTGCAGTATCGACCTCAAAAAATAATAAACGTAGATCTAAAAAAAGAACTGATGTGGGTCTCAAACGTCTTAAACTTAAAGATGAGTGGATAAGTAGAAAGAGAAAACGTTTGTGTAACAAAGGATTGCAGTATACTACGTCAAAATGGAAAACTAAAGCACCAAGAAGCATTAAAGTCAGTTGTGTCAATTGTCGTCTGCAATGATATAAAAAAATAAGCCAAGAAGTTCGTATTGACCTTTTTGATAAGTTTTGGGATACTGGTGATCACGCAAAACAATGGCAAATCATTGCCAAATATGTAATACAAAAAAGTAAAAAGACTGCCACTAATGTTGAAAGCGAATCTAGTCGTCGATCACACACTTTGCATTATCTCCTTCCTATAAATTCTGACAATGGTATCATATTACAAAAAGTTTGCAAAACAATGTTCTTGAACACTTTTGATATTAGTAAAGATTTTGTGTATACTGCAATATGAAAAATCGAAGAAAACAATGATTTTACTCATGTAACTGACGACAGAGTTCGGCATAAAAACCATAACTATTCAAATGAAATGAAACAGAGTGTCATAGATCACGTTAATTCTTTCACCCCTGTTGAATCTCATCAATTTGTTCATAAGCATCCACATTTATTTCAACGTAAGTGTGAAGTGAGTGAAAGTAAGGGTAGATACAAGAATAGGTTATATGCACCAGCAAATCGTCTAAAAGTTACAAAAAGAAATGCTTCTGCAATGTCGATAAGAATTTATAATAAATAACCTGATAATTTTAAGCGTAAAAGTTTATTGTCATATAAGAAATCTGTTTTGGCATTGTTGCTCACTAAATGTTATTATTCTGTAGAAGAGTTCTTAAACGACAACGACCTACATACGAGTAATGAATGATAATTTTAGAATATGATTAATTACATAATTACAAGATTCCAATGTTTAAAAAAATAATGTTTTTGATATTATTTTATATAAAATTTGACTTATGTATTTAATTAATTAATAAATTTGATGTAAAAATAGAAAGAAATTAATGACAATTGGATATGTAACATTATTTAATTATTGACATAAGAATAATAATTAATATATGACATTGACCTATAATAATAATCTTACTTGACATAATAATACTTACTTATATATTTGATGGCATTTTCTGACACTGTGGCATAATAAATTAATTATCAAATCAACTAAATAATATTAAATAATTTTATATTTTTTTAAATTAATATATTTTGTTAAATTCGATAAGTGTTGTTGTTTAGGTTACTTGACCGTTAATATTTGCACAGCACTAAGGTAGAATATGTAGAACGAATTATACTCAAACACCATTGTACAACCATATTCTTGCAAATAAAGATTATTATTATTATTATCTCACTACGTTAGAAAACGTACGAGTAAAAAATACTTAGAACCTTCTTTATCTTTTTCTAAAATGTTTAAGTTGTATCATGGATGGTGTTCTGATAATAATTATAATGTTAGAGTACAGACAGTAAGACAGTATATAGATGTTGTTAATACTAATTTCAAGATAGGTTTTTATTTACCAAAAAAAGACCAATGCGATATCTGTCATCAGTACAAAAATACATCTAGCCCTACAGATGAATTGAAAGAAAACTTCACAAAACATCAAACAAAAAAAGAAATTTCCCGTAAATTAAAATTAGAATGTAAGCTGTTAGCTGTCTCTAGTAACAAAGTAGTTTGTATTGTATTTGATTTTCAAAAAGTTTTAAGCTCACCACATGGTAATATAAGTGTGTATTACTATAGGCGTAAGCTCAATGTATATAATTTTACAATTTACAATATGGGATCAAAAGAAGCGTTTTGTTATATGTGGGATGAGCAAACGGCTAAGAGGGGGGCTTATGAAGTGGCTAGTTGTTTATACGATTTTCTTATTAAATTAGCTTCTAAAGGAGTTCACGAAGTCAATCTATGGTCAGACAACTGTGGGAGACAAAATCGTAACCGTATTGTTTACTATATGTACTTATTAGCTGCTAAAAATTTTAAAATGAAGATAAGCCACCATTTTATGGAAAAGGGCCATACACAGAATGAAGGAGATTCAGTTCACGCTGTGATAGAAGAAACTGCAAGAGGTAGAGAGGTATATTCGCCGGATGAGTGGTATTCACTAGTACGATGGGCAAAGGTCAATGGGAATCCACATAATGTTATCGAGGTTAATCAAAACATATTTGATTTTAAAAGTAATATTAGCAAAAAAATTGGACTAAAAATTTAAATAACGATAAAGTTATATGGAATAAAGTAAAAAAAAATTGAAGTTTCTCCCGATAATTACGGGTTGTTGGAATATAAGTATAGTTTAGATGATAAAGAAAGCAATCAAATACAATGTTTTAAAAAGACATCTACTAGATTATTCCACTTGGAGCCTTTTCCCGAAAAAGCATACAAAACTTTGTTAAAAATTCATGTAGCAAAATATAAAGATTTAAAGTACTGTACTGTGATAATAATATTATACCCGAAAATTATCATACATTTTACAGGAATTTATTAACAACTGAATATGATGAGAAGAATGTAACTGATGATGAGGTTTGAATGATTATAAGTACGTAATGATTACAACATACTGTTTAAATTATTTGATTTATATTTACCACTTAGAAGTTTTTGTTTTTTATTAAGAATAACAATTATGTGCAATCTTGATTTAAATATAATATACGAAGTGGAACTGTGATTAATCCGATCTCTTATCGTTAATAATTAATTAGTACTTACTTACCTGAAATTTAAATAAACAGTTGATTACTATTTTTGTTTTAATTATATATTTACCTACAAAAAATAATATTATCAGCAGAATTAATCAAGAATTTATAAAAATCTACATGTATTATAGCTCAACGGAAAGTTAAAAATGATATGCTAACGTCGATGTATAGTACGCTATATATAATTTGACGGCTTTTAATACGATATGCGCCAGTGATGCATGTACCGGTTAAATAAAGCTAACTTTAATAACTTGTTATTTAGCATAAGAATTTATAATTATATAGCTTGTGAATATATATAAAAACCAAAGGTTATAATTAATGCATAATATACTTTACAATTATGATTGCAAAGCAAAAGATATAACACTTCTTTAGCACTACGATCTCCCGTAATACTCTACGCTAACATTAGTTAGACGTGTGTAATATGTAAAATCTTATTGAGGAATTACGTGTATATACGGCTAATTTGCGCTAAATCAAAGAATATAAATAATTAAGGAAAAATAAATATGGGAAATTACGACGAATAAATTAAATATTAAGCATACCAAATTTCAAATAAGTGTCTTAATTAATATAAAAGTTATCACGTTTTTCCCTTCATATGCCTTTACTGTAAAGTTCACTTTTATGAGTTAGCTTAGTATAAATTGCTGGTGTCGAAATATATTTAATGTGTCTTTGCACATTGGAAACATATTTCAATACAATATAAGTATTGTAAAAATACAACAACGTACAATAAGGCACGTTATAAATATGTTTCAAACATAAAAATATTTTTGACAAGTTTTCTACAAGTTTATGTAAACAATTCTCAGAACTTGTTTTAGGTGTAAGCAATAAACGAAAACAGTCGATAAAAAATTTAAAATCCATGTTTTCTACGTTCGTGTAAACGTGGAGAGTAATGATGATGTTCTACTGAGGACTGAATAAAAATATTCTACATTAACAGTGCATGAATGGTATTATAATAAAATAATATTTAAGTAGCCGTTGCTATAGAAAGGCAAAGTTTACAAACTAGCTAAAGCCAGTCGTGAAGTTGACAGTTGAACAAAGATTGGAGGAACACAAGACTTTCTAGTGGCGGAGTTAGCTCGTGCTTCAAGACCAGACACGATTGTATCTGTCGTGTTAATACCTTACCAACTTTAAAACCTTCGGCGCTATTTTGGATTATTGGTATTGCGGTGATTATAGAATATTTTACCTTAGTTTTTTTTTTATTAATTAGCCTTTCACAAGTCCACCGCTGAACATAGGCCACCCCAAGTAATGTCGCAAAGCAAAGTCCTGAGCCACTTGCATCCTCACTTTTTAATTAAAGTTACAGCCTATATACATCCCACTATCTAATCTCAATATTTACAAGCTCTTATTTAATTTGCAATGTAACTATGTTTGTTCGGGTGGAATCTTGCAACTCAATTTTGAAGCCGATCCCTTTAACCGATTGAACTGAAATTTTGTATACATGTTAAGTTTGGACGACAATGCATGGGTAGTTGTGTGACTTCATTCTAAATACAACATGGCGGAACACCCAAGATGGCGGAATAGTTATTTTTAACGCACTCCTACAATATGGGTATGAAATGAAAGGGCTGGCTAAGTATAATTCGGAAAATAAAGTGACGTCAATCTAAATCCAATATGGCGGACTTTTAAAGATGGCGGACTAAATTTTTTATGGTTTCCTACAATATGGGTATCAAATGAAAGGAATTGCTGACAACATGAAGGCGAGTTAAATAAATAAGATGTAGATCATAAACTGCGTTGCTCCAATCCGTCAGAAATTTTGGTGTACTGGGGTTTTTGGAGTCCTCGATAATGATATTGGGGTCGAATTGTTCGAGTTTGTAACATCGGTTGGTTAACTATGACTTGTGTATGTAATTTGGCAAGATGGCGTCAACAGCATTGGTTTGCAACCTTTCTAGGAGAAGGATAACTCCAAAATCAAACCCGAAACTGTGTTTCATAAGGCACAAGTAAGCTTCAAGCTGAAATAAGTAGTGCATTCCTCAAAACACTCGAGTCAAGGTGAGGCCGTGTCGAGCACTGAGTGGTATCAGGGTGTAATATGATGTCAATCCGTCAGAAATTTTGGTGTACTGGGGTTTTTGGAGTCATCAAATATGATATTGTGTCGAATTGTTCGTGTCTGTAGCACCGGTTGGTAAACTTTGACTGTTCAAAGGTCTGGTGCATTCACCATTTACCATTGTGCCATTGGACATATTACAGAAATCATATTGCCCTGCTTCCGGATAGCATAAATGTATAATACGGACAAACCATACGTCCCTGTAGACTTCGGTAAAGACGGTGTTCATCGCATTCATCCAAAGACTGTGCAATATCCAGCAAAATATAGTCACGGCACTGCAGAACGAAGAAAGCTGCCAATTATATTATGTTGGGCTTGCACAGTACCCAAAATGCAGGACAGTATTGTCGACTATGCCGTTGTATACTTGGATATTGAAATTACCTTGATATTGATATTGAAGCTATATTTGTTTTGCAAAAGAGAGCCGAACGGGCGATTTATAACCTAAATTGTAGAGTCCCTCAGAGAAAAAAAAATAAACATATTAACTTTGGCATCGCAATATATTTATGAAAATGTAATGTATGTACATAGAAACATAAATAGCTTTAAAAGAATAAGGATGTTCATACCTTAAACACTAGGAACAAACATAAGCTTGTAATGTCAGTTACTAGACTCCACAGAATTAGTAATTCATTTATGGGGCAATGTATAATCTTTTTCTACAAAATTCCAGAACATGTTCAAAGTTTGTCAATAAACAAGTTTAAAAAAATTATTAAAGAAAATCTGTACAAAATGAGTTATTATAATATCAAGGAATACATGAATGAAAATAACCCCGGGAATAAGGTGATGACCACCATGCTGGTTTTATGAAAATACATTTAAAATTGTATAAACAAAATTGTGAAATTATGTTTAAAAAAGTCCCGCTTGGTTTCTTGCTGGTTCTTCCCAGGACATAGGTATTTTACGAACCAGTAGTAAATAAAAAATAACTTTCAGTATTATGTAATAATCAATATTGCATAAAAATCATTCCATTCTATTCTATTCTATACTGAGGCTCGAAGCTCTTCGCTGCTGGTCAAGCATATGTGACCTTAAATAGGGTAAAATCATTAGAAGGTCTCCTTATTGAAGACCTAGACTGTTCGAAATAAATCGACAAACTTCCTTGCAACAATGATGCGTGGAATGAGATGAATAGACTGAGAAATCTGTCCAGCGACAACTAAAAAGTAAACTTTTATAGAAACAAGCTTTTGTTTAAATGCGCTAAAAATAATATAACAAATTTTTTTTAAAACTTTTACTATCAAGTTATAAAGTCATTACACAATTTGTATGATATAAAAGCTTGTCGCGAGATTTACGCATTTAAATAAAAGCTTACTTACTTACTTATCTTCACGCACAATCCTTGACGGGGTAGCCAGAGAGAACAGATCGCCAAGTGTCACGATCCTTACAAACCTCTTTAAATAAAAGCTTGCTTTTAATAAGGTTTTTTTTTTTTACTTTTAATTTATGAGAGGTTAAAAGGTAAGGAAATGTCCGCTGTGCTGCCTCAATGCGTGTTGACGAAATTGACATGCTTACGAAATATTATTTATTCTTATTTCTGAGATATGCAGGTTTCTTTACGATTATTTCCTTCACCGCCGAGAACGTGGTAAGTCAGTACTTCAAATTGCAATTAACAATTTTATTAATGCCAGCGGGGTTCGAACCCGGGTTACTCACGTACTGTGAAATTCACAGCGAGCGTTTAGCCCCTGAACTACCATGGCTCTCTCGCCTTTTTAGCTTGAAATACTCGTATATTAAGGGGAATATTTTTTTCTTTGACACTGGACACTGTGTACTGACTTCGTGCGAGAATCTCCTAATCCATACCCCAATATGGGTGGCGTAAGTGGCGACAGAAGGATGTGAGACAGGAGATGGCCAGCGCCGGCGTCCTGGTAATAAATCAAAATAATATACACAAAATACTCGTACACAAGCATAAGGACAAATACTGAATCGCCCACACCTATAGCATTCATTTCTGTTTTAATAATAATATCAGGAATAGACTCTAATTCATTTCATCAGACCCGAACATCTTACGGATGTTTTTTTTTTGTATTTCATTATACTCTTGATCCCTTCTAAAAGAATAATATGCTTTAATATGAAACATCTATTACCGCAACTTGAAAATAAAACCGACTCGTATTAGTATGTCGTAACGGCAACGGCATTACGCTCTCTTATGCCGCCCTGCCTCCTCTACGCCACCGCACTCGACTCCGTATACTAAACACTTCGTTCCTCCTCTGTACGAGCTGTGTACTGCATGTTCCTTACTATTCGACTATAGTATACTTGACGCGTCCACCACTTGTAAATACACATTTTTTAATATAATTTTATTGATTTTACTGAATATTTCTTTATAGGTTCATTAATTGTAAGTTCTACAATCGACTATGATGTTTCACATCTGAAGTGGTGTTCAACTTTTTCTATTCAAGCATTCTTGATTAACTAGCACACAGTCCAACTTATGGTCGCTGTACCCCGTTGCTAGGTAAAAAGCATACAAATAAAACTTACAAACAAATAAGCATAAAAACTTCTTAGCTTAACCTTTAACTATGGACGCTAGCTAAGATAAGAGGTTCATAATGAATTCACCATAGTCGTGTCGTACCACAGTCACAGGATGAAATAAGTGAGCATTATCTGTTCATTTCTTTTAAACGGTGGTGCGACTGCAGCTATATTAAGACCACGCTTTTGCAGAAACCGGTGTAAATTAGTAACTTGAGGCTGTTGTGTTTCGTATTGTTAATCAAGAGAACTGGTGACCCTGTATTGGGCATTATAATATCAGAGTACTCTGGGGTGAAAACGCATCCACATTTTGATTCTTAATGGAAGATAGATGTAGGTGTATACGAGCCATGTGCTCGTTTGTCACCCTTATTCTATAAAAAGGAGGACACCCTGAAGGAACACCCTTGGAGCTAAGTTGAAATGCTTCGTTTGCAGTAAAGAGGGTCTCCGGTTTTCTACATTCACCAAACAAATCACAGCACAAAACACATTTTTAATAGTAGTAGAGCCACGCGGCAGCTTTTGCTGTCGCACGGATGGGCCGGCTCGAACCGGGGTGGTACCACGACCTCACAGAATACCAGCGTGAAGTAGAGATTTACCTCTGCGTTTCGCTTGGTGAGTGCAGGTGGCCGGAGGCCCTTTTTACTGGAAATGAAGCATTCCATCTTAGTCCTCACGGGTGGCAACGCATCTGCATTTTGATTCGTAAACGAGGATAGATGTAGATGTCTATGGGCCGCAGCAACCACTTACCATCAGGTGGAATGTGTGCTCGTTTGTCACCAATATCCTATAAACAAAAAAAAGCAACATTAAGGTGCTAAATATATAGCGCGAAAGTTAATATTAAAAGGTGTCGAGGTAGACCGAGACTAACTTTCGAAGACCATGTGAGCAAATTGCTCGAAGAGGGTAGGGTCAAGAGTACTCGGATACCTAGACGTGCATGCATGAAGAAGACAATGAATCTGAAAGAAGCGAAAGAGGTTTGTAAGGATCGTGACACTTGGCGATCTGTTCTCTCTGGCTACCCCGTCAGGGATTGTGCTTGAAGATAAATATAAATATTTCATGTTGGTGTTTTGTGCGAGTGCGGTCCTTTCCCGGTAGAGGCAACCCATTTGTGCTACAACCACATAGCCGTAGTATAAATGTGGACTGTGAATTCGTTCGTCACTTCAATTTTATAAGAGAAAATTAATTTCATTAAATCGAAAAATTCCTGTTCGTAATTATAGTTTCATAGCCAACAATACTTTCATTTTCAGCGCTCTTTGTACTCGCGCATCGCCCCTTTATGTTTGGGTAGGACATGCCATTGTGTTTTAAGCTCTAAATAAAAAGAAATTGGAAATAATATTATGTAAAGGTGACTCCACCCACGGGAATATATAATACTAGCTACCTGCCTCAACTTTTCCTGGATAGAATGTATTTATATCCAAATTAATCAAAGTACGATATAATTGACCCTTTTACCTATTTCTACTGCCAAAAAGAACTTGCTTGTACTGCTGTGATCCACTGAGAAGGGTATAGTAAGTCAGTGTAATTACAGGCTACTATATGAAAGACAGCAGCATTCCTCTTTAACGCTGGTGTTCTGTGAGAGCGTGGTCCTTCTCTGGTCTAGTCGACCCATTGGTGCTACAATCATAATACAGCTGTGTTATGGCTCTACAACCTAACAAAAATGATGGCCATATTTTTGAAATAATACTTATTCGACTTTCAATGACCACTAACCACATGGTAGAGGCCTTATTCTTTCTAGGATTTCATGCAAGTTGGTACTACCCTCAGTTTATATCTGCCGCTAAGCAGTACTTCAATCCCTTATGTTGGTTTAGAAGGTAAGAGTGCCGGTAAAATAAGAGGGTAAGTGACATCGTGTCTGGTGCTCCGTTTGAAGTAGCATTGCAGTTCAGTTGGCATAGCTAATAGCTACTTCGCATCAGGTCTATTATCTTGCTTCTAGCACATCACTTTGTTATAAGAATTAAGGGTATAACATTTGGCAAGTTGTGGCGTATGTAAGAGAATTCAACAGATAATTCTGGTCCGCGGGCGTCATAAAAAGTGACTTTGGGAAATGTGGTAAACGGTATATGAGGGTAAGAGCAGCGGCGAGTAGCAGCGTCAAAGGTGTAAGCGGTATCTTTGATGTTGGTGCGAGACAATCCGCTTGGCATATTAGCGTGAATATTAAGGCAAATATTGAGAAATTTTTATTTCCAGATATTAAGCCAAGAACTTTTGAAATAAAGTAAGTTTTTGTCTAATGAATGTCGCATGCTTACTTCGTTCTGGGAAGATGCACGAAGCAGAGAAAAGACCGTAATTGAAATAAAAACCACCTCGCATTGTACAATAATAAAAAAAAATCCTTAATTTTAAGATTGTTTAGAAGAGTTTGTGTCTTCTTAAAATTTGGTAGACTGTGTACTTATTTGTCACCCTAATTCCATAAAAGAATTATAAAGTTTCAGTGTCAGAGCCTAGAATCCATTTGTATAAAATAGTATAGAAAAATAAGGGAATTAAAGTTCTTCTTTCAAAATTATTCTTAAAATTCGTATAAATAATGATGAGACGCAACAGATAAGAAAAGCTTTAAAAGCCCACGCAGGCGAAACGATCCCAAATGAGGACATGTCTGTATGATTAATTGTATTCGAATGCATCAAGATTACGCAATAGGAATCTTTTATTCCTCTTTAATTTGCTGCATAATTAGATTCCATACGTCAAACTTACACCACTCCATGGGTTGACTGGTAGAGAATGCCACATGACATTATTTTGTAAGTAATAGGGAATGCAATAAAGAATAAATAAATAATTTCTTTTTGGGATAGAGTGACAAACGACCACACAGTCCACCTGATGGTAAGTGGTTACTGTGACCCATAGACATCTACATCTATCCTCAATAAAGACTCAAGATGCAGATGCGTTGTCACCCGTGAGGACTAAGGTGGAATGCCTCTTTGCCAGTACAAGGGGTCTCCGGTTCTCTACACTCACCATACGAAACACAGCAGCGTTAAGCTGCTATTTTACGCTGGTATTCTGTGAGAGCGTGGTCCTTCCCCGGTCGAGCCGACCCATTTGTGCTACAACTATACTACTAATATAGCTGCAGCATGGCTCTACTACGTAAAAAAAATTATAAGTATTTTGAAGACATGCAGAGTCCGCCAACACATTGGGGTAACGCGGAGTACACTTTTTCGCTCCTATATACTTTCAGAAACGAGGAGAACTGTATTCAGCGGTGGGGCGTACATACACTTTAACCTTAACTACCACTACTGCCTAGCTGTTATGTTTTATCTATGGGTGACATACGATCACACAGTCCAATGATAAGTGGATGCTCTAGCCCATATACATCTACATCTATCCTCGATTAAGAAACAAAATCCAGATGCGTTGTTACATCTGAGAACTAAAATGGAAAGCCACAACTCACCATACGGAACACAGCAGCATTCAAATAAAATAAATATAAATAAACATGACAAGGAAGTCTTATTCTAAGCGACGTTTTGTGATGAAAGACAAAAACTGGAGACATATTTGACTGGTAATGAGGCATTAGCTCACACAAATTAATAAAAAGATGTGCACAACTATGCAGGTCTAATAAGACCAGTATCACTTCGACCTGTAACGTATATTGTGATCGCTGCTATGGCTATAGTTCACTAGAACACATTGAGGAAGTTGCTTGCCGTGAGCAATTTTACTTCTTCTGGACTAAGTACGTAGTTCTCCAGATAAGTGTTACGTTTGCGCACAAGGGTCCGCTATCAGTTAGCATATGCAGAAGTGTTTCTTTCATGAAAGAACGGAATCGGCACATCCTGGAGTTGCTTAGTCCGAAGATTACATGTGCTTTTTTAAACACCAATATCCAGTTAGGACTTTTGGTAAAAATATGAAGCTTAAGGCAGTTATATTATTTTACAGGTTAAACGAGGCATAGGCATACTATATTAGATCTTTAGGATAAAATATATCTACTATATTTTGGTTTCATTTTATTTTCATTTAGGTGTGCTGTGGATGCAAAATTCATGTAACATTTGGTCTCTATTAAAAACATATGTTTCGGCTTTCATACCTGGAATCGCGCCAATTGCTCTTGTTGGCGACATTATATTTACAACACCTGCATTCACGTACGCAACATATGGTACCAAGTATAAAATTTTCGACAATACGCTTAGCCAATTAACTTAGTTCTAAAAATTATATATAATACTAATTAATATATACTAAATACTGTCAATTTGATGGTTGATAATATCAATTTTATTGTTGATATATAATACTTGATAGTAAGTCAGGGGTCATTCTATATGATAGGGTGAGAAATTGTGTGAATAAATGAAGTGTAGTATGCAGGTACATGATGTGACCAGAATATGACCAAGAAAGTAATGATTTGGTAATTGCGACGCGTTTG
The DNA here is from genome assembly GCA_963668995.1 of Parnassius mnemosyne. Lineage (NCBI taxonomy): Eukaryota > Metazoa > Arthropoda > Insecta > Lepidoptera > Papilionidae > Parnassius > Parnassius mnemosyne. Next base: position 1,112,880 of record CAVLGL010000076.1, on the reverse strand, counting down.
AAGGATGAATGAAGAAAGAATTATTACTCAAAGCAAATTTATGCTTCAGAACTAACTGACAGAGTCAGCAAAGGTCGTCTTAGATAGAATTTTTTCGACAAAATTGCGAATATATTAAAGATAGACGAATTTAAAAACGCATCTTACCTGAAGTTTTTTTTATATAGGATAAGGGTGACAAACGAGCACACAGTATGTGGTTGCTATGGTCCTTAGACATCTATATCTACGATATAGGAGAAAATCGTAGTGTGGGGTTACGTTAAAAAAGTAAAACAATCTATCTTCGACTACAAATCAAAATGCAGATGCGTTATCACCCGTGAGGACTAAGATGGAATGCTTCGTTTCCAGTAAAATGCGTCTCTACACTCACCATACGAAACACAGCAGCGTTAAGCTGCTATTTTACGCTGGTATTCTGTGAGAGCGTGGTCCTTCCCCGGTCGAGCTACAAATATACTACTTATATAGCTGTAGCATGGCTCTACCGCGTATAAAAAGTTAAGCTCGTAGTCTCTGCCTATCCGTTTGGGTAAGTATATGATATCATTATGATCGACCGTATGTTATGAAATAAAGTGATAATTTATCATTGAAATTTTTTACTAGTAATATTTGAAATTCTCCTCTTGTCCGCATACCATACTTTTTTAAATGTTTCACAAACTGTGAGAAATAACTACATATATAATTATAATTTAATTTTATATAAAAACCGAATTTAAAGTTCAAATAGTCAAGAGTTTAAAACTTTTAATTCATTGATTAATTCCTTAAAGTCTATCGAAAATCCACCACTCAACGTAGGCTTCTTTCCATAGATTGCCTCTTAAGATGGATATTTACCATAGTAGCCACGCTTTGTAGATAAGTTGGCAACGGAAATTGTAATTAATGGTAAGTCGATGCTGTGGTTTAGAGAAACCAACATTTATACTCGGCAAAAAATCAAAAAGCACATGCGTTAGCACACCTGAGGACTAAGATGGAATGCCGCGTTTCCGATAAAATGGTCTCCGGTTATCTACATTCAACATAAGAAATACTGCAGCTTTAATTTGTTATTTTACACTGATATTCTGTGAGAGCGTGGTTCTTTAATCGAACCGACCCATTCGTGCTACAACCATAATAAAGCTGCAGCATGGCCCTGACACATATGAAGACCGTTTAATTTTCTCTTTTAATTTTCCTATGCCACCTCTTATGACACAAACAGCATGATATGGTGTAAATAATAAAGTAAAAAAGGCTTCATTTTATTAACAACAAATTAAGAAAATACTTAACAAAAAATATTTCAGAAGATAAATACAATTTCCCATGACGCATGCATCTTGCATGGGGACATGCAAGATGCATGCGTCATGGGAAATTGTATGTAAACAGGATGTAAACCCTTGTAGCTTAGGAAACTGTATTACTAACTTGTCTTTTGTCAATACGACAGTCAGATTATAACATAAACGAAAACACCATAACACTTTGGAAAAAAAAAGAAAACAAAAGTGAAAATAATCAGTTACAAAGGGCGACTTTATTGCTAAAAGCGAGTAACGTCGCCGAGTACCGGAACAAACTTGTGTCTGAAGTCGAGTCTTTGCTGAACAAAGTCTCGGATTGGGGGCGACTAAATCTAATCCAGTTTAATCCTCAGAAGACACAAATTTACGCGTTTACCGCTAAAAATAACCCCTTTGTCGTATCTCCTCAATTTCAAGGCACTCCCCTTCTTGCCTCAGCCAGTATCGGAATCCTCGGAGTCGACATATCGAGTTTTTTTTTTATAGGATAAGGGTGACAAACGAATACACAGTCCACCTGATGGTAAGTGGTTGCTGCGGCCCATAGACATCTACATCTATCCTCTATTACAAATCAAACTGCAGATGCGTTGTCACCGGTGAGGACTAAGATAGAATGCCTCATTTCCAGTAAAAAGGGCCTCCGGCCACCTGCACTCGCCAAGCGAAACGCAGAAGTAAACCTCTACTTCACGCTGGTATTCTGTGAGGTCGTGGTACCACCCCGGTTCGAGCCGGCCCATCCGTGCTACAGCAAAAGCTGCCGTGTGACTCTACCACTGTTACATAAGTGACGTGCAGTTTCGTGGTCACAAATTGGCCTCAAAAAGCTTGGCGTACTCAGCAGAGTGGGACAGTATTTCATGCCGACCCACCACCTGCAACTTTACAAGGCGCAGGTTCGGCCTTACATGGAATACTGTTCCCATCTCTGGGCAGGGGCTTCCCAGTGCCAGCTCCTTCTACTTGATCGCATCCAGCGCAGAGCGGCTCGAATCGTCGATGACCGAGTCCTTTCTGATCGGCTCGATTCATTGGCACTGCGAAGAGATGTTGCATCCCTTTGCATTTTCTTTCGCATCTACCACGGGGAGTGCTCTGAGGAATTGTTCGGATTAATCCCAGCCGCCAAATTTCACGATACCATCCACACCATCTGGATGATTGGCGGTCCACCACTGTGCGATTTAGAAGATGTTTTCTTCCTCGCACGATTTCCTTGTGGAATCGATTACCATCAGCGATTTTTTCGGACCGATACGACTTAGGGACCTTCAAGAAAAGAGCGTACTCCTTTTTAAAAGGCCGGCAACGCATCTGCGATTCCCTCCCTGGTGTTGCAGCTGTTCATGGGCGGCGGTGGTCACTTACCATCAGTTAAGCCGCATGCTCGTTTGCCCCTCTCCTATAAAAAAAGCGATCTATTTCAGATGACCTTTGTACGTAAATACAGGGGTGTACATCTATACATGTACTAAAATGTAAGTGTCGGTCTGTAACATGAAAATAACTGTCTTCTATTGAGCTAAGGGGTTATTTGCATACACTGCCAAACCATGAATAACCATTTTTTTTTAATATCTGTCTGTCTTGAATGGTTGAATCAAGATAAAGCAATGCCAGAAGTGATTTGAAGAAATATAGCCTAATATGTTATCAGAAAATTTTGATTAAAAAATTAAATGGACTTTTATTATCTTATATCTAAGTAACGTCACATTAATAGATATTATCCACACTTTTTCTATATTTTAGAAGAAATACAATTATTCGAAGTTGAAGCGGTGTACATTTTTATTCCGCCGTACGGTTAACTGCATGCATACAAATAGTCTCATTATGGTCCATACGTATTATTCGACTTTTAAATTATACCTTGAATACTGGGTCTAGTGAAATTACTCCGGTTACTTGTGGTTATTAACTAAATACTGAGGAAATGATGAGAAAATACTGCAACTGTAAACGACAAGGAATACTCCCACAAAATACAATTTATAACAGCGATATTATGTATATTATCACCTGTTTCTCAAATAAAGTAGTTTTAGTAAAAAAATAAGACACATAAATACACTTTGTAAACACTAATATTAAATACAAGCTAGTGACTTAATGGAGTCAGTAATTCATTCCATTAATGTATAATATGATATTACAACAAAGTCCCAGAAAATACACAGACTCTCATATTACATATAATAAAATAATTTAAATATATAATATATATTATATGCAATGAAATACTTGTTAATAAAAAATTTAAAATATTTAATCAAACAAAACTGTATAAGAAACGGTTACTATGATATAAGCCAATATATGGTTGATAATAACCCTTGGGAAAGCGGTGGTCGCTTCCAAGTTGTTTCTTTTATAAGTTTTGTAAATATTTTGTACAACCTGTATTTTAAAGTAACATTTTACATTAACAAAAAAGTCACGTAGGATATTTTCCTCTTAACTCCCACGACAGTGATATTTTTTGGAACCATTGTTAAAAGTAAAAAAAGAAACTATTTTCAATAAGAATACCTTATAATCTATATTGCATAAAAACTTGCTCTATTCACCCAGCATAGCCAAGCTAGCTTACAAAGCAGGCAATACAAAGGATTCCGAGTACAGTGGCTTAGTCAACAAATAATCCTCTATTTATAAAAAAAATACGCCGTGTAGTGCCAGATACTGTGTAGTATCGTTCTTGGAAAGCGTGGCAACTATGGCCTTCCCCTAAATTTCTCCTCTATGAACTAATCTATGGGAGAAACCTATGAGAATCAGTATTAGAATAATTTATGTTCAGCAGTGGGCTTCAAGAGGCTTTAACCCTTTCACGCTCAAGGGAAATATTTTTCTCTTCTACAAAAATCGTTATCGATTGTTCAATTATTATTGAATCGATATTTTTTTTTACTGAATGTCAAAATAAAACGTTATGTCCAAGGCCGCAAATGTGTTTCTGAACGAATAAAACAAAAATAACTGTCAAACTTTATTGAGCCAAAACCAAAACATTCTCGGGCTAAACTAATAATATTTTGAAAGTGTTTTGGACTTGAGAAAATAAAATAACTGTATTTTGTCACGTGTTTTATATTATTTGTTAAGTATAATTTTATATAATAATACAGTAAACTGCAGAATATTAGCACAAGTACCTAAAAGTTGCAAATCATCTAAAGGGAATTATTTTTCCCTCTGGTCCATATCTGGTGTATTCGTTGTAGTATTATTATATGGAGTGCTTTATAATAATGTATGGTTTTCTTGTATTTTTATATAATTTACCTTCATGTTTTTTTACAGAAATGGCTAAAAGAGGGTGCATAGAATTTCATGTTCAAGATGAAGAAATATTGCAGTTACTTATGGCAGATAATAGTGACGGAGAAGATGACTTACAGTTAGACGAAGAAGAACAGCAGTTCATAGCTCAAGATGTAGAAAATGGAATCGATGTGGTTGAAATTAAAGATTATGTTCAAGAACCGAAAAATTAAACCTCATTACCCACCTGTTCAGATACTTCAGAGACTATTCCTATTTTCAACTGAAGCAATAACTCATACGCTCCTCACACATTCAATGAAAGTGAGTATGATTTTGGGCGCATAAATACATAATCTGACCGGCATGGCATGTTGTTGCCACTGGATTTTCATGGAGGTGACAAAAATGGATCAGTTAGTGTCTAATATCATAATAAAAGAAAGTGTCAAATACGCACAACAAAATAGAAGACCTTTTACGTCAGCTTGGATGAAATAAAGGCATTTTTGGGCATGAATTTTGTAATGAGTTATCATGTTTAACCAACTCTTAGGAATTACTGGTCGACTGATGAAGACATGGGTGTGCCTTTCATTGCTAATATTATGCCAAGAACTAGATTTGAGCAGATTTGGCAAAATTTAACAATTTTTTCAACTCGCCTGCTTTGCAACATAAACTTATGATGCAGAACACCAAAGCCTGCGGCACTGTTCGCGCGAATAGAAAAAATGTGCCAAAGTCATTACCATCAGATAAAAGCATGAAAAGAGGCGCCATCCATGCCGTAAGTACAAACGGTATAACATTCGTAAAATGGATGGATACTAAAGCAGTTCATATGTTGACCAATTTCATATCTCCAGTGCCAACTAGCACAGTAAAGAGGTGACAGGCAGGAACTGCTCAAAAATAAATGTTACATGTCCGGAAGTACTGATGCGCTATAATAAATATATGGGCGGTGTGGACCTTATGGACCAGCACAAAGCGTGTTATGAGGTTGATCGCAAGGCCAAAATCAAATATTACCTGCGCCTCTTTTTTGACATCTTAGATATCGCTATGAATAACTCGTATTTAGTGTACGTAAAATTGCACGAAAAACACTGAGTAGAAGGTCCGCATTTGAGCAGCCTCGAGTATCGCCAACATGTAGAACGAGGTCTAATAAATAATTTTACATGTAGGCAGTGATCAAGACCCACTTTAGTCTCCTTTGAAAAGCTCCACATTGGAAATAAACGCAGTTTGCCAGCGCACAACATGGCAAAAGCAAAAACAACTGAAGCGATGCGTAAATTGTGCAAAACGACGTATAGAAAATAGGACACATAATAAATGTGTTATGTGCAATGTCCACTTGTGCTTCACAAGTAAACGAAATTGTTTCGTAGAATACCATAAATAACTATTTATTTTACTTTTCTGTTAATTTTTATTACGTTTTTGTATTACAAAGAAATAAACAAAATACCGATATAATAAACCTAACTCTTCGTTTATTTACTCTTATGGTCCATAGGGAAAAATATTTCCCATGAAATTATAGGAAACCTGTACACCCTGCTATGTTTTTCTGATGATATTCTCTTACTTTACACCCAAAATAGTCAAAATATTGTGTTGTATTGGTATATTTAGTCTTGGACATCTTATGGTCCTGTAAGGGTTAACGGTAACAGTATAAAATAATTATTAGGGAATAGAATAAAATAGAATATAACTCTTTTCAGAACAATTTCTGCACAAATACAAACACACTATAGTTAGCGACACACGACTGCACTGTATAAATTATAACATCTTATGCCGTGATTCTTGCAAATAAAGATTTATGATTTGATTTTTGATTTGAGAGAAATTATTTAATTACTGAATCAGTAAGTCGAGTTACTTCTATTAATCTCTGATATTACATCCAAGTTTACTCTATGTAATGTCAAGAACAAATGACCGTATAGTGATAGTGTAATATAACTTTCGAGGAGGACGATGACTCGGAAGTAATCAAGAGATATCTTGGCAGCACTCCGAGAGTACTAAAGCCAACAAGTACTATCACTGGAACGTGGTGATAGTCAAGCAAACCGATGGAGTGGGCCCGGTTGCGTTCTGAACGGAAATCCCAGGGCAATTCGTATACGCTAATAGTGATGGATTTTAGCTGGTAGAAGTCCTGATTCGGTATAACCTTGTTGTGATTCCCGCAGCGAAAAGTATCCCTGATGATTTCCAACGCTAATAATGGGTTGCAGCACAATTTGGTGGACTTGACCGACGAAAGGTCTAACTCTCAAGGAATTCCAGCATAAAAATTTAAGATTTCAGTGTAAGCCTTTTGAATTCATTATAGTAAATATGTGGGTATTTTTAAAAAAAGATCAAAATGATGCATATCTTGAAAGAGGTGCCCATTCTCAACACGCTGGCTGGCAAGTTGTTGGGCTCAATAACTTAACACGGGTAAATTTGCTGCCTATCACTAGTCTGAAAGATTTGTATAGGAAATCAAAAGCAGGTTTTTTTTTTTCATAACTTACTAGCTATGCTCGGCATGTGTGCGCTTTCAGTGTTAGAAACATTCGCGGTTGCTTGTACAACAACCCACCAAAGTTTCAACGTAATTGTTTGAATAGTATAGAAGTGTATATAAGATGAACAAACATATAATAATTATAATAATTTTATATATTTATTTTATATTAGATATTGAAAATATATTACTCTATTCTATTTCATGACCCTATTTTTCATTTCTAAGACCTTTTTCATATTTCAATAAAAAATTGTAAAGGTGCATGTGCGTCTATGTACGTATGCACTCACGCCCATTTACTTATAATATTCGAGCAATAGCTAACAGTCTACATAAAGGTAGTTTGCTGGTACAGCTCTTGAAAAACCAACTTCAAACAAATAAAGCTACATTCCTCAATACTCTGGAGTATCGGGAAAGACTTACCTTATCCAAAAACCCCCTCAAAAATGAACGAAGTGCTGTTATCAACACTGGAACCTATAGACATGACAACATTATTTTTTGTCATTGCTTTATGTCAAAACAAAACTTTTCTAACTTGTAATGTCATAATTTGATTAAGTACTTTGTTCTTAAGTCCTGTTTTCGCCTAAAGAAGTTTGAGTTACGCTCTGCTCGCACATGTGTAGTTAATTATTACCAACGGTGTAATTGTTCTCAACCTGTTTTACGTCTTTTAAAAGTTAAAATTAAGGCTTTAACTAGCCTGAATGACCTTGACGAAACGGCGATCGCAGAGATTTTAGCCGATGTCAACACCGTCTTGCAACTACGTTCTGTATGACTTATAAAAGTGCAAAGATTAATAGACTGCAGAGATAACAATTATATAAGTGACATACTGCCTGTTATGCTTGCGCATCACTGAGAATTATGTCGCGGTTATGCATCTTCAATTACATTGCACGGTGTGGTGCTGTAGCTTTGTCCGGTAGGCATCACGAGCTATCAAGTGTTCAAGTTTCAAGTACGTAAGAATTTTTATTATATATATTAAATCGTATTTATTTGTGTTGTATTAAAAATATGTCTTCAAAGCGTTCGCTGTAAATTTTCCCGGGTATGATCCCCGACAGCACGAATGAAATTTGTAATTGCAATTTTCGTCAACACGCATTGGGGAAGCACGGCGGGCATTTCCTTGCCCTAAAACCCTCTCAGAAATAAAAAAAGAGTTCTGTGCCCAGTAGAGGGACTTGTATAGCCTATTACTTTACTTTGTAGCAATATTTATATTCGTTTCAGATATACAAGGGTACCTTATGCTGACAAAAATATCATGTGGAGGCGACGAAAACGTAAAACATCTTTGTACCTAGATAAAACGTTCGAAAGATTGTCAGTCATGTCATACGCCACATTTTCTATAGAGGGTATAACATTGCAGATAGGGCAAAATAAAAAATAATCCAATATATTATGGGAACTATTTATTAATAATATATACATTTATAGGTATTTATAATAAAAATAATGAACAAGCTGCAAGGTTCAACTAATAATGTTTTTTGTAAACACAATCGTAAAATACCTGTTTTAATTTTTCCAATGGTTAATTGATGAAACGTAGTCAAGATCACTTCATATAAAATATATTTAATTAAAATTGACACGTGACCTATTTGGCCTTCTACTTACAACTTGGCGGAAATTTGAAAAGAAGATTTTGTCTTTTCACACAAGTATTGTTTACAACTGGCGTGGTTTCGAAAAGCGTGATTAAGTGTCAGCGGTATATAATCAATTAAATACTGAACTTTATTGAAATTTATTTTTTTATTTATTTTTGTTATATCTTCTTAAAAACTGACGCCATCTCACTATTTTATTATTTGTTTTTTTTTTTGTACGCATAAGGATAAATTAGACTAAGTTAGATTAACTTGGATAAGTTTATATTTTTTTTAATTTTATCACAAAATTTCCGCAATAAATTATTACCTTTTCTACAGTGATTCTCTCCTCTTAGTTTCGGCGTGACTGTAGGATGTTATAGTGAGTCACCGTCAGTTACTAAGCGGCCATAAATCATTATATGTATGTATAGACATACATATATACATTTTTTGATTTTAATATTTATGTTTTTTGAATTTTGATTGATATTTTGAAACCTGGTAAAATTACTTTTTTCCATACCAATTGATGGGCCTGAGTATAATGCCAGTTATGCTCTTTGGCTGAAGTTATTTTTTATTTTATGCTCAATTGCAGACAAAACAATATTGATTGCGCATTTCTAAAACAAAATTTTACCTCATCTCCTTCTAATAATAGCTCCTGCACCTAACATGGCGGAATAGTTATTATTATCTATAAGACCATTTGGGAAAACAGTTTTTGTTAACAGTTATGAGTGTAACATTTTATCAGCTGCTTTGTTTATAGTGCCTTGAGCAACACTTTGCCGGTTTCTGTACAGAAAATGATGCTGGCTTTGCAAATACGGATAGCCGCTACCGTTGAATATAATTCCCGCTATGTTACACTTATTTACATAGAAACTTTAATTATCATTTGCATAAAATTCTAAATAGCACTTTTTACACAAGAAAGTAAACTTTTAGATCAGTCCATTTTGTTTTTCACTAATTAAGTAAAAAGTAAAACAAACCAATAGGGCCGGGAATTAAAATTTCTTGCAACTTTTTATAGAAAAGCATGACCTTATCATAATATATAATTTAAAATTAAAAATTTTGTACAGCCGACTTCAATATAAGTTATTTTAGAATAACTTAAAAACTATTGGTCTGACCTTGATCAAATTCATATGGGACCACACGAGAAGTACCAGCTTTCAAATAAAAAAGAATCATCGAAATCGGTTCACCCAGAAAAAAGTTCTGAGGTAACACACATAAAAAAAAAAAACGAAAAAAAAAACATACAGTCGAATTGAGTACCGGCTCCTTTTTGGAAGTCGGCAGAAAAGTCAATCATTTAGCCATGTGATAAAACTTTTAAGTGTGCCAGTCAAACATTAATGACGATATTCGGGTCATTATACTGGAAATAGTCTTTTAAATTTTTTGTAGTACAATTGATAATCTTCAGTATGATTGACCGTGTATATGACTTTTATAAGTCTATGTTATTTTTGATGAAAATTATTATTGCAGATAAAAGCCCTTTCACATTTATTTTAGTCTCTAATTAAATTAATCAAAATGAAAATAATAACATTGGCTTTTTATAACTGATCTTTAAATGTAAAACACTGACTTGAAATTATATAATTATTGGCATTTTTTTAATTCATTGAACTTTTTTAGGATTTTGTTAAAATTCTACTGGTAAAAAAAACAAATATATATATATATATATATATATATATATATATATATATATATATATTATAGTTCTTGATGAAAATAATGTATGCGCGTTACATCGCAACCCATCAAGAATTTGTAATGTAATTATTGGTATAAAGCTAAGACGTGATAATAACTGTAAACAATAGAATAACAAAATAATGAAAACATTTACATTTACATACAAAACATTTACAAAAATACTTGCTTTATAACCTTATAAATATTATTTAACCGTAATAAAATAAAACAAGGTAGTCTTGGGCATGAAAGTAAAAATAAATATTTTCGATTATTTTTGCAATATCTAACAGCCGGATCAGCGGGCGATTCTGATCCATCTAAAGATGCTAAATTTCAGAAAGCACTGTCAAATTCAATAGGAGTGACAGAAAAACGGTTCATAATATAGAAAGGTAAATAAATTATTTAACCTATAAAGTAAAATCACTTTATTACAAATCAAAATAGCCCAATAGCTTTATTAACATGAGACATAATTGTACGAGTGCTTACAATACTTAACATTATTTTACTGAAATCTCAGAAAGTTTTTTTTAAATAGAATAAGGGTGACAAACGAGCACACAGTTCACCTGATGGTAAGTGGTTGCTACGGCCCATACACATCTACATCTATCCTCGATTACGTATCAAAATGTAGATGCGTTGTCACCCGTGAGGACTAAGATGTAATGCCTCGTTTCCAGTAAAAGGTCCTCCGGTTATCTACACTCAACATACGAAACACAGCAGGGTTAAACTGCTATTTTACATGTTATTCCGTGAGAGCGTGGCCCTTCCCCGGTGGAGCCGACCCATTCGTGCTACAACTATACCTAATAAATATAGCTGTAGCATGGCTCTAACACGTAAAAAAAAAATTGACGTTGAAAATTTATGTATTTTTAGAAGCAACTTTGCAATTATTTTCTATTGAGTTAATTTTTGTGGAATCGTGTTTTGCAAACCGCCACCTGAAATACACACAATTTTTTTTCGATAATGACGTGAAATTACAAAACCATCCCCATGCATTTCAATGTGGCTCTATTCAGCCTCTTAATATGAACATACCTCGTATTTCAGAGATAATGGAAGATATAATATTATATTATTACTGTTCCGTGTGAGGCAACCTTTATACTTAAATACATATTCTTACTATTTTTACCCAGCAAGTAGTAAAGCAACTACAATCCCATCGGTAAGTGGTTATGTAGTCTAAGATGGTGAATTGCACTGACTTAACAAAAACCTATTCACTCTTGCCTAATAGTACTAGGTAAGTTTTATTTGCGATCTATTTGTGTGTGTGTGTGTGTGTGTGTGTGTGTGTGTGTGTGTGTGTGTGTGTGTGTGTGTGTGTGTGTGTGTGTGTGTGTGTGTGAACGAATACGAGAACGAATAAGAGAATACGTGAAGAGGAATAAAGGTTGAGTACTAATTCGCTTACCTGTACGAGGTTGCCACTCGAGGACCTTTCTTCCTATTTTTTATATGTTTTCCAAGTTATATAGCTAGCCCATTGCCATTTCACTGTAATATTCCGTTGAGCTATGTCAGTTACTCTGGTTCTAATGCAAATTCCTTCATTTCTAACTTTATCACGTAGAGAAACCCCTCTCCAATTTAAAATTTTTACATTTTTTAGATGATAGTTTGTCTAACAAAAAAAAACCATAAACCCAAGAATGTCTTTATATAGTTATTTATACTTAGGGAAGCACCATTCTTTTATTTATTTAAATTGTTTGATTTAATTTGATAACAGTGTACCTAAATGTAAGTATCTGTATCTTTATTTCTCTCCCCAATAATATTTTATAAAGTCATACTTATAAAAACAGCGTTTTATTGTAATACATAATTATAAAATTCATTATCAACTAATTAATAAAAATATGCAACAATAAAATTACATAAGTATTAAAAACTATCGCAATCTAAGTAACGAGAGCATGTTCGTCGTTCCACATCTAAATTATATAAAAATGCATTTTTCAATTTCACTAATCAACGTCGCCGCAAAAATTTCTTCTTCTTTGGGCACTTTAAAAATTCATTTATTTAGAAAATAATATTTACAGTTACCAGTGTACAGATATTAACTAAATTAAGTATTTCTAGTCATAAAAATATTTATAATTGAGTATAAACTTTTAAAAAACTAATATATATTTGAACGAAGTCGCTCCAACACCGACGTGCGGTCCACCCTCGACGATGTCCGAAAACGGACTGTGACAGAGCTTACATGGCGACGGAGCATGCGCGCTCGCGTAAATATATTCAATTTCAGGGAAAAATGATATATTCTCTTGTAAAACGGGTAATAAAAATAAAACTCTCAATTAAAAATATTAATATTTTTAAGACCTTTTTTTTAGCGTAAGAACTATTTAAAAAGCTTGTGCCGTTTTGGAGAAATTTTGCAAAATATGACAAAGATAGGTACTCTTTGGGGATTTTTTTTCTAATAAGGGGTTGACAAAAATACAATTTTGTTAAATTAAAAACATTTACCAAATCGTCTTCTGTTACCCTGTATTTTTTTTTTGTGGATTAAATGAACAGTTATTGAGATTTTTTTACTTAAATATCCTAGATTTAGGCATTTCAACCACTGTTAAGGCCTTAATTGCAGGTAATTAAAACTTCAGCACAAATTTGAAATGAATTAATGCAAAGTTTTCTGTAACGTAGCTGTACTATAACTTTAATCTGCAAAAATTAATAATTTTAATCTGGATGTAGCCGTGGTTGACTATGACATTGGGACATGAAACACCTCAGTCCCCCTCCCCCTTCGTGACTATGGGTGCTGTAAAGTGCTTGAAACGTCGGGAATATAAAATAAGTTAATATACGCGATAAAATCCGTAAAACTGGTTTTATTGAAATAATATTATTATATACATTAAAAGTTCATCTACAAAATATTAACATTTTGCAATTAACCAGTTTTTTTTTAGATTAGAATTAGATTTCTTTAGATTAATAAGAATTAAATAATGTCTAAGTGTGTGATCGGGGGTCATTATTTTAAATTATTATTAGCATACTGTTAGTAGTACTGTGTAGGACGCACACGACTTCGCGTTCATAAACTGCAATATTAGTTGCACCAAGACCGGTGCCGTCAAGTCTTACTGATTATTCATCAATGCGCTCTTATGGGGCGGCATTTTGCTTAACTTTGCGGGCCGGTTCCTACAAAGCAATCCTTAAATTTTGGAACTTGTGAGTAATTAAAGTAATAAAGAAATTCTTATCTTTTTTTTACGTAACCAGAATATAGCAAAAATGTAGATGTAAATCAAAAACGACGGCAAAGTAGAAGTACTAGTAACCAAACCGACGGCGGGTACTGAACTCGTTGTTCTCGTACATAGACGCTTAGAGAGAGTGCCCACTTCCTGAGCTACTACGGTTCTCAAAATATTCCATATCACTAAAATTTTTCACATTTTCACCCCTCATAATGCAAAGCGATAAGTAATTTATATATGGTCTCTTAGCAACACCTATTATTTAAGTAGACTTTATTTAATGCATAATAATAATGATGATGCAGATTGAATTCCGGTCACGACGGCCAGTCTCAACGGAGACCGGAGAAAATTATTATATTATCACATATATATTGTCACAAAACTATAATATTATAAATATAAATACAATCTATATAAATAATATTATTATTTCGGCTATTATCCACCGCGGCGAGGAATCCTAAGCCATCGGTGAAATTAGGCATCCAAAGATAGGAACCTTCTCACTATTCGAGCCGTATTTAATAAGGCCGATTTTTGAATTAATCCCTTCAGCCATTTGCCCAAACCCAACTTGGATAGATAGTCGTCCATAGTTTTACCAATAAGCCCATTGCTGAAACAACTATTGGTACAATAATAGTAGAATCAACGTCCCACATAGCGACAATCTCATGAGCCAAGTCGATATATTTTATCTTTTTATCATTCTCTGCTTTCACGAGATTCTCGTCATGAGGAACACTGATATCCACTATTATTGCCTTGCGTGCAGTTCGGTCTATCACCACAATGTCAGGTTTATTTGCCACTATAAACCTGTCTGTGATAATTGACCGATCCCAGTACAGCGTGACACTTCTATTTTCAAGGACTGGTTTTGGTTCATACTTATAATATGGAACGTCCTGTTGAGTAAAACCAAATTTAATCGCAAGCTGCTGGTGTATTATTCTAGCTACTTGGTTATGTCTGTGCAAATACTCGCCATTTGATAGTTGTGAACAACCGGAAATAACATGTCTGAGGGACTCTCCAGGGTGGTGACATGCGCGACATACGTCAACTGTGCCATCCCTCAAAATGTACTTCCGGTAGTTATTCGTTTTAATTACTTCGTCTTGTATTGCACAGATAAACCCTTCAGTTTCTGCAAAAAGGTCACCAAACTGTAACCAATGTACTGATGCAACCATGTCTACACAAGGATTAGTCAATGTTTTAAAAAATCGACCATGCAGTTGTTTGTCATTCCAAACCTTTTTGCGTTCATCTATAGTCATAGTATGAGGCCTCTGCCAGTCCTTTGCCGACATATTAAGCGGGGTTAATGATTTGTCATTAATCACTACGTCACTATGAATGCGTGATGTGTCTTTTTTTTTAATAAAATAGTCTCTGAGGTTGTATACTTCACGGTTGTGTAGGTTTTTAATGTTTAATAAGCCCCGTCCACCATCTTTTCTTGGAAGATACAACCTCATGACAGATGATCGCGGGTGGTGCATTCTGTGCGTAGTCATTAATGTGCGGACTCGTCTATCTAAGTCATCCAATTCCGTTTGAGACCATCTTGTAATACCAAAAGTATATAGAAGGCTAGGTATTACCCAGGAGTTATATGCTCTAATTTTGTTTCCGACAGATAAATGACTTTTGATAACTTTTTTTAATCTTGACATAAATTTTACTTTTGAATTTTCTTTAATGTTTTTGTCATTAATTCCTAGCGCTTCTGCCATGCCCAAGTATTTATAGGTTTCTGTCTCAGAAAGAGAACTGAAATGTAAGTCATCTGTAATTGCAAAATTATTACAATCTTTAATTTTGCCCCTATTTACGTTTATGACAGCACATTTATCTATTCCAAATTCCATTCTAATATCATTGTTGAAACTATGTGTTAATTTCAACAATAATAATAGATCACTCTCTTTTGATGTGAATAGCTTGAGATCATCCATGTAAAGTAGATGTGAGATGGGTGAGTTTTCTTTTCGAAACCGAAAGCCTAATCCAGATTCCTCAATAACAGTGCTTAAAGGATTCAGGGCTAAACAAAACCAAGTTGGGCTCAAACTATCGCCCTGGAATATACCCCGCTTAATATTTATAGAGTCTATCGAACTACTTTGCCACTTACCTGGTAGATTTAGGATAGTGTTCCACTGACCCATTAATTTACTTAAAAACTTACAAATTTTGTCATCTATTTTATATATTTCTAAAACTCTCTTTAGCCATGAATGTGGAACAGAGTCATATGCCTTTTTGTAATCCACCCAAGCAGCGGACATATTTTTGCGATTACGAAAAACTTGTCGGCAAATAGCTGTGTCAATGAGAAGAAGTTCTTTACAACCACGTGACCCTTTCCGACATCCGTTCTGTGCGGTTGACAGAATGTTATTATTTTCCAAATGTTTATAGATCTTGTTATTTAAAATTGCAGTTATTAATTTGTATACAGTTGAAAGGCATGTTATAGGTCGGTAATTTTTAGGTTCCGTGGTGTTTCCATTTTTATATAGTAAGTGGGTAATACCAGTTGTAAGAAGTCTCGGGAGCTCACAGCACTCAATGGCTTCTTGAATCTGTGCAGCCAAACGCACATGGCTACTTGTTATCCATTTCAGCCAAAAGTTGTGTATACCATCTGGTCCAGGTGATTTCCAATTGTGTAATCTACGAGTAATTGAGTATACATCTTCAGCAGTAATTGAGATAGAACCCATGTTAGCCAAATTAGAAAACTTACGTTCGGTTGCACGAATCCATTCGCCTTCATTATGAGAAACTTCATTAGACCACATATTTTTCCAAAAATTTAGACATTCAATTAAGCTTGGGCTGCCATGAATACAACTATTAGTTGTAGTGGTCTCCCAAGACCGATACACCCACTTTTGATTACTTTCGAATGTGCGATTTTGGAAGTACCGTTTAGACCTTTCTGAATATCGTCTAATACGGTTGGCCCATGCTTTTAACTTTTGTTTTTGCGTATCAATGTACTCAGTAATTTTATCCGGAAAATGGGGATCTAAATGGCTAATATTATTTTCATTAGAGATTTGATTTACTAAAGTAATTATTTTTTTACGCCTGTTACCTGTTTGGTAGCTTATTAATTTTCCTATAATTTTGCGAGTATTGTCAATTCGTTTTTGAATTCTTCGTTTCCATTTAGGTTCTGTATTATTTTTCTTAAAATTTTGTACTGAAATGATAGGAATTTTCATTATCATACATACAGCATGGGCACAACAGTATAGAAGAGACATAGTTTCCAAAATAGAATTACTTTTTTCAAAATAATCTTTACATAAAACATTCATTGATGCTACTGTTAATATAGTTTTTTTGTTGTTAGGCAGTTTAGGTAGTTTCGGTCTATTTTCTATAGGTGTATTTTTATATTCCAAAAGAGAACATTCGAAAGTCCTTCTTATATATTCGCTGTCCTGGGAACTCACATCTATATCAAAACAATTTTGCTCTACTTTTTCGTTGTTTAAGTTAGTAATATTTATATTATGGTTACTGTTATTAACATTTAAATCATCAGACTCACCTGGAAGTGTTCGTTGGGAATCAGGAATTGAATTGATAGAAGATGTTGAGTACTCACTGCAAAGTTGTTCAAGTAATCTGTCATCCAAAATCTTACGACTTAGAATGACACGTACTTGATCTGAAAGTCTTTGGGCAGTTAAGTTTGTTAGGTTGGGCTGTAGCTGTTGGAATTCAGATAGCATTTTAGGGCGATAAGATGTAAGATTGGTTCCTCCTTTGGTAGCCTTATAGTACGCGCGCATAACACTTATATTTAATTCTTTAGTCCAGCGCATGCGTCGTCGCACTACACCATCAGTAGCGGGGTCCTCTTGTAGGATGGTAATTCCTGCAGGTCCCAAGCCAGCCGGTGGCGCTCTTCGTCCCCTCAAAGATGGTACGGGGGTTCTTCTTGTGCCTCTAGGATTACATTCCATGGATGTGTAGTCCTCCGTAGGCGATGTTACGTGTGCGATTGTGGTATTGGCGGTATTTATTCGTCTTTGTCGTCTCGTTCGATGCATAATGTAACGTTAAATTAAATATTTTATAAATCTGTTTGTAAAATTTCTTATATGACAGTTGTCAATTTGAAAGAAATACATTTTTTCTTGAAATTAGTTTCTTATCCACAGATTTTTAAAGTTTTTATTTATATTGATATTGTAAAATCTATTTGCGTTGAAAATTTGTTATTTGGGAACTTGAAACATATGCTACAAAAAATAATTTTTAAGATTTTGTACTGACTGCATCATTTAATTTTGACAACGTCCGCCATTTTTATTAAATTATTATTATTATTATTTGGGTTATCTATAAAGTTTTCTTATCTAGTTTGTCTCTTTAAATATATAATTGTAAACGCAAGATATAAACATACATAAATATCAATAAAATAGAATTAATACATAAAAAATACATTTAAAAACCCAACCAGATGGAAGCCCTCGGCAGGGGAAACCAAACGGCCGAGGGTTAGGGGGAAAGGGAAAGAAACCGGCGGATGATGCGGGCGGTATCGAGGAGCACCGCCTTCTGCATATGAGCTTGGAGCGGTCCGTCACGGAGTCCGCTCAGATGACCCGAGAGGCTGACTGGGATTAACCCGTTCGCAGAAATGACCACAGGAATAATTTCGGCAGGCAGACCACCCCACATGTCGATCACCTCGTGAGCCAGGTCCAGATATTTTGTCAATTTATCTGTTTCGGCTTTCACGAGTTCCTCTTCATAAGGAATGGTAATGTCGACCAAAAATATCTTTGACTGTGCCCGGTCCATCAGCACAATATTAGGCTTATTCGCAAGAATAGTCCTGTCTGTGATGATGGCCCGGTCCCACTAGAGCCTGGCGCGGTCATTTTCGAGCACGGCTTCCGGCAAGTACTTATTATATGGCAGTTTCCTATCCACGAGACCGTATTTCAGAGCGAGATCCTGGTGTAGAATACTGACAACTAGGTTGTGTCTGTGCAAATACTCAAAGTTAGAAAGCGCCGAACAACCGGAGATGACATGCCTAAGTGACTTACCGGGATGGCGACAAGCTCGACAGATGTCGACGACGGTTATTAAGATTATTATTATTAATTCGTTCATACGTGGTCATAATGGCAAATTGGGGTTGCATAAAATTATTTTCACAAACACACCTACGATAATTTTCAAGTCATTTATTGCTTCGACCTTCTTCGCCGGTGGCAACAAAAGATCGTTCCTCTCGATTGAAACTGAAGCACGTATTCAATTTAACGAACAATTCGCAACAAAGGGATTTATTCACCTGAGACGCAAAGTTCCGATTTTAGCAAGTCGGGCCATTATTTAATCAGATAGTATCAAACTTAACTGAGAGAATGAATGAAAGGATCTGAATTATTTACAAAAGCGTAGTAAAATTTTTGTCAATTATAGGATAATTTAAGTTTAAAGTTATAGCTTATTATTTTTTTATATATAAAGGGCAAACTAAAACACAGTTCACTTGATGGTATGTAAATGCTGTGGTCCATAGACATCTACATGTATCATCAGTTAAAGATCTAAATGCAGATGCGTTGTCAATCATGAGGTCTAAGATAGAATGCCGCGTTTCCAGTGAAGAGCAGAGCAGCAGAACAGCAGCATAAAACGGGTATTTTACGCGTGTGTTCTGTGAGAGCATTGTTCTTCCCCGGTCAAGCTAACCCATTCGTGCTGCAAACCTAATATAGCTACAGTATGGCTCTACCACGTAAAAAATCATTACACACGTCTACTGCACGCACTTTGGACATTTTTAATAGTGAGCGTCAACCTATCTTCGTACTGGTTATGCTGTTCCTTATCACTATTAAGAGATCACAATTTGGGTTCGACTTGTTAGTTCCCAGATTAAAAAAGAATAATATTTATTCAATAATATAACTGGATTGGAAAAAATATCTGTCCCGGGAAGAACTACTAGTTCTAGTAGTAAAAATCTGGCGGGACTTCTTTAAATTATCACACCTATTTCCTTTATGAGCTGCTTCCGGATTCTGTAACTATTTTTGACTCCTATATTAAAGTTCTGCTACTCCGCTCAAAGCTCCGCCATCGGAAGGTACCCGCAAGTGACTAGTTTAGCCGATTTTAGCAAAAGTAATACGAGTATACTTAGGCCATATGAGAACACCTCGAGCTTTAAGCTCCGAGATTTACAAAATATTATACTAATAATTTTGAACTAATTTTTAAATAGTCTCTGCATATTTTGGGGACTTTATTTTAAAAGTACATTAAATCATGAAGAATTTACTGACTGCTTAGTATCTAGTAACTGGTATTACTAGCTTTTGCTTGCTCCTAATATTATAATGAACTAGCTGGCCTCTCTTCTCTTTTTTGGTTAGCTGGTTAGGTGAGCTAAAGCATTGCTGCCGCAGAAGAAACAATAGTGGAAACATCTTTTTAAATTTGGAAGATATATTGTTTATTTAGAAATGATATGTAATATATTCATTTTTTATTATTTAAAGATAATATTAAATATAAAATGTTTTAAAATAATTATTAATAACAATATTAAAAACTATAATAAAAAAATAACTTTATTATCATACAGTCCTAATCTGCCTGGTATCTTGCCAAGAACGCTGGCTACGTTTCCCCGCTGAATGGCTATACTTAGCCCAGACCTCTTATAAGATAATAGCAGCATCGACGAGTCGAGTGGAACAATAGTCTCTACAGCAAATGGCACAAATATGTAGTCAACTCTTAGAGACTCATATTTGCGCCACTTACTCAGTTTACCTGCCTCTGATGCCGCCCCGGCTCTAAACGAGGTACTCTAGAGATGGCACGCCGCTATAGTGTCTACGCATCGATATCGATACTATCGATTCTATAAGCTCATTCTGCATAGATCGCAACAAAAATTAATAAATTTAATCTGAAAGTAGCCGTAGTTAACTATATGCTCGAGACGTCGATCAACTCAGTCCTCCCGTGACCATGGGTGCTGTTGAGGACTCGAAACGTTGGGAATATAAAATAAGTTAATAAACGCGATAAAATCCGTAGAAAAAAACAGGTTCATTCAAATATACATCAATATTTTTAATATCTAAATCTGAATGACAGGGTGAGAAATAACGTGATAAGAGAAAAGTGTGATTTGCAAGATGAGGTTGTGACAAGGATTAAGAAAGGAATGCTTCGGTGGTTTGGTCATGTAGAAAGAATGAACGAGGAAAGAGTGACAAAGCAAATTTATGTTGCAGAAGTGAACGGCAGGGTCGGGAAGGGATGCCCTAGACGAAAGTTTATTGACCAAATCGGCGATACATTAAAAATGGGCCAGATTAGGAGTACCCTTAACCGACGAGCGTGTATGCGTAGATATATGGATGTAAAGGAGGCGAGAGAGGTATGTCAGGATCGCGCATAATGGAAGTCCGTAGTCTCTGCCTACCCCTCTGGGTGACAGGTGTGAGTGTTTGTGTGTTGTGTAGTTTTTATATTTATAAAGATAAAGCACGAGATGTTGGCACTTGAAAAGATATTTGCGTATGCTCGTTAATCCTTTCTACTTCTATATAGAACTAGCTGTGCCCCGCGGTTTCACCCGCGTCATCACATGTCAAAGATGCGCGACATGACCTAGTTCAAGCATTTTATAATTGCAATTATATATTTTATTTGATAGCAATGTATAGAAAAATTGGCATAATTAATGGAGTTCTTTTATCCCCCCACGTCCCAGAAAGTGTCCCGAAGCGCGGTTTTTTCCAGTTTTAAAGAAATCCGTAGGTACACGATACATGAAAAGTGTGTAGGCATGAAATAATTCTTGAGCTATCAAACTCTTATACTTATTAATCAATAAAATTTTCAAAATATCACAGCAACGTGAAATGAAAGAGTTCAGAAATAAAGATGTAACTATACTATTCTATCATTGTCATAAAAGTACTTGTAGAAAGTATAGTTGAGTATAGTACAGAGACTGATTTTGTAGTTAGGATAATAATTAATTCGTTTACACGAATTAATTATCCAACGAGTCGAGGATAAACTAGTAACGGAATACGACAAGCGCACCGTTCCACGTCAGAGCCAAGACTGTCTTAACGGCGGCCGCTCAGTCCGTTTTATACAAGCAGGACGGGCGGCAACGCACGTGCAATGCCGCAGGTGTGCGGTACACGTGTCGTTTACAAGAATTCTGTCTAGCTAGACCGACGCCACCGCATCTACAACGGTGCAGGTGCCGTCACGGCCATACTGACATGCGTGCGTCCTCGCACGCGCTCCATCACAATTTTGGTTATCTGTAACAACTGTAATCTGTAAAACATCGTTCGATTATCCTGACAAAACAGCGTCTGGCCCGGTCTATACTGACCCTTCAGACTCGGGTGATAATCAGTTTTATTCCGGCAGTAAGCCCTACAAAACTTTTATCACCTTTATGCTAGATCGGAATGATTAGTCTGTAGCTTTTTCTACTTTTCTTTTTTTTTCAAGTACTGTTTTCGCTAGTCCGGAATCACTATTCCCTATAGCTATATCACTGGACCGGCACAAAGCCCTGCAATGATCGTAAGAATTATTCTTTTTTCTTAATCTCTTTTTTTTCAGTACTATTTATGCTAGTCCGGAATCACTATTCCCTTTAGCTATATCATTGGACCGGCAAACGCCCTGCAATGATAGTAAGAACCACATTTTTTTTCTTACTCTCTTTTTTTTTCAATTCTGTATAGAACAGTTACAGACCAACCGTACCGCAAACATGTCTCCGTCACAATCACACAAAAGTGTATCGTGAGGGACGTAGTGACACGATAGCACCTAAGTATGTAAACCAAAAGCAACACGACACATATCCCAGTGCAGCACAGACCAGCCTCCCTGCATCTTCATGTTCCTTTCCTGCACTAGAATAATTACTTCGCTAGAGTGTTGCAACGTCTCTAGTATTTTCTAGATGCACAGACACGGCTACCTCTGACTGTCGCACGTCCTCGTGCGGTTGACAGTGTGCAGCATACGGTCTATCAGTTATCACCACCTGCTAACAGATATTAACTCTTGTTAAATATTACAACGGTCAACCATCCCAGACTTCATTTAAGTCTGGAACGCGCGGATATGGCTACCTCCAGGCAAACGCACTACAGCTTTTCGTTCTGCTGCGTTCGTGCCACATTCGCGCCAGCAAGCCGTCGCGCCATACTAGTGCTAGCGAATCATCGCACTGCTTTGCAAAATTAAAAGAAACCGAGATATACTGCGAACCATGGAATTCCGAGCTTCCAAAATTCATCACATATTCTCTTAAGAAACGGCAACTGTACGACATTTGAAAACATTGAAAAAAAATGGAAACTATGTGTAGAGACAGATACTACAACATATTTCGAAGCGAAGGAGGCAACTGCGCAAAATCTACGAAAGCCGTCCATTTACAGCGCCAAAGCACCATTTGTTCGGCGGCCGCTTGAATTGCCCTGCCGTAAGATCAGCCGATAAGTAACAGACTGTAGCGGTGTAGGCTCAATCTAACCAGCACTCGGCCGTACCTGACCATGTTCGATTAGCCATCACAACGTCATCCTCATTGATCACTGTTGTAGAGACTTCTACGAATCCCTTGACATCTAACCCCAATCTTGTCAACGACACAATATTCGGAGTAAACACTGCAACACTGATCAACACATTAGAACACAAAAATGTCACTTATTATTTTCAATTCATAGTGTGTTATGTGTGTGTGTTGAAAATACTTGTGGGTACTTTTAATACAAATCAACAAATTAAAAAACTTTTGCTTAAATAATTTCACTTTATCTTTTCTCTACACTTTAATGATACGACAATATCGTAAGTAAGACAGCAAATTTCATTACGGTATTTAACATAAAAACAGATTCATCAATGCAGAATGCATTAGTCTTTCACAAATGTAATAATCCTCATACTGTTCGAAGATTAGATGTGGGCAATAATGGAAACTTTATCCCACTTCTGATGTAGAAAGTATAGTTGAGTATAGTACAGAGACTGATTTTGTAGTTAGGATAATAATTAATTCGTTTACACGAATTAATTATCCAACGAATCGAGGATAAACTAGTAACGGAATACGACAAGCGCACCGTTCCACGTCAGAGCCAAGACTGTCTTAACGGCGGCCGCTCAGTCCGTTTTATACAAGCAGGACGGGCGGCAACGCACGTGCAATGCAGCAGGTGTGCGGTACACGTGTCGTTTACAAGAATTCTGTCTAGCTAGACCGACGCCACCGCATCTACAACGGTGCAGGTGCCGTCATACTCAATTAATTTTTAATTTTTTTAGCTATAATGATTAAACTAACCTCGCTCATAGAAGCTTTCAATACAGGCTTCTCGCAGTTCTCACCAGGCAGCTAGGGTTTACGCGTCGTTCGCGCGCCCAGCCAAGTATTGAATTATTTTAATTTTACTTACATTATCTCTTAAACTATGCGTCCAAATAACATGGTACAAAGAACAAAGTTTATCTTTATAAAATTGTCTTGATGATGAAGTAACATTCGTTCGTAAGGATAAATAGGCCATGCATAATAATAACGCTCATAAATCACTTTTTTATTTTCAATATTTTTTTGTCACAAAATACCTAATTATGGCTTATACGAGTATATAAGAAATAGGCATATGGTATCGCGGACTTCTTTTAAACGAAGTAAAGGTCTTTATTTTTCTAGAACATTGTATTAAGGCACCCCTAACGATAACACCAGCGTGCGCGGATAAATCATTTCGGGAGTGCTTTTTCTTCTGACTTGCTTAACAAATATCCATATTTGAGGCTAGCTGAGTGATACAGCTTAATGCCAGATAGCCTATACTATTCCACATGAATCTGGCTATAATATACAAAAAGAATTTTTCAAATCGGACTGGTAGTTCCAGAGATTAGCGCGTTTTAAACAAACATAAAAACTAACAAAAATTATATTATAGTATAGATAAATTCATCCAAAATTATTGAATTAAATTCGCTTGGTAAAGTTCAAAGAATCGCCGTTTCTTATTCAGGCTGAGGAACCTTATTTTGAATATTCTCATTATAAATAAAAGAAAAACTACTGCGTTGTATTACTAAACCATTAAAAAATTTAACTTTTGCCTCAATTAATAATTCATTCATTCATAACAGTCTATTAAAGTTCATTACTGAACATAGATCCCATAAATAGCCACATCAAGGGGATATTTGTCATAATTACCACGCTTCGCAGGCGGATTAACAACTTGTGTGGATAATCTTACGCGGTCTGCGCGGTCAAATTTATTAAATAAATATTAATATTAAATTCAAATTTATAATTATTATATAAATGTTCGAAGCAAAACCACTGTGCACATATTATTTCATTGTATCATGCACGGAACGTCATTTTGAGATTAAGTCTGGAAAACGTGATTCCAAAGAGAACTATTTTGCATTTAAAATTACTTTATTGCATCTAGAGTGATCTAGAGACAGTGAAGCGGACACTAGTCCGAGGATAAATTTTATAGTCTGTATTTTAGTTTGAATATTTACTCTGAATAAGCAATGTTAACGAAGCTCTTGTTTTAAGATAATGTATTAAATTTGTATATATTATGTCAAAGAATTAATAATTTTCCATTGAGGTAAGTTTCCAAAACAAAACACACAGTTAACCTGCTGGAAAATGAATGCTATATCATCCATAGATACATCTATCTTTCTCGATTAAAAATCCAAATGCTGATGCGTTTTCACCCCTGAGGACTAAGGTTGAATGTTTCGTTACCAGTAAAAATGGTCGTTTCATACAACATATGAAACGCAGCTGCATTATGCTGCTATTTAACATTGGTATTCGATGCGAATCATAATATAGCTGAAGCATAGCTCTACCACGTAAATCTCTACACCGTTCAGGTCGGAACACAGCAGTGCAGATACTTCTATTTGGCGGCAGAAATTGGTAAGTGATGGTACCTACCCAGACACTTCTATGCAGACAAGTAGTCTATCTACTTAATACCACATGTGTCTATCCACATAATAAAAGTGTAACACCAAGTAAAAGTAGTGTTTTCGTGCATCACGAGATCCGGAGAATTTTTCATCTAAGGTACTCCTACGTACTTCCTTAACAAAAACATTTTACACAACGTAGTTAGTTAATACTGGTTATATTTCAAAATTCTCTGACGACAATTTTAAGTTAAATTCAAGCAGATCATAATTCATGCGACAGGATAATTAATATTATTTCTATCACAAATTTTTGTGAGTAGTAAAGTATGAAGTCTGAACAAGATATAAATATCTGATTAGGATTTTGTTACTCGTAAAATTTCCGCGATACGTTTTATGACAATATAAAATATTTCGCGCCTCATAAAATGTCTTCAAGAAATGACAAATTTTTCTAGAGTTTTCTTTAAGCCACCTTATGCCTTAGTAAATAGATCGATAGTGATAGATTAGTAAGAAAAATAAATTATATGTTGAATCCTAGATGTTAAATCGCACTATCTTTGCGTAACAGAAGGCTATTTTAATACGCAAAGCATTCTTGGAAAATTATTCCACTCCTTTGCTGTATGCATGACGAAAGACAGAGCAATCCGTTCGATTAAAGTGCGTGGAAAATCGACAAAAATTGGTGTAGACCGCCTTATATACGATGGTGGAAAGGGGAGGGTGGAATTAAACCAATTCCTGCGCACAATCACCGGAAAGTGTGAAAAGTCTTGGAAAAACTTGCATGTCTAGGAAAAATATAAAAATGAAACAAATGTGTTCAATTTTCTTTTCAATCTATACCGAATGAAGGTAACAGAGTATAGACAGAGTAAACGTCTTGTCAACAAACGCACACAAGCAGTTTGACTTACAGTAGCAGACAGAGAAAATAACAATAAATAGTGCTATAGTATTTGACGGATCCTTGGTGCAGTTGCTTAGTAATAAGTTTAGGTGCTGAGGGCGACTGGTTCGAATCTCGCAAGAAACAAGTATTTGTATGGCTTCCCGGGTCTGGATGTTGTTCTTGTGCAATTTATGTTTGTAAAGTGCCTCCACGATACAGTAGAAAATCCTAGTGTGTGAGCGTAGCTTTCTATTTTTAAATAAAAGTACAGGTGTGAGCCTTGCTCTTATTCTAATTTTTTATAGGAGAGGGGGCAAACGAGCATGCGGCTCAACTGTTGGTCAGTGACTACCGCCGCCCATGAACAACTACAACACCAGGGAGGGAATTGCAGATGCGTTGCCGGCCTTTTAAAAAGGAGTACGCTCTTTTCTTGAAGGTCCCTAAGTCGTATCTGTCCGGAAAAATCGCTGATGGTAATCGATTCCACAAGGAAGTCGTGCGAGGAAGAAAACATCTTCTAAATCGCACAGTGGTGGACTGCCAATCATCCAGATGGTGTGGATGGTATCGGGAGTTCTGCCGCGATGTGCATTCGTGAAATTTGGCGACTGGGATTAATCCGAACAATTCCTCAGAGCACTACCCATGGTAGATGCGAAAGAAAATGCAAAGGGATGCAACATCTCTTCGCAGTGCCAATGAATCGAGCCGATCGGAAAGGGCTCGGTCGTCGACGATTCGAGCCGCTCTGCTCTGGATGCGGTCAAGTGGAAGGAGCTGGCACTGGGGAGCCCCTGCCCAGAGATGGGAACAGTATTCCATGTGAGGCCGAACCTGCGCCTTGTAAAGTTGCAGGCGGTGTGCCGGCATGAAATACTGTCCCGCTCTGCTGAGCACGCCAAGCTTTTTAGAGGCCAATTTGGCCTTCTCTTCCAAGTGACCACGAAACTGCACGATGTCGACTCCGAAGATACCGATACTGGCTGCCTATTTTACTGCTACTGTAGGTGAAACAGCGCTTGTTTGAGTGCTTTGAAAGTCGCTTGTCTCAAGCTTCCGTACTTTTGATCACTCTGTGGGTACTCTGTTACTTTCACTCGTGATTTTATTTCTCAGGGTAATACTACACCCCATGTTCTCTATTCCAAACTCCTAATTTATTTCCACCCTTTTATTGTGAAAATTCATACCATAAGGTTTCTTTTTCCAAGGAGTGCAATAAATTTTTAGCATGTGGGTGTGTCCTCAACCCACATTGTAATCGAACGAAAAGGCATCGGAGAAAAGAGTGAATAGGATTTTGTTTTGCTAATAAAGAGCAAAGTGGCATTGTAGTTAGCACTCACTCATAATGAATAAAAAATATAATTAGTATAGGAGTTGATAACATTTGTTCTCAAATATATGCGAGGCGACGAAATTCTAGCGTCTGAACAAAACAATGTTTTGACAATGGTACGTCAGTAAATTTGGCTCTACAGACCGTAAATGGAAGACACACATGCACACGCACACACATTCAGAAGAAAAGCGAAGGGCCAATTGCTTGTTTCAGTTAAAAAAATGTTTTTTCTTTTCCTAAAAAACATTATCCTCGAGTAAAATTTTTTACTGTACCTAGAAGGCCCTTAATGTACACAATTTGCACATGAGCAATCATTCGAAAGCCATACAAATGTTTTCCGTACAGGATTTGAACCTACAGTCCTGCAATGCTACAATAAAACTAAGCCACTGCGCTACTTAGCTGAAAAAATAAAAATTACAGGACAGTAGTACTAAAATTACAAAGTTTACTTGATAATAAGTGGATACCTTGGCTCATTGACAGAAACTACACCTGTTCTCCAATAACAATGCAGTCACAGATATGAGTTGTGTACTTAATGTACATACAATTACATCCATAAAATGCTGCTCCCTTAAAGAAAATACATAAAAACGTATTATATTGTAGCCCTATTCTGCATAACGATGTCTGTATTTTAAAAACGTTTAGAAAGATTCAACTCTATTTAGAAGTTCGTCCAAATACTTTATGACGTCATTAGTAGGGTATAGAATTCGAGTCATTGTGCGAGCCTAATTTACTAGTGAATATTTGGGGTTTCATGTAGACCGCCTCGAATTAGTTTGTCTAATTTGTACGTTTCGTGACAAGAGGCTTGTATTGAATTTGAGTGATTAAAGTAACTTCGTTGCAAGACGTGGCCCGTTTAATTGTTTTTGGAAGTTAATGTTGATTTGTAACGTCGCGTTAAGTGCCTTTTGTGTGTCGACTGTTTTCTATCGTTTTACGCGTCTACGAGGCGAATTTTGAGTTCTGATTGCGGGCGTGGTATGTAATATCGTACGAGCGAATTTAGTTTGTTGTTTGGAACGCTGAACTTTGTGACTCGAGAATAGATCGCGTTCGTTCCCTGTTTGTAATTTGGTGTTAAATGAACCTGGAATATTGAATATTGACCTTTGATAGACTGTTCTTTACTTGTGTCGGGTGTCACGTGTTTGTTTTAGATGAACGTTGAATTGGTTGACTTTGAAGTTAATTATATGTACAATAAAGTTCATAGACTGAAATAGTGAAGTGAAAGCTACCATTGTCAATTGGTGACGTTAGACTTTAGTTCACATAAAGTGAACTATCACTGGAGGATCGCACTTTTGAAGAAACGCAGCGCCTGCGGATCGACGGTTCGACTTCCACGGTTAAGTCAGGTCTCACACATTACTACACACAAACTTACATGCACCTACCTACCGCAGCTGACCAAGATTTGGGGTCAGTCTTAGCTGCGAAACCAGGTACGGACTATTTATTTACCTAGCCTTATATCTATTGTGTAGAATAATTGTCCATAGGCCGTTGGGCCCCACCCTTAGTTGCCCGTCGAATCTACAGCTGTATGGACCCCTGTATGGTCGACCTTTGTCGGGGCAGTTAGGGGCGTGTACAAAACCTATGTTGTTTTCTTCTAGCTTACTAATTACAACTGAGATGCAGTTTCCTATGGGTAGTACCATACAAGAATTAACTGATAACAGACAAGATTGGCTACATCCTTAAACGGTATCTATAAAGTCATACCACAAGCCACCGAAGAAATTTACTCAATATTATGATACCTTCCGTCATCCTTCAACTATATGCAGGAATGTACAATCTTGATTGAACATTCCTGGATTTTGTGCATAAGGAACAAGCAGCGCTAATCACAAAATGGTCAGCCATACAGTGGCGTGTCTATGTGGTGTGTGCCTTTCCTAGTGTAGTGGTGTTGGGAGTAGTGGTGCTGGGATAAGGGATGAGGGGGATAGTGCACTTGGTAAGACCCATCATTTAATTTCATTATGCGGATTTCAGCTAATTAATTTTTAACATCTTTAATATAATGTAAATCCGCAAAGTCATACCCGACTCTAAAAAGATCCATAAAAGTTTGCGTAAAAGATGCTGCGGAAAGCCTGCAGTCTGTGGACACGTGTAAGATAATACTCTCCCTTATATCAGATTAGATTAACCACATCCTTGCAAAAGTACACAGATTCTGGTTTTATTTACGCGGGTTTTTGTGTGGTGTAGGTAGTGGTGACCACTGATGGATATCATCTTATGATTACAAACGAGTATGGGAACACACACGTTGCAGCTATATTATAGTTGTAGCCCGAATGGGATGGCTCAACCGGAATAGGTCCACGCTCTCACAGAGTAGCAGTAAAATAGCAGCTTAATGGTGCTGTGTTTCGTGAGGTGAGTGCAGAGAATCGAAGACCCTCTTTATTGGAAACGAGACATTCCATCTTAGTCCTCAGGGGTGACAACGCATCTGCATTTTGATTCTTCGTCAAGGATTGATGAAGATATCCTTCAAAATTCCACAAAGAAGAGGCGTGGTAGCTCAGGTGGTTAGCGCTCGCTGTAAGTTTTACAGTACGCGAACAACCCGGGTTCGATACCCGCCAGCACCATTTAATTAATTGCAATTTTAAATGCTGATTTATCATATGCTCGGCGGTGAGAAAAACGTCGTCAAAAAATATTTCGAAGACATATAAAGTGCGCCAAAATACATTGGGGCGGTGCGGCGGACGTTTCCTAGTCCTTAAACCCTCTCAGAAATGAGAGGAGGCCTGTGCCCAGCAGTGGGACCTATTCAGGCTATAACTTTAACTTTTCTTAAAAGTCCACTGCTGAACATAGGATTCCCCAAGGAATGCCATAAAATACGATACTGAGCCACCGGCATCCATCGACTTCCTGTATATCTTACCGTCCTCACCACAAACTTCGCTTTCCGGTTTACAAGGCTGCCACTCGAGAACTACCCATCGGTTGTCGGTTCCTCGAGCTATATGGCGGGACCATTTCCACTTCAGCCTACTGATTCATAGGGCTATTTTTGTTACTCTGGTTCTACTGGAATATCCTCACTTCTAAGTCTATCACGCTAAAATACTCTGAGCATAGCCCTCTCTATAGCTCCCTGAGTATGCAGCTAGCAGTGAACGACCACGTCTCAGATCCAAACTATATCTCATATCAATATGTCGTCACTAAAAACACGGTATAGTTATACAATCTTGTTTAAAAAATTAGAGGTTTACCGAACTGGAACATTTTGATGGGATCCAGACGATGTTATAATAATAAAATATTTTAGTTATTATCAAAACCATTGAAGCCTCTTTCTTAAGTACTTCGTTGCTGCATTAACTACCGTTTTTGTTAAATATTATTTAAGAAAATTTCTTCGGGCAAACTTTGCTTTTAACATCGCTTCACCACTGTTCTAAATATTCCACAAACTGCAATTAAGCAAGCTTTAAAAGTAAAAGTTTCGGTGAATTTTGTTAAGAAAACTTATGTTGGGGCTTAAAGACAAATACTCAAATTGTTATGTAAAATTACAGTCAATAGCTAAAGCTGGTTGGTTTAACTTACATTTCTTTTTTATATAGAAGAAAAGTGACAATCGAGCACATAGACATCTTCATTTATTTTCGATTATGTATCAAAATGCATCTACATTTTTATTATCATACTTGAGGTCTAAGAAGTAATGCCTTGTTACAAAATACGAATTACAGCTGCTTGAAGCTGCTATTTAACACTGGGTATTCTATGAGAGTTCGACAGTAAGTGGCGGTGTAAGAATATTTACTGTCCCATGTTGTCCTGCGAGTGTCGTAAGAGGTGACAGAGCGAAACAAACTAGGAGATACCCCTCTCCTTAAAATAAAATAAACCTGCGGTTGTATCTACCAAGCGTAGTAGTACTTTGAAAAAATATCTCTGAGAATATCTATGGGGAGCCCAGCTGTGAATCTGTAATAGGCTGTAACAGTAACCGTGTCTGTTAGAACGTGATCCTTCTCCGGCCGACTAGACCCATTCGAGCCATAGATAATATGGTTGCAGCGGGTCTCTTCTTTTTGTTCATGTTGAGAATACCTTTTAGAATATATTTTTGCTTTTCTTATAATATCTAAAACTGAACAAAATAAAACTTCAAGAGCACGATCACGCCCTGACCAGTACCTGAATTATGTTCTAGAGTATTAGTAGCTTGTTTACTGTTCTTCTCCCTGCTTTATTGTGTAAATGTGGGAAATGACATAACTTTTTCATATCTATACACCGTACCCAAAACTCATTTTAGAATGAATCATTTTGACATCTTCATTATTAACAGGTCTTTAAAGTACTCTGCTGGTGATGGACCTGATCTAAGAATATCCTTACCCTCTGTATAATATCCTCCAGACTGAATTTTGATCACGGCGACCAGTCTCAGCGGAGACTAGCCATATGCGCTGCACAGGATAATCGTGCACGAGTGTATGCGCGAACACAGATGCACTCTTCATTCCTTCACTCTTATAGTTCGTTGGGACGGTAATCCGACACGACCGGAGGAGGATCAGGCACAGGATCAACGATTTTACGTGCTTTCCGAGGCATAGGGTAAAACATCGCCAATTTCTTGACTATGGGTTGCTTGACAGAATAACCCGAAAAACAGATTTTGTGCCTACCCGCGAATTCGAATCCGAGACCTTACAATCAACATAAAACAGAAACTTTAAATCTTTGAAAATGGAACTTAAGGAGCGGGCTTATACCCTGAGTTAATATATTATATAAATTTATTTTGCTCCATTACGTTTCTATATCTTTATAAAGCCATTTGAATACATCGTTAATCCTACGTTCTCTTTGTGGAAAGAACCGAACCGATCAGTTTCAAAGATAATATTCAAAACACGTATTCAATTTGCCGATTGATTTAAGGACAGGTATTGTTACATCCACAGGAAGACAGTTGCAGTCTCTGCGAAACGGTTTATATAAAGAAAATATCTGCTAAAGTATAACTCTTTTGAATAAGTAGAAATTTCTTTAAATTGCACTTTTACATTTAAAATAATATTATTGTAGTTTGTTTTTTTTTTACAATAAGGCTTAGAAACGAGCACACAGTCTATCTGATGATGAGCGGTGTCTGTGGCCCATAGACTATATATATTATTATCGTTGTATCACAGATGGGTCAGCACAACCGGGGAATGACCTCGCTCTCAAAAAATACCAGCAGATCAATGCTGCTGTGTTTCATATGGTGAGTACAGAGTACCAGAGACTCTTTTTAGTGAAAACCAGGCATTTCATCTTGGACCTCAGGGGTGACAACACATCTTTATTTTGATTCTTAATTGAGGATATATGTAGATGTCTATGGGTCTCAGTATCTAGGTGGACCGTGTGTTCGTTTGTCACCCTTATTCCATAAAAAAAGCTTAAACATTTTTTACTTGAGTGGTACTTTAGTAGTCGAATGGTGAATTCGAAGCCACTACTTTCTTAACCATTAAGCTACTGTCGCTTCGAACTTCGTACAACACGTAACAGATGTACTAGTGATGTTGCCAGCGTTACTCGGATTATTTTTCATTTATATTTAAAAAAGTTAACTTAAACAACAGCGTATTTATGTCCTAGTGTTGTAAAAGCTACTTACAATTTCTAAGAGGGATTCTTAGGATAATTAGAGGGGGGGGGGGGGGGTCAACCGCGTTGCCCGCCTTGTGTATCCAATCGAGACAGGTAGTTAGATTCAATGTTGTATTTTTTGATGACAAGGCAAATGAAAATACTTTTCATTTCAATTATATCAGATAAATAAAGTATTTAAGAAGCAGCTTGCACAACTGAGAAAAATTTAAAAATAATAGTTACAGCGATGCGGTGCCTTGAGGCAGTTTTCCAAAGCACAACTTACTCGTACTTTCATTTTTGCAGACTAAATCGCTTTAAAGGAGCGCTTTCTTGGAAAAGTATAATTTTAGTATTATCTCTGGAATTCTTCGTACTGTGCAAGAGAAACTTCATAATTGTAATTTAGAATATTTATACCATTTTCTATCATTGTGATTAATTATGCCTTGTTGACGGCCTAATACAATACAATACAATAACTTTATTTCAGGAATCAAGGAATTAAAAATTAAGAACATTGGCCCATTGCAATATATACCTTAACCTAAAAATATATATAAAATATAGACATAAATCTATTTAGGGAACCTTTTTCTTTGGCGCGTCCCTGTATCGGCGAAACACTACCCCAGAGGGCCAGAAATCGGGAGCGAGGAATGTCTCTTTGTGTTTTGCAGAAACCTGGATTACGTAGGATTTGAAGTTCGTTGACCTATTAGACTCCAGACGCTGCAAATGTAAAGAGATCGGATCCTCAATGCGGCATCGGCTTCGTTCTTCCATGAAACGCAGGACGTCTTCTCCCGACGTACTTTTGTCCAAACGGGAGATGTAGAGCTGAATAGTTGGCTCCACAGCACGCAAAGTTGTACTCGCGTTTATTTCGGTCATCTCACGCTGGTTACAGACAAGAGATGGGAACAGCATTCCATGTGAGGCCGAACCTGCGCCTTGTAAAGTTGCAGGCGTTGAGCTGGCATGAAATACTGTCCCGCTCTGCTGAGCACGCCAAGCTTTTTAGAGGCCAATTTGGCCTTCTCTTCCAAGTAACCACGAAACTGCACGTCACTCGATATGTCGACGCCGAGGATTCCGATACTGGCCGAGGCAACAAGGGGAGTACCTTGAAACTGAGGAGATACGACAAAGGGGTTCTTTTTAGCGGTAAACGCGCAAACTTGTTTCTACTGAGGATTAAACTGGACTAGATTTAGTCGCCCCCAATTCGAAACTTTGTCCAGCAAAGACTCGACTTCAGACACAAGTTTGTTCCGGTACTGGTGGATTTCACAAAATTTTGTCGAAATATTTTTTTAATTTCTCAGACATACATGTTTTCTTACTACTTTTTCCTTCACCGTCGAGCAGGTAGTAAATCAGCACTTAAATATTTACTTTTCATAGAATTAGGGTGACGAATGAGTACATAGTCCACCTGATGGTAAGCGGTTGCTGTGGCACATAGACATCTACATCTATCCTCGATTACGAATCAAAATGCAGATGCGTTTTCACCTGTGAGGACTAAGATGGAATGCCTCGTTTCCAATAAAACAGGGTCTCCGGTACTCTACACTCACCATACGAAACACAGCAGCGTTATGCTGCTATTTTACGCTGGTATTCTGTGAGAGCGTGGTCCTTCCCTGGTCGAGCTGACTCATTTGTGCTACAACCATAACATAGCTACAGCATGGCTCTACCACGTAACAACATTACAATTATTAATTTTATTATATATAATATTAAGTTGGCTGCCGGTATTCGTGAGCAGCAGTAGCTGCTTGCTTACGAGGGGGACGGATCGTTGACTTCATTAGACGAGACCTCTCCAACTTAGCGTTTAGGTTCAGTGTGCTTCTAATCATTCGGTGATCGCTGCCGGTTTTTACCCTCGCGGTCACTGAGACATCACTGAACAGTTGTCGTCTGTCGTCAATCTCATTTTTTGTCGAACATTCGGGGCTCGACCAGGTCCACTTCCTGTGGATACTTCCACTTCCAGCAGTAAGATTAATTAAAAAAAAACATTTTTATTTCGTATTATTGATCATAATATTTTGTTTTTATTTTTAAAAGCCCGGCAACTCACCTGCCATTCCACTGGTGTTGCGGAGGTTAATGGGCGGCGATGATCACTGTCACTCTTCCATTAAAAATACACATAAACACGTGTAATCAACTTGAAACAAAGAAGGCTACAGATTCGTTTATAGACTGTACTGGCCATAGAATTATTACGTATATTACGTATCAAATACTAGTACGCGCACCAAAAGTGAAGCAAGTAAAACTAACGCGAAACCACGTAAGTTCACTCGGCGACGTGTCAGTGCACAACGCCACGTCTTACGGAGAAGACTCAAAACCTTATTATTTAAAATGTTTGAATACTGGCTAGATGAACTTCACCAATTTTAAAAATATAACGTTTGCGCTTGCCGAAAATAAAAAAGACATTAATTTCATTCATTTTCAAATATGGAGTGGTCGAAGAAAGAATATAGCGTAGCGGTTATCGCGTTACACCGCCGTGGTTACGCGCCAAAAGAGATTTTCAATATTCTACAAAAATTTAAAATAACCCTATGATTTGTTTGTCGCACTATCAAACGATTCCCTGCAGATTCAAGCTTCGAAGATCGTAAGAGGACCGGCTGACCTGGTACAGTTAGGACACCCACGATCATCAAAGCAGTTAAGTTAAGTACCGCGAATCCAACGAAATCCTGTTCGTAAACAAAAAATCTCAGCTCTTCAGATGGACCTAAGTAGAACCACCATCAAAAGAGTGATCAATGTAGACCTAGGACTATGAGCTTATCCTAAGAAGACCGGACATTTTTTGAACGTGCGTTTGAAAAAAATTAGGCTGGATAGATCCCGCACTTTGTTACGGCGGTACGCGGGAAAAATATGCCGCGAAATTTTATTTTCGGATGAAAAAGTTTTTAACATCTAAGAAAGTTATAATAAACAAAATGATGAGGTCTATGCCCACAGTAGTGAAAAAGCCAGCACGCGTATTCCGAGGGTTCAACGAGAACATTATCCTTCGTCACTCATGGTTTGGCTTGGAGTCTCATATTCAGGTTTAACTGAGGAGTTTTTCTGTGAGAAAAGTGTAAAAACAGGTACCGAGGTGTAACAAAATACCGTCTTAACAAACATAATGGAACTTCTTTCTCAAGAAATGTTCAAAAACAGACATTTGATATTCCAACAGGACTCTCCACCAGCTCATAGGGCACGAAGCACGCAAAACTGGTTGATCGCCCGTGGAATTGACTTTATCGGACATGAAAACTGGTCCTCTTCTAGTCCAGATTAAAATCTACTGGATTACAAGATATGGCAACATTTGAAGAAGAAAGCCTGCGCTAAATTTATTCAGAATTTTGAATCTCTCCGAGCATCTTTGGCTAAAGCAGCGGCAGAAATAGATATGAATGTGGTGCGTGCTGCGATTGATAATTGGCCGCGTCGATTAAGGGCATGTATTCAAAATAGGGGAGGGCATTTTGAATAATGTAAATAAAATTGTACTCTAAATTAAATTACCTTTCATTTCATATATAATTTCTATATAATTACAAAAAAGCGTATCATTAATTTTATTACGGATCGCCGTAATGCCGTGCGAAAAATGGAATAAAACGCGCTGGTCTTGCTTTTAACTGGAGGCAAGCGGCGGTGAGGAGGAACTTGTACTTTTTCTTTTCTTGCTGGTGCCTTTTCGGTGGCTGGAGAGCGACTGCTGACCCTAGCGGCCGGCCCGTCTTTTATATGATTTGGCCGCTGCTGGCCAGCGGACCCTTGCCTCACCCCCGCGCCTATCTTTATTTATTTAATAACCTTACAAACTAATAAACATAATTCACTATATAATATTCTTATAACTACTTGTTAGACTAGGGTGTACATATCAATATTTTTACTTATTTACGGGTTTACATTATAATTTTCAGCTGCTTTAGGCGGAGAATCCTTCCCCCCGCCTCAGCACTATAAATATAAAACGTCGTGGCGCGGTGCGCGTGGCTTCATTTGCTCCGCGGCCGCGTCACGATAACATGCTCTTTGGTTACACTACTACTATTTTTTTATGTGCCTAACGGCCTAATATATTTATTATATAATAAAGTAAACATTTATTATATTTAACAATTATAGTTTTCATTAGAAGACTATGCTAACTCTCCCTGTTCATACGGTGCCTTTATTTGGGAGAGTTATTGCACAGTTACAACTCAACCTTAAACTTAGTTATAATACAATCATTATTTTTTATCGTTCGATACAAGTAATACAATTATTTACACAAATTATAATTTAAATTCAACATAAGGTTGCGCTAGTTCCGCCGTATAACCCTTGCTAGTTGTCGAACCAGAGGCGTGGCCTGATAATTACACCGTCGTCCTGGCTCCGCCCACCGCTCCTAGGTTGTTCAACTAGCGCCGGTTACATTAAGCATTTTCTTTCGTTTGTTTAATATTGTTGCGTCGTGCACATTCTCCCGCCGTCGCCACGCTGCGATCCCTCTGGTAGCACGACGATCTTCTTCGTTGGTCTTCTTAGTATGTGCCCACTGCCGGTGGTTACGTCCACTACTCGTACCTCTCCGTCGACGCCAGGATATACCTTACTTATTTTCCCTCTGGGCCAGGTGTTGCGTGGTAGATTGGAGTCACAAATGATGACTAGGTCTCCAATCTTCGGCGATACTCCTATGCTGCTGAGCTCCCGCCGGTGTTGGAGTAGGGGCAGGTATTCTTTAACCCATCTTCTCCAAAACACGTCGGCTAGGGCTTGAGCTCGTTTCCATTGCTGGCGGGCCGTCACGTCATTCTTGCTGAAGTGTCCCGGCGCAGGTACGTGCGAGTTGGGACCGATGAGGATGTGATTCGGCGTGATGGCTTCAGGGTCTCCTGGGTCGACTGAGACGTGTGTGAGAGGTCTGGAGTTTACAGTATTTTCGACCTCGGCGAGCAGGGTCCCCAATGTTTCGTCGCTGGGATAGCGCTCGTTGAGGGTGACGCGTAGGGCTTCTTTTACGGAGCGAACCATTCGCTCCCATACGCCGCCCATGAACGGTGCTGATGGCGGTATGTACTTCCACACAATCTGTTGACACGTGGTTTCGTGCTCGAGGGCTGCGAGTGCTGCTTCGGCCATCTCCTTGTCTGCTGCCTTGAAGCACGTAGCGTTGTCACTCCATATTTCTTTTGGGCATCCTCTTCTGCTCATAAAACGCCTAAGTGCCGACACGGCTGAGTCTGCGCTCAACGAGTGGGCTACTTCTATGTGTATTGCTCGCGACGTCATGCAGGTAAATAACGCGCCATAGCGCTTTTCGCGATGTCGTCCCACTGTGACTTCTATTGGCCCGAAGTAGTCTAGTCCGGTGTATGTGAACGGACGTGCGTGATGAGCGAGGCGTGCGGACGGCAGGTTTCCTGTAGACGGTGATGCAGGCTTGGCTTTTCTTAGACGGCACGGCAGGCATCCTTTGACGACAGTTTTCACTACTGGACGTATTTTTCTTACGTACAATCTCTGTCTTAATTCATTCACAACTGTTTCCACGCCTCCGTGATGCAGCCTCTCGTGTACGTGTGCTATGTACAGGCGAGTGTATGCGTGCTTCCCGTCTAATATGGGAGGGTCGTACATGTCGTCCTCCACTTCTGATGCCGCTTTTATTCGACCTCTGAGGCGTAGGGTCCCCTCTTCATCAATGTATGTGCTCACGTGGCCTAGTTTGTCGTCGCCTCCCGGAACACTTCCGCTGGTGATTCTCTTGAGCTCCTTCGTGAAGCTTTCCCGCTGACTGGCTTGCACCCACAGTTGTTCGGCTCTCATATGATAAGCGGCCGGTATTCCTACAAGCGATGAGGCAGTAGGAGTCGCCTTTTTCTCCTTGGCGGGGGTGTTGCGTTTGTTTGTTCTCTGCCAGCCAGGGTCGCTACCTTGTCTTGCTTTATTGCGTTTACGCCCAGCCTTCACTACGTGCTTGTTTGGTCTGCACATGTCGATGAATAGGAGGACTCTCGCTGTCGCCCTTATGAGGCGAATCCATTTAGAAAATCTTCCTATCTGTGGAAGATGTGTTGTTGTCGAGTCTTCACTTTTAACAGCGATGTTACATATTTCTCGCTCTTCCCCGGTGTCATATTGTGTCGTTTTCTCTTCCTGCGGCCATTCTGCCGGTGGACGCTGCAGAAACGGGGGCCCTCGGAACCATCGGTGCGACTCGTCGAACCCTTCTGGTGTGGCTCGGGTTGCGTCGTCTGCCACGTTTTCTTTAGACGGTAGCCAACGCCATTCGTTCTTTTTGGTCGTATCTTCTATCTCCGCCAGGCGATGAGCGACGAAAGCTTTGTACGCGCGAGGCTCCGATCTTATCCACACCAGTGCAGTACGGGAGTCACACCAGTATGTCTTGCCTGCTATGTCGCCATCGTGTTCATCGATCACGGTCTGCGCAAGACGAGCTCCCAGCAGTGCCGCTTGTAACTCGAGCCGTGGTATGGAAACTGGTTTCAGTGGTGTTACGCGGCTCTTGGCGGCGGCCAATGATATGTTAACGCTGCCGTCTGCTCGCTCCGTTCTCCAATACACTGCTGCTGCGTAGGCCTCCTCGCTTGCGTCGACGAATGTGTGTAGTTGGCGCGTCGACACCGGGTTGTAATCGTAGCATCGCGGTATTCTTAGTTGTTCTATGGCGTTAAGTGAAGTAATCCAGCCTTCCCATTTTTCTTTTAATTCTGTTGGCAGAGGGTCGTCCCAGTCCGCCTTGTAACGCCATGTGTCTTGAAATATTCTCTTCGCTGGGGTGGTCACCGGTGATATTAACCCCAGCGGATCAAATAATGCCATTATGACGCTCAACGCTTCTCGTTTAGTTGGCAAGCGTTGTTTTTCTTTTACGTCGGCAGGCATCTTCATATTGTTAGTATTGAATCCAATATGATCGCTTTGTACATGCCAGAGCAGCCCTAGCGTCTTCTCAGTTTCTTTTCCGCCCAGGCACACGGTCGCGTCGTGTTGTCTATGCTCTGTCGTTATTTCTTCTATTGTTTTTTCTTCGTTCGATGTCCACCCGCTGAGTACGAATCCCGCTTGTTTGTGGACGTGATCGACTGCTTTTACTGTTTGCTGAGCTTCCGTGACAGAGTGGAAGCTCTGCAAGTAGTCGTCCATATAATGGTTTCTTTTTATGGCGACCGCAGCTTCTGGGTACGCTTCTGCATGTTCTTCAGCATTTTTATTTTTGATGTATAATGCTGTGCATGGTGATGATGTCGCTCCAAAGATGATTGACGTCATCCTATATTCCTCCGGTTGGTCCTCCCGCCGCTTGCCTCTCCACAAGAAACGTAAAACGTCTCTATCTTCTTTGCGCACTTTAATCTGCATGAACATTTCTTTTATATCGGCGCTCACTGCATACGGATACTGTCGGAACCTCATGATCACTCCGGGCAGTGATTGTAATAAGTCGGGCCCCGAGTGAAGCATATCGTTGAGACATATTCCGGCTGTCTTCGCTGCGGCGTCGTGTACCAATCTCGGAGGTTTGTTCGGTTTCGCAGGGTTGATGACTGGGAAGTGTGGCAGATACCATGTCCTTCCTTGCGGCGGTGGCATTGGCGCGCGCTCTGCGTAACCCGAGTTGAAGAGGTTCTCGATGCGTTATTCGTACTGTGGCTTGAGATTGCTGTCTCGGTCGAGCCTCTTCTCTAAGGTGTGCAGGCGCCTTTCCGCTTCTTTATAATTATTTGGTATTTGGAAGTCCTTTTGTTTCCACAACAACCCTGTCTCGAATCTGCCGTCCGCTGACCTCTGGCTGGTTTCGTCCAATATTTGCATGGCTCGCTGCTCGGGATCTTCTTTCGGTCTTCTCGGCTCGATGCACAGCGACTCCAATTTGAAATAATTTTTTATTTCTTCTTCTATCGGTGGTGCATCTTCCCTCTGATGTAGTCTGCCGCAGAAGGTGACCGTCGACGTCAATGAGCTATGACAGCCATGCAGAACCCAGCCCAGGTTGGTGTATGAGGCGACTGGTTGGTCTCGACGGCCGACGCGCAGTTTTCTAGACACTATGAGGTGCCAGTTATCTTGCCCGATTAGTACTTTCGGTGAGGCGCGTTCGTAGGTGATATCCTCTTTGATATCCAACAGATGTGGGCAATTCCCCAAGTGATCTTCATTCACGGATTCTGGCGCGAAGTCCAACCGCTCTACAGTACGCGCTGCTTCTATGTTGTGTTCTTCTTGCGCGTACGTTCCTCTTATTTTAAAGCTGACGATCTTGCTCTTCTCGTGTTTCACCTCCGAGCCGACCCCTTGTATCCACATTGTGTGGGCTGGGCCGTCGGCGCCGATGACGTCGGCGATTGAGGCATCGACTAAGGTGACCGTGCTCCCTTCATCCAATAATGCGTATGTTTCGAAGCAGCTTAGCGGCCCCCTTATTGTTACGGGCGCAATCTTTAGGTAAGCGCGGCGGTGCTTGTACGGTCGAGTCGCTGTGTTGACCTCCTTTGCCGATGTTGCGGTTTCCATAGCGGGTTCTTTTTCCATTACTGCTGTTCTGTCGTGATGCAACAATTTATGGTGTTTCATCATGCATCCGCCTTTTCCGCACGGTGGAGCTTTGCACAGTAATCGACGATGTTTGCCTCGCAGACAGCGGTAGCAGATATTGTACTTCTTTGCTACTTCCCATCTGTCATTTGTGGACAGAGCGGCGTATGACTTGCAATCGGGCAGTTTGTGTTCTTGTTTGCATTGAGGGCAGCGTTCTTCATATGGTTTCTTGCTTGTGGCGAAGGCACGTTCTATTTTTCTCGGTCTTCGCTCTCTCGTTTCGCTGTCCTCTGCGATGAACTCCGGCAAGGCATACGCGCTGCATTTATCCGCTTCTTCGTTTAAGAACATTGATATCTTCTTAAGCTCTGGGATATCTTCTTTCTTTCTGGCTGCATAGTCGTACCATTTGCTTTTCAATATGGGCGTGAGTTTGTCTGTGATAACTCGCGTCATTTCTGGACTATGCAGATAGTGTGCTTTCTTGAGTGCTTCCACGGTGCCCACTACGTTCGCTATGCGATTTGCGAATATGCATAGCTCCCTGGGATTGTCCGTAACTTTGTTCAGCAGCTTCAGCTTCTCTATTTCCAAGTGAATTAACGCTTCTGGTCGTCCGAATCTCCTTTCCAAAGCTTCTATTATAATTCTGGGATCTGGTTGGCTTATAAGTAGGCAACCTGCGGCTTCTTTTGCTGTCCCTTTTAAGCTTCGGCGTATTCTCGCTATGTTTTCGTTCGCCGTGAAGTACTTTGAAGATTCTTCGTACATTGTCTTGAAGCTGAGCCACTCCTTGCTGCTACCATTGAATGAGGGCAGCTCTTGTATATATTTCGGCGGCTCCCTTGTGCTTCGTACTGCTTGTGATAGAGCAGCGGCTAAGGTAGCGACGTCGATTTGCTGCTGCGCCTGTCCATAGTCTTCTTTCTGCGGCGCGGTATGTTGCGGAGCGTATTGCGGCGCACACTGTTGAAGTACGGGTGGTGCTATCTGCAGTGCTGGTTGCGGCGCGAAGTACGACGTGGGTTGCGGCGCGGGCTGCGGCGCGGGTTGTGGCGCGGGTTGTGGCGCGGGCTGAGGCGTAGGTTTTTCTTGCAACCATGTACTAATGCGCACTGATGCCAAATCGTCTTCTATTTCTTCATCTTCATCGGTTGACCCGGCTTCTGCTTGTAGTCGCTGCACGTGTATTTCTTGCAATTCTGTTCTTGCTTGCAACTGAGCCTGCTCGAGCTTGAGTTCGGCTAACCGCTCTTTCGCCTCTAACTCCGCGAGGAGTCTCTTGCGTGAGGCTACGGAGCGGCGTGACCTAGTCTCGCCGGGCTTCAATGTGCACTGCGATCTTTGATCACCCTCTTGCTGGGTTTCTTCCGTTGCGGTTGTTCTATCGGTTGCCGAGGTAGCGGTCGTATCGCTGACCGTTGTGGTTTCGCTAGTGGTGTTTGTTGAACCACTAGCGGCTGAGTCGCCCCCGGAGGCCTCTTCTGTGGCCCCCTGGGTTGTTAGTTCATCCTTGCGACGCTTCGATGATTCTCCGTTGTTACTACGCGTAATCACCATTCTTCTTCACAATAATATTTTTTCGTTCTTGCGGTTTGCTTCTTTCTTCCGGCAATACCAAGACCGATATTGTCTTTTTCTTCTAGTAATCCGGCTTCTCGAAGGACCATTAATATTACGGATCGCCGTAATGCCGTGCGAAAAATGGAATAAAACGCGCTGGTCTTGCTTTTAACTGGAGGCAAGCGGCGGTGAGGAGGAACTTGTACTTTTTCTTTTCTTGCTGGTGCCTTTTCGGTGGCTGGAGAGCGACTGCTGACCCTAGCGGCCGGCCCGTCTTTTATATGATTTGGCCGCTGCTGGCCAGCGGACCCTTGCCTCACCCCCGCGCCTATCTTTATTTATTTAATAACCTTACAAACTAATAAACATAATTCACTATATAATA
Source organism: Parnassius mnemosyne (assembly GCA_963668995.1). Classification (NCBI taxonomy): domain Eukaryota; kingdom Metazoa; phylum Arthropoda; class Insecta; order Lepidoptera; family Papilionidae; genus Parnassius; species Parnassius mnemosyne. The sequence continues at coordinate 1,068,686 of CAVLGL010000076.1, read as the reverse complement.
TTCTTATAACTACTTGTTAGACTAGGGTGTACATATCAATATTTTTACTTATTTACGGGTTTACATTATAATTTTCAGCTGCTTTAGGCGGAGAATCCTTCCCCCCGCCTCAGCACTATAAATATAAAACGTCGTGGCGCGGTGCGCGTGGCTTCATTTGCTCCGCGGCCGCGTCACGATAACATGCTCTTTGGTTACACTACTACTATTTTTTTATGTGCCTAACGGCCTAATATATTTATTATATAATAAAGTAAACATTTATTATATTTAACAATTATAGTTTTCATTAGAAGACTATGCTAACTCTCCCTGTTCATACGGTGCCTTTATTTGGGAGAGTTATTGCACAGTTACAACTCAACCTTAAACTTAGTTATAATACAATCATTATTTTTTATCGTTAGATACAAGTAATACAATTATTTACACAAATTATAATTTAAATTCAACATAAGGTTGCGCTAGTTCCGCCGTATAACCCTTGCTAGTTGTCGAACCAGAGGCGTGGCCTGATAATTACACCGTCGTCCTGGCTTCGCCCACCGCTCCTAGGTTGTTCAACTAGCGCCGGTTACAATAAGCATTTTCTTTCGTTTGTTTAATATTGTTGCGTCGTGCACAAATTTTATAAAAAGTTTTTGACAGAACTTATGACCTAATAATTCATTATAAATACGTAAAACTAAAAAAATACTTACCTAAGCTATTATAATACAAATGTTGCTAGTTGTGGGGATAAAAATCACCATTTTCTTTTAAAAACATTTATTTCTCTGTTTAAAACTCAAATGTTTATATAAATACCTCGTTAAAGTAGTGTAGTGTAGTGTAGTGTTTATATACCTACTTTTCTAAGTATTAACATAGTATTAACAATGGGTGCCTATTTGAATCTAATACGGAGTGATCAGCTGATCGCGATCCGTCGACGCCATTTTAACGCAACTATTTTATATTAATTGCTTTGTTTATTGACTAAGTCGACGTTTTAGAGTAAAGAATGAAAACTTTTTTATTTACAACATCAAGAGATTATTAATAAGAACGCCTTTACTAACGAGTTGTCACTTTACACCCAAACATTAACCAGATGTCACTTTACACCCAAGTATAGTCTATTTTAACCGACTCAAGATAGGAGAGATAATCAATTATGTATGTACACTGATTTCTAAGACAATTCTAAATCAATTTGTATATACATGCTGAAAGCTTAGTGGTTGTTTTCCCGCAGCCAAATTATACTGTTTTGATAATAGAGTCAATTTATTAATTTAAAAAATATTACAATTAAAAAGGGCAGATTTACAATAGTAATACCTCACGAGCTAGTCGGGCGTCCATACTAGTTTATGTCGTATCACTACGCTTGAGAGTTCATGCTCTGAACATTTATTAGTGGCTCTTCATTACGTAGGCAGCGTGCGATAGCGCGTGCGATAGACGTAACACTACGTTACGTCCAGCGTATTAGTTTTATTTCAGACTTTATTATAGTAATAATACGGCATAAGCTAGCCTGCCCGCTCGACCTACTTGCGAGATATTGCTATTGGTTTGAGATCGCATTCGAGTTTTGTTTTTCTCGATTGTAAGTCTGCCATTTTGCATCCTAATAATTTTTATTTTAATAAATTTCTTGTACTACCAAGACATAATCATTTGACTTCGGGACAACAACCATTTAAATTTCAGCGTGTATATTGGATCAATCTGTGTGTATATCCTTTCAAATAAAAAGTAATCTAAATCTGTTTAGAAATTATAAAATACTGAGGTTTTTTTATATAGGATAAAGGTTTTTACAAAAATTTACTTCGCAAATATCCGCGTTATAAAATAAAATGATGTGTCTTACCTAGTATGAAGAAGCACCTCCCGCCCTCCCTCAATTGCGTGCACTATCCCCGTCACCACTAATCCCAGCACCGCTACTTCCAACACCACTACACTAGGCAAGACACACCACTGACGATAATACGACACGTGTTTCGCCTCTACACGAGGCATCCTCAGGTGATATAGACTCTACGGTGGTAGTAAGTAAGTAGCTAAGTTTTAAATAAAACTAATTTTACGGATTCTATCGCGTATATTAACTTATTTTTATATATTTTATAAAATTTAGTTTTATTTAAAATGTGTAGTGTTCGCGTAAATATAAGAAATCATTAAGTAGCTAAGTCTTAGCGGTTAGCCACCGTAGAGTCTATATCACCTGAGGATGCCTCGTGTAGAGGCGAAACACGTGTCGTATTATCGTCAGTGGTGTGTCTTGCCTAGTGTAGTGGTGTTGGAAGTAGCGGTGCTGGGATTAGTGGTAACGGGGATAGTGCACGCAATTGAGGGAGGGCGGGAGGTGCTTCTTCATACTAGGTAAGACACATCATTTTATTTTATAACGCGGATATTTGCGAAGTAAATTTTTGTAAAAGCTTTTATATAATGGATTTCCGCAAAGTAACGCCTGATTCTATTAATTATAGGATAAAGGTGACAAACGAGCACACAGTCCACCTGATGGTAAGTGGTTGCTGTGGCCCATAGACATCTACATTTATCCTCGATGAGGAATCAAAATGCAGATGCGTTGTCACCCGTGAGGACTAAGATGGAATGCCTTGTTTCCAGTAAAAAGGGTCTCCGGTTCTCTACACTCACCATACGAAACACAGCAGCATTAAGCTGCTATTTTACGCTGGTATTCTGTGAGAGCGTGGTCCTTCCCCGGTCGAGCCGACCCATTCGTGTTACAACTATACCCTAAATATAGTTGCAGCATGGCTCTACCAATTTTTTTTTAAAATGCACCAAATTGAGAACCTCCTCCTTTTTTGAAGTCGGTTAAAATTAAATATTACACGATGTGCTTATTGTATTCGAGCAAATTAATTGTGTTTAATAATATTCTTAAATTTTATTACGTCTGCATTTTTGTACCATTAAAATATATATAATAAAGTTATATTAGTACCATCATTATCGTGTTTATTTTATTCCATTTTATATTCTCATAAAATACGTCTTCGTACGTAATACGTAATCTTTATTATATTGATTATTTAAAATTATTCAATAAAATAGTGATTTGCACAATTTAATTACAAACGCCAGAAATTGGTATCACTGAATGACGTGTATGTGTGCGTGTGACGAGCGTAGGCACATTCGACTCGCGCCCACTAACATAATGACCTTGCGTCACTTTAACGCTCGTGTTTAGTACTAGACTGCGTTTCTACTGGGTAATAAATAATAATTCTATGGTACTGGCTTTCTATACGCTTCATACCAGAATACAGTCCGACGACGTTATTGTATACTGGCTGTATATGTGAAAGAATAGATCTAAATTTCTCATTCTATTCGGCATTTTTAGTCACCCCGCATGTAAAATTTTATAATAATTCATCTTTTAAAATAAAATTCTGGAGGTAGTTTCAGTTTTATTAAAACATTTGTTCTCCTTTTCTGTAAAGACAATTTTAATATAACATTAAACGAAACGTAATATTCTAGCAAAATATAAGCACGCCTTCATTATTTTAGCTCGGTTCTTATTACTCAAAACTCAATTATTTTGTTATAAAAAAACTGACGTAACGGATTCTAATTCAAACAGGTTTTTATTTACACATACATTTATTTATACTGGATGATAACCAAATAGACCGTCCTGAACGAGCACGTACAAGTGTTTCGATTTGAATGCATTGATTTAGGATAACTTCTGAAATACGGTTTGATATATTGGTATATGTGTATATTATATTTATTACGTGGTAGAGCTATGCTGCAGCTATGGTTGTGGCATGAAATGAATGGGTCGGCTCGACCTGGGAAGGATCCCGCTCTCACAGAATATTAGCGTAAAATAGCAGCTCAATGCTTCTGTGTTACGTATGATGTTTTTTATTCGAAACGAAGCATTTCATCTTAGTTCTGAGGGGTAACAACGCATATGCATTTTGTTTCTCATTTTTATTCATTTGGTACCATCAGGTGAACTGTGTGCTCGTTTATCACCCTTAATCTATAAAAAAAATCCGAAAATTGCGCTTATAATCCTTACTAATATTATAAAAGGGAAAGTGTGTTTATTGGTTTGCCCTTATTTCATGCAGCAACAAAGCAACAAATCAACATGTTTTCAGTATTCATAGTGTTGGATGAATTTTATAGAGATCGTTTATGGACCGGAGAATGATACAGGCTGATCTGGAGCATTATTATCTAATACATGCAGCAGCATAAATGGGTTGACTCGACCAGAGAAGAGTCGCGATTTCACATAAACCATTCTGCAGGACATTGTTAATCATTGTGTTGTGTTATTCTTTGTTATATTTGTTTTTAACAAAGCATAATTTTATTTAGTTGTATTTACTACCATTGAACGGTTTCCGTAATTAATGGAGAAATTGTGAATAAAATAAATGTCTGCCTATTTTAATTGCATAATTAATATTGCAACAGTCATTTCATTTTATTCATCACATAGAAATAATATTAATGAGGGAGAAATTAAATTGAAAACAACGAACATGTATTTGAAAATTGTGAGCTAGCGATAAACAAGCCCTACAAAATATTTAATATTCATTCATATACGAGTATTTCGAATCAAGGGAAATTAAAAACTACTTGTTTTAATGATCTTTCGAATTATTTCGAATGATCTATTCGAGATTTTTTTTGTATAGAATAAGGGTGACAAACGAGTGCACAGTCCACCTGATGGTAAGTGGATGCTGTGGCCCATAGACATCTACATCTATCTTCGTTTGCGAATTAAAATGCAGATGCGTTGTCAGCCGTGAGGACTATGATAGAATAGCTCTTTTCTAATAAATTGGGTTTCCGGTTCTCTACACTTTCTTTAAGAAACACAGCAGCGTTAAGCTGCTATTTTACGCTGAAATTCTGTGCGAATGTGGTCCTTCCCCGGTCGAGCCGACCCATTCGTGCTACGACTATACTACGAGTAATAATATAGCTGCAACATGGCTCTAACACGTAAATGAGGTATTACCTACCCCACCTTTTAGATTTGGTTGGGATTTATTAAAAATAACGACGCTGTAAATTACCGCTAACTGAGCAGTAGATTCATTATTTCTATAAAAGTTTGCTGCATAACAGCGCCCTTACTGCAAATTGTCTCATATTATGAGTGGATATTCACCATAGTTGGCATGCTTTTGAGGCGGGTGCCAACCGCAGTTTTTTTTTTACTTTGTACAGGACGTTACTGATGCTCATCTCCTGTTTAACTTCTGCCTGCTATTTCTAACGACACCCACGTGGTAATACAGGTAGTGGTTTCTCTTACGCAACCCAGCCACGACACACAACGGCACGGAGTAACAGATAATTGGTTGGAATTAAAATCGGAGCTGACGTATGTCAAAAATAATTATGTATTTGTAGTCTCATCGCCAATTCGCCTGCAAAACGGGGCGATTATAGTAGGTCTTCCTTAAAAAAGAGAGATACATATCTAGCACCTTTACGGATTAATGTAGGAGAAGGAGAAGTAGTCTAAAGTGTTAACATATCGTTCTTTACCCGTCACCGTTACAGTCTATCAAAAGTCCAATAAATAAATAAATAAATCATTAAAAATAAAAATAAAACATAAGGATACTTATTAATGATGCAATTGAAACTATGTTTTATAATAAAAGTCATAAATAATTCAAAAACCTTTTACAAGTTTCAAAATTTTTGTAGATAAAACTTAAATGAGGTATAGTAGGTAAATAGGTTAAGCAGCTTTGTTCCCGCTAGTCCGTCTAACATATGCTACAGGAATAAAAAGGAAACCGCTTCTAGAATTCACTTTAATTAAATCAGTAACCCTCTTCTAATTAACTCTGAAAGAATTGCCGTAGCCGGCTGCTCTGAATGCGGCTATGTTTATTTACGTGATTTAATGCTGTTATTTGTATATAATATATATTGAGTTAGCTATTAATTAATGGAATTTATTTGAAAAACAAAGTTTTCATACTAAAATTTCTAGCAAGCACACGAACTCAAACTTGTCTTTAAGTTACTTATCTTGAATGACATATCTATGAATAGATTCGAAAGTGCTTCACGCACACCACCATCCAACCACGACAACTTTTATTACTTACAAAAAAATACTAAATATTTTTCGATAGACTATACAGAGATATTTTTCAAACAGTAGAAACATTTTATACAGTTCAAACGTATAAATAATTCCAATTTATGAACGAGTAAATATGTCATCTTATTTTTTTTAAATTGTCCCAAATTTAATGTTATTTATGTAAATTTGACCGTACTCGCATATTGCAAAATAACCCTGTAGATAAAATAAGCAAAACTTCGTATAAATACAAAATTTTACCGATTAGACTTTGCAACTTTATTATGTTGACAGTAAATAAACATACAGGTACTTAAACTAGTGATAAGGAATTCCTAATTACTCCTGTGATTGGAAATCATCCTGCAAACCGTGACTATTAAGGCAATTTCTCTTTAAGAGGCCCGAGTCCAATCGTGGACTTGCAAGCGGACGAAGAAGAAGTTGTATTCAGAAAAGGGGTGCAAAATTTGCAACGTCTGTTATTCCATCCGATTACTATATAGGTGTTTTCAAGACAAGAGTTAACAGGCTTTGGTTCCACTTTGTACGTTAACGAGGTAATTAGATTTAATAAAAGCGGCCAAGTGCGAGTCGGACTTGCCCATGAAGGGTTCCGTAGCAGCAAGTAACATAATTTACGATTTATGACGTATTAAAAAACTACTTACTAGATCTCGTTCAAACTAATTTTTGGTGGAAGTTTACATAGTAATGTAAATCATATTTTTTTTGTTTAGTTTTATCATTCTCTTATTTTAGAAGTTACATGGGGGGCACACACATTTAACCTCTTTGGAAGTGTCCCTCGCGCAAATTATTCAGTGTAGAAAAAAATTATATAAAAAACCTCAATATCATTTTTGAAGACCTATCCATAGATAACCCACACGTATTGCTTTGATGAAAAAAAAATTGAGTTTCAGTTCGAAGTATGGGGAACCTCCAAAATTTATTACTTTTTTTCTAATTTTGTGTGAAAATCTTAATGCGGTTCACAGAATACAACTATTTACCAAGTTTCAACAGCATAGTTCTTATAGTTTCGAAAAAAATGGCTGTGACATACGGACGGACAGACAGACAAACATGACGAATCTATAAGGTTTCCGTTTTTTGCCATTTGGCTACGGAACCCCGAAAATGACTCAAAAGACGAAACTCGTCAGATTACAAATTTAATAAATTAATTTATTTAAATATAACACGAAACTTGTTAGATTATACCTAGTCAGGTCATAAGTATTGTCACACACTAAAAACTTTTCTTTTAGAATGCTGGCCACAAAAAAAGTTTATTGAATTCGAATTTCGAATTGTTCATGAAAATAAAAGTGTATACTTTTTAGAATTTTACTCATTTTTAAATATGGAGTGGACGCTTAAAGAAGACCGTGTTGCAGTTATTGCGTTGCATCGTTGCGGTTACGCGCCAACTCAAATTTTTGACATACTGAAAAATTTGAATATAACCAAAAGATTCATTTATCGTACCATCAAACGATACAATGAAGATGACAGTGTTGATGACAGGTCAAGAAGTGGTCGCCCTCGGTCTGTTAGGACTCCAGCTGTGATAAAAGCTGTGCGAATTCAAAGAAATCCCAAACGTAAGTTGGCCCTTCAGATGGGGTTAAGCAGAACCACGGTGAAAAGGGTGTTAAATGAAGACTTAGGTCTTCGGGCATATCGAAAAAAACAGGACATCGTTTGAATGCTCGTCTAATGGACCTGAGACTGAAGAGATGCCGCGCTTTGTTGAAGCGGTACGCGGGAAAAAATATCGGGAAATTCTTTTTTCGGATGAAAAATTTTTTACCGTAGAAGAGAGCTACAACAAACAAAATGATAAGGTGTACGCACACAGTAGTGAAGAAGCGAGCAACCGTATTCCGCGTGTCCAACGAGGTTATTTTCCATCCTCGCTTATGGTATGGTTTAGAGTTTCTTATTGGGGCTTAACAGAGGTACATTTTTGTGAGAAAGGTGTAAAAACGAATACAGTTGTGTATCAAAATACAGTCTTGACGAACCTTGTGGAACCTGTTTCTCATACCATGTTCAATAACAGGCACTGGGTATTCCTATAAGATTCGGCGCCAGCTCATAGAGCGAAGAGCACACAAGACTGGCTGGCGGCGCGTGAAATCGACTTCATCCGGCACGAAGACTGGCCCTCCTCCAGTCCAGATTTGAATCCGTTAGATTACAAGATATGGCAACCCTTGGAGGAAAAGGCGTGCTCAAAGCCTCATCCCAATTTGGAGTCACTCAAGACATCCTTGAGTAAGGCAGCCGCCGATATTGACATGGACCTCGTTCGTGCTGCGATAGACGACTGGCCGCGCAGATTGAAGGCCTGTGTTCAAAATTACGGAGGTTATTTTGAATAAACTTTAGTGTCATAAGAATCTATGTTTTGTTAAGTTCATTTTGGTATATAAATGGTTACATAATAAATAAACTTGTTTCAATTATTTTATATTAAACATGTGACAGAATTTATGACCTGACTAGGTATAATTAAAATTCAAAAATTGTCTAAGTTACAGCTTCACGTCCCACAGGCCTCTTATAATTTCTGGTGGGGTTTTGCGAGGTAAGGAAATGTCCGCCGCGATGCCCTTATTTCTCAGACATGCAGGTTTCTTCACGATGTTTTCCTTCACCGCCGATTATATGGTAATTATATAATTACTTAATAAAAATATTTGATTTAATTTATTTATTAAATTATTATATACTTATGTATATATTTTTGGTTTCGTGTAGTGGCAACTTAAGAGAATCCATTGGCCCCTTTTTCGTCGTGTGTGGCATAAGAGGCGACTCTAGGAAATCCCTGGCAGATATCATGGCTTCCAAACATGTTCAAGAAAAGAAAAGAAAGATTCAATAAAAGATTCCTGCTCTTTTCTAAAATGCCGACAACGCCCTTGGTGTTGCAGTTATTCATGGGCGGCGGTAGTCACTTACCAGCTAGAGCAAGTCATACATTACCATACAGCCCGGGTTATTACATTCTTTTCATTTTAGTTCTCAGAAACGGCAAAATTTATATGCTATTTGTTGTTTGTATTTAGTTGCTGGTATTCTACGCTGCAGTAGCCATTTACAACTTGATAAATTTACTTGAAATCCAAGCGGAATGCGCCATCTACTCCCGACCCCCACGCCGCTCTTTATCGATACGTCAGCACTGTTTTTAAATTCATAACTGACACCACTGGTTTGATTTAGATGTAGTTTTTTATATTTTATATGTTTGCTGGTTTTACAGACTGTTCAAATTATGACGGATCTATATTTGATCCGAAAAAATTGACATTGATATATCATATCCAGGCGAAGCCAGGGCGGATAGCTAATGTAAAATAAAAGCTTTCAAATGTAATATAAAATATAGAGCATACTAGAATACCAGCGTGAAGTAGAGGTTTACCTCTGCGTTTCGCTTGGTGAGTGTAGGGGGCCGGAGGCCCTTTTTACTGGAATCTGCATTTTGATTCGCAAACGAGAATAGATGTAGATGTCTATGGGCCGCAGCAACCACTTACTATCAGGTGGACTGTGTGCTCGTTTGTCACCCTTATCCTATAAAAAATATATATATATATATATATATATATATATATATTTTTAAAAACGTTACCCCCACACTAGAATTTTCTCCTGTGTCGTGGAGGCAGTTTACAGACATAAATTGCACAAGGACAAACATCCAGACCCGGAGCAATTATTTGTAGGCCATACAAATATTTGTTACGTGCGGGATTCGAACCCGCGGCCCCCAGCTCAACAACTGATTGCTAAGCCACTGCGCCACGGAGCCGTCATATCACCTAGTCACCCAATAAGTGGATCAATACCCGATAGTATTCGATAAATACAACTATTTTGCAGTTGATACGACGTGCTTACGTCATCACAGCAGACTCAAGATAACTATGCCGAGATCTACCATCAGATAAATACTTAGTTAGTTTGTTATACTGATATGAAAATAGCTTATTTTAAATAAAAAATTCTTCTAAAATCTGAAGAAAATTCAGTAGCCTAATTTCATATACGATTAACGAAGACTACCGATTGACTAAAAATCAAATTAACGATAAATCCAATTACGCAGGCCTTGTATTAATTATCAATATCCAAGATAATTATAAATATTGCGCTAATTATTAACAAGTAATATCTGAAAAAGCTGAGACACCAAAATTATGTGCCTCGTTACTGAATTTTTCTAACGAAATTGTCTGAGAGATTAATTTACCTAAAAGGATAATATTAAAGACATTTTTTGTTATATATCTTATATTAATTTTTGTATTTTTTAAGCTTACTTATAAAGCAGTTGCGTTTATATTTCTTTAAACGAGTTGTTATTTAAGCGACTTTTTATATTTTTAAATTAGAATAAGGGTGACAAACGAGCACATAGTCCACCTGATGGTAAGTGGATGTTGTGGCCCATGTTCATCTACATCTATCCTCTATTAAGAATCAAAACGCAAATGCGTTGTCACCCCTGAGGATGATGATGGGATATCCTTATTTTTAGTAAAAAGGGGTCTACAGTTCTCTACACTAACAAAACAAAGCACAGCAGTATTAAACTGCTATTTTACGCTAGTGTTCTGTGAGAGCGTGGTTTTTCCCCGACCGAGTCCACCCATTTGTATTACGACCGTTATATAGTGCAGCTACGCAGCATCGCTCTACCACGTCAAAATATACCGTCCGCCGGTTTCTTTCCCTTTCTCTATAACCCCCGGATTTTTGGTCTCCTCTATCTACGGCTTCTATCTGGTTGGGTTTTTATTTATTTATGTATTATTTATTTCACTTTATGGATATAGATTTACGTATATCTCTAATTTTCATTTACATATTTATACAGCCTGATGACGAACGAGAGAACTATTAGTATAACTAGGAACTAGTATTAGTAGAACTAGGAGTCCATCTAAATAAATACTACCCTATTTACTATTTCTACCGCCGTGCAAAGGGACAAAAGAGCCAGGATGATTACAGCCTGTGAAGTATTCCCTCTTAGCCCTCAGAAATGACAACGCATCTGTGCGTTCTTTGTATAAAGTTGCCCGCAGTTCATGGACTGTAGAAACCACTAACCATCAGGTGAACTGTTAGTTCGTTGTTTTCTTCAGTTTTCTTACTTTACGAAATAAATAAGTAGTGCTAATAATTAGAAATGCAAGTGACCTTACACAATGCATTTTCTGTACGTTCGATCTCCGTTCCCATTGTGAAAAATTAGAAGTTTAATATAACGAACCTGGAATAAGCATCTTATGAAATGTCGCTTTATAGAAACAAAAAGCACGAGTATTTAAAGGTTATATTTCAGTAAGCATAGAGTAAATAATATGATGTTAAAGACTAAAGTTTTAATGCAGAATACCTAAGCAGGAGCTGCAGAGTATGAAACGCTTGTTGTAGAGACGGAATATAATTACAACACCTCGGAACGATTTCGTTGTTTGTTTTACTACGGCGTCAAAATGTCTCTGTTAGACTTCTTTTTAGATCAATTTATAAAAAAGGTGAAGTTTATTATTTCTGTCTCTATATCTTTAATTACTTTTTCTGAATGTGGTGTACAAAAAGTATTTTATTTTTTACTTATAGTCAATCACTGGTGGATTATATGCAATTCGACTGCATGTTTTTTGAATATATGTTACGCGATATCTTCATCGATGGTGAACTGATAGTGATGATTCTTTTATATTGAATAGGTTATACTTCAGGAGTAGTTCCATGTAAATTTGGAAAAATATTATGAGGATGAAATGGATTCAAAAGGATATTAAAATAACTTGTAATTTCTTTTAATAATGAGTAAAACCGACTGGAAAAATCTAAAAAAATAAATAAATTTCACATTCTGAATTCGGGCCATACACCATGCCTTAGCACAAACAACCTTACAAAGTATTGTTATAGGTCAAGTAAAGGTCTCCTTTCCCTTCTGAGAGTATTTGTTCTAATATGTATACCCAATATGTATTGGTGGATTTCACAAAATTTTGTCGATATATTTTTTTAATTTCTCAGACATACATGTTTTCTTACTATGTTTTCCTTCACCTACGATCAAGTAGTAAATCAGCACTTAAATATTTACTTTTCATAGAATTAGGGTGACAAATGAGTACATAGTCCACCTGATGGTAAGTGGTTGCTGTAACCCATAGACACCTACCTACATCTATCCTCGATTACGAATCAAAATTCAGATGCGTTTTCACCCGTGAGGACTAAGATGGAATGCCTCGTTTCCAACAAAACAGGGTCTCGGGTACTACACTCACCATACGAAACACAGCAGCGTTATGCTGCTATTTTACGCTGGTATTCTGTGAGATTGTGGTCCTTCCCGGTCGAGCTGACTCATTCGTGCTACAACCATAACATAGCTGCAGCATGACTCTACCACGTAACAACATTACAATTATTAATTTTATTAGTATCCGGGGGTTTTCACACACTTTGAAATTTCAGGCGAGTGCTTAGGCATTGTAACATTTTTGATCATTATTGTGACATGGTAACATTTTTTTATAGGATAAGGGTGACAAACGGGCACACAGTCCACCTGACGGTAAGTGGTTGCTGCGGTCCATCGACATTTATCCCCGACTACGAAGCCGTCTTTGTTTGCAGTTGGCTGCCGGTATTCATGAGCAGTAGTAGCCGCTTGCTATTACTGAACATCAGAGACTGTGGAAGTGTTTGTGTTCATTTGTCACTTTGTACTTACGTAATAGATAAACACTCACGTCTGTCACCCAAAGGGGTAAGCAGAGACTACGGACTTCCATTAGGCACGATCTTGTCACAACTCTTCCGCCTCCTTTACATCCATATATCTACGCATACACGCACATCGGTTAAGTGTACTCCTAATCTGGCCCATTTTCAATATATCGCCAATTCCTGGTCGCCATATCATCTTGAAAACCACACTTTCTTCTACTCTTCTCTACTCTCGTGCTTCTTCTGCCAGAACCAACTTTCACTACCATACATTAAAGTAGAGACTAAAATAGCATTAGGAATTGCCACACTTGCCTTTTTAACACATTCTGACAATTCATAATAGCGTGTAGATCCCCATTTACTCTATTTCCTGCGTTCACCCGTGGTTCTATATCCTTATCATATCTACCATCCCTGCTAAATACACATCCCAAATATACAAACTCATCCACTTGCTCAATCAACTCCCCTTCTATTCTTATTTCACATAACGTTTTACTTTCTTCTCTTTAAAAAAAATCATCACTTTCGTCTTACTTGCATTCAATACAACGCGAATCCACCGCACGTGTTTGAGCATTTCCTTATGGTTGATTTCATCATGTAAGATTCGAGTAATTATAAATTATGAAATATATTGAAAAAGTAAGGTACTTTAGTAATTTACTGAACCTTAAATTTTATCAGGTTTTCTGCTTAACTCGTTACGGCGACTGGTTAAGAATGCCCAAAGGCATTAAGCCCGTCAATTGCACGCTTAAGTGCTAGGTAAGAGTCCATGTGTGTAAGCATCACCCTCTTCCCTATTTCGCCTCCTTCACCACCCAATAGCAGTACTTGCACTAAAGTATGTAAAGATTATAATAAGCTATTATAATTATTGGTTGTGAGATACTCCATCTTAGTCCTCAGATATGACAACGCAATTGAGGATAGATGATGTCTATGGACCACAGCATCTACTTACCATCAGTTGGACTGTGTTCTTATTCGTCACATTTATTCAATAAAAAAAACTATAACCATTTCTTTCTGAAGAAATCTGTGAAACGATAGGCCGTAAAGTTGACATGCCTCTGTGAAATGTTTTCCTTCAGACGCAAATAAAGTAGAAGATTTGGCGCTTTCCCGTCACTAAATCTTTTACGGCTGCGAAAATTTATTGGGCCTTATAAGTAAAGCCTACTTAGGAACAATTTTCAAGTTTATATGTCATTTGAATGTGTTCCTTTAAGTACCATATCGAGACAACAAATTCAAAATTCTGAAACTTCGATGACGTCTTACGCTTCTTAATTTCTAAACTTCTTAATTTAGTGATACCTTTTTTAGTTATTCATTTATTAGCGACTCTCCCACTGGTTAGGATCATTAATGTGACGTAATTTAGATTTAAGGTAATCATAGAGCATTTATTTTATCGATTTTTTTATCTTTAAATTTTTCGAATGAAATATAGCCTAGATCAATCCTGGCATTGCTGTCTGTTTATGAAATTTCATCACAAAAAGTTTAGGCATTCCAAAGATAAGTTCAGAGACAGGCAAAAAGACGGACAAAATTTTTAAATTAAAAAATTGCATGTCTTAATGCTCATTAAAAGGCCGACTTTCCAGTGTTACAGACAGACAATCAAATTTATTACGTGTTTAGATGTACATATGGAATACACAGAAAGAATCATAGAGTGAGTACGTACAGAGGTTCTAATTATTCAATAATTTTTTGAAATAGCTGCTTTATGCATATTCTTTATTGTTTCCCTTTAGGCAGTAGATGACAATAATGATCATGATTGTTACATAACGCACGCTTAGCGAGTGACTATCGCAAGGTATGTAAATCGTACGAACTGTTGTATAAAATTTCTAAACTCTCTTTCACTGTATGCAGAGGAAAAATACTCGTAAACATGTTTCAATTATAAAGAGCAGTATGCAGCGACTGTATTTCTACGATATGGTAGTGGCTGACAATACTACTACTATGTCGTGGAGTTACACCGGTGGATAAAACAAAGTAAAGCTGAGCTTATGTTAAATTAGCAATTCATTGTAATATTTTGTCATGAATATAAAAAAAACAAGCCACGGGAAATCTTTCATTAAATATTATTAACCACGCGTAATTTTTCATTCAATAATAAAATTGTAATACGCTTAAAGTAAGCACCATATTATGCTTGAGTTAGCCTATGAAACTCTCGTGATAAAGAAGCTACAGAAAGTCACAAAGAATACAAGCGTACATATGTAAAAAGCGGGTACAAATAACCAAACAAACGAAAACGTAGACACCAATAATGTATGCTTTGAACATATCTAGCGGCAGAGGCAAAATACACTTACTGACATTTCCATAGTAAACGACCAGCGACTGACGTAGACCGCAATTTAATATAAGCAAGTATCTAGCTAGATCTGCTACTTATATGGTCTATTGGTCTACACCCTATGTTTAAATGAGTTTTTTTTTTATATAGAATAAGGGGGACAAAAGAGCACACAGTCAACTCGAAGGAGAGTGGATTGATACTGTGGTCCAAAGACATCTACATTTATCCTCGATTAAAAATCAAAATGCAAATGCGTTGTCAGCCGTGATGACTAGGATGGATTGCCTCGTTTCCAGTGAAAAGGTTCTCTGGTTCTCTGTACTTACCATACGAAAAACAGCAGCATTAAGTTGCTATTTTACACTGGTATTCTCTGAAAGCGGCGTCCCTCCCTGGTCATGCCGACCGATTCGTAGTACGACTATACTACTAATATAGCTACAGCATGGCACTAACACGTTTAACTCTATTGTATACTTGATACAATACTTGACGTATGGCCTGTAAATATTTATTACCAAGATTATTTTAATACAGGCAGTCCTCAACGCTACAGATAATGTCCTCATACGGGATTTTACGCGGTGTTATTGTGAAATTCATACCTTCGGCCAAAACTTTTATTGTCGCGTCGTCCAGAGATTGTATTGACAGATTATAAGCCCCACTTTGTTCATTACTCGCGTCTGTTGTCAATGGTTGCGTTCCGTTCTTACGTTGACATTGAGGTTGGACATTTGAATTGGTTGTTAGTTTTTGGTATTCATCTATATGTTGTGTATCCCGTATGAGCTGACGCGAAAAATCAACGTTCCGGGAAGTCTGCAGTTTGTGATCATACTCTAGACAGCCTCCGCCATTATATTAGATACTAGCTGTTCCCCGCGACTTCGCTCGCGTGTTAGGGTTTTTATGTTTTTGTGCAGAACCCTAATTATTTTTCTAAAATAAAAGTAGGCTAAGTTACTCCTTATGAAATCAGTTATCTGTCAGTGAAAGTCCCGTCAAAATCGGTCCAGCCGTTTCGGAGATTACCCGGAACAAACAGACAGACAGACAAAAATTTTAAAAATTGTATTTTAGTTATAAGTACCGTATTTACTTTACATTACTTTGTAATTGTAATTGTAATTTTTACATTACTTTGTGACGCTTCTCGACGTCTTAGTACCGTGCTACTATGTATGTTGGTGGTTAACCGATGTGACCTAGACACATATCATCTTAGTGTCGGTGGTAAGCGGGTTTGTTGTAGCAATACGACTACCGTGCCCGTGGATATCGCACGCCCCTACCGTTTGTGGGCGGCGTCTTAGCGCATAGCGTTATGATACGTCGGCTATCTTTCGGATTAGGGTGAGTGTGTTTGGTAGTACTCTTAGGTGCAGCAAGCATACTCAACTCCATGTCTTAGTGCAATAGCGCTATGATACGTGGAGTATTGGCTACTAACGTCTTAGTACCGTACTACTATGATACGTTGCTGGTATTTTTAGTTACAACAGTACAACATTATCAATTTTGTTATAGTCGGATAGATGCTTGTTGCGTTCTGCAGCATTGTGTCTGCGATGGTTGTTTGGCGGGTCGCTATTCTCAATGGGGCTCCCTACGTTTTGGTTTGACTCACAACCTAAGTAGCTTTACCCAAGTCGGGTCTCTTCATTGTGGAGTTACAGACTGTCTGACCTCCATGATGTTTTACATAACAACATAATAACATATCTCTATAAAGATCCCACCTTTGAAAGATTGAAGGCAACTTATTAGTGGGTGAGACAAACATGATCGAAAAATGCATATACTCAACGTCAGTGACACAAACCCTTTCTGATTGCGAATTATTACTATTATCTTATAACTGCCTATTGGCTATATCTGCCACTGACTGTACAACCAGTGCGTGTTGCCAGTAATGACTTACGGAACTGAGACGTGGTCCTTCACCGCTGGCCGTATGAGGAAGCTCAAGGTCGCTCAGCGAGCTATGGTAAGGGCTATGCTCGGAGTTTCTCTGCGTGATAAACTTAGAAATGAGGATATCCGCAGTTGAACCAGAGTGACCAACATAGCCCGACGGATTAGTAAGCTGAAGTGGCAATGGACCGGCCATATAGCTCGAAGAACCGACAACCGATGGGGAAAACAGGTTCTCTAGTGGCGGCTTCGTACCGGCGGACGAAGTGTAGGGTGTCCTCCTACTAGATGGAGTGACCACCTGGTAAGATATGCAAGAAGTCGATGGATGGAGGTGGCTCAGTACCTTGCTTTGTGGCATTCCTTGGGGGAGGCCTATGTTCAGCAGCGTACTTGTGAAGTGCTGTAGTGATGATGATATCTGCCATTGTATTGGTTGGTGGAGCATATGTGTCGAACGCATGCGGGTGGTAGGTGTAAGGAGAATCTGAGGAGGCTCTCAAGGCTGCATCCGAAAGCCGCGCAACGTGAGACCTCATTCCCTTGAGGTGAGCGGTAGACTCATGACACGCTACGCGGCCAATTGACCGTGCTGACCATTCAATTGGTGGTAATGCCTTACACTTACATCACTTCTGCAGGAACAGCGGTCTGGCAGGTGGTGGTGCTCACGGAGAGCTTTTTATGGCCAATGTGCCTATTGTAGCCTAACCCGTGTGACGTACATTCACTGTGGCTGGATTGAATTGTATTCTGTATGCCGTTTACACGCATTGACATGCGCGACTTCGGTTGATGCTTGTGCTTACGCACTATCAAGGGGCCAAGTCCTCTTTTACTCGTTTGCCAGTTATTTTGCTGTGGACTGCGGTCCAGTTCCCATTTTAACGTACCCTTCCGGGGGAGCGTATTAAAATGGTTGTCGCTCACCGTGCACGGCTTGTGCGGAGTCGTGTGCATACTCCACATTTTTTTTTAAATGTGGGAGGTCGAAGCCCTTGTATCTGGAATTTGATATAAATATTGTGAGCCTTTTCTAAGCGGGAAGGTATTAATTAATAAGGGATTGACTGCTGTGAATCTGATACAAGTGGAATAGGGGCAATTTATTTTTCTTAACTTTTTTGAGCTCTGTCTTCGTGAACGGGGTTCTTTAGCTTATAAGACGTTACTATTGCTTTCGATTGCTCTAGTGAATATTCATTATTCCAAGATACACCTACAAGAACTAAGTTACTATGCAAACATAAAGTAAATAAAGGTCCTAACTAAGACGATCATGACATCAATTTATTAAACGGCCTATATTTAAACCTGTAGGAAGATCAATATATGATTAATATGCTGGTCACGTAAATTTGATATATGTTTTTATCTTATATATATACCAGTGTTGAAACAGCTAGACTAGTTTACTTCAGCTACTTCCATAGCATAATGTCGTATGGTATTTTGCTATGGGGACACGCAGCTGACACTGAAATTATATTTGTTTTGCAGAAGAGGGCCATAAGAGCAATTTATGATTTAAAGCCTAAAGAGTCGCTGCGACAAAAATTTAAGGAAATTAATATATTAACTTTGGCCTCTCAATACATTTATGAAAATGTAATGTACGTACACAAAAATAAAAGTAGTTTTACAAAAATAAGTGATATTCATTCTGTAAAAACTAGGAACAGACACAAGCTAGTAGTACCAGTTACTCGACTCCATCGAGTCATTAATTCATTCTTGGGGCGATGTATACGCTTTTACAAAAAAATTCCAGAAAATATACAAAGTTTGACCTGTTCAGAGTTCAAAAACTTTATTAACCTAAGTTTGTATAAAAAGGGTTATTATAATATTAAGGAATTTATGGATGATAATAACCCCTGGAAATGAGGTGATCGCTACCAAGCTATTTCTAATTTGTTGTGTTGTTAATTTGTGTAACATCATGATTGTAAGCTGTTATTTAAAAAAAAAGTCCCGCTGGGTTTCTTGCTGGTTCTTCCCAGGACAGAGGTTTTTCCGAACCAGTGGTAATCAAACAAAAGAGTGACTTTCAATAAGTATTATTTATAATCTATATTGAATAAAAAAGTTTCTGTTTCTGTTTCTGTTTCTGTATATATATATATATATATATATATATATATATATATATATATATATATAGATTTCAAAGAAAGACACAAATAAGTATAAGTATAGAGACTGTGGTCTGAGGCTTGGGAGAGGGGGGGGGGACGTTACATCTTCCATAAAATCTATAAAATATTTCATTGCAAAGCGGAGCCACCCTGGTGGCAGAAAAAGTCGTGGCTGCCCTCATAGCCAGACCTTGAAGCCCAAAATTTACTCTATGTGATATTTGAATATATTTGTCTTAGTACCGGCTTTGTTTCAAACCAAGAAATCTGCTGTGGAGAAGCCATGTTATAATCTGATGATTATAAACAAATAAAACAAAAGCACCACTTTAAAGGTCACCAAATAAATGTTAACACAAGACTACGTGTATACAAACAATAAAACACATATTTTTCTTTCAAACTACTAGAACTACTAGAACTAAGTTCAATACTATGACATAAAAAGGTGCGTTAAAAATATAATATTCGCTCAAGAACTTCATGGCTAGCATGGTGTTCAGTGTACACTAGTGACAAGTATATAGACTGTAACTTTACTAACTACTTTTAATCTCTAAATTGTGATCAATCATCTAGTCTTAAATTTTATCATAAGTCTTCAGCAAACATATCACACATTTCATATGAAGAGAAGATATCCGACTCAGCATTTATTGCACGTGATGATTTCTTTATAAACTAGATTATCTTTATTATTAAGATTATTGGAATGTGCTCGTGATTTTACATAAGCTTGTACCACTTTATTCTGCTATAACGTTTAAAAAATATATAGTTTATGCAATATGTTGAACGTTACTTGTGTAAATATTGAATACGTCAGGGCCTGGCCTGTTTCCTTTATGGACTCCGACATAGATTTCACCATCATTAGTAGGAGTATTGGCTTTACCTAAAATTTAATTTTTTTAAAGGCTGTTATAATGTTATATTGACTATTCAATTCCATTTTGGTCTGAGACTTACAGGTCCCATGTTTAAGTGAAACTTACATTACGTTATATAATTGAGTGTAGAGAGGTCCGTGGGGGCTGTCTCGTAGGCTAGTGGTCGTAAACGCGTTTGCTGATCATAAGGTCCCCGGTTCATATCACGGGCCAAGCCAAAATCAGTAAATGAGTTTTACTCTCAAGTTGAATCAGGAAGTTGGAGGTGTTTCACCACAATGCCTTAGAAAGCACATAAAGCCGTTGGTCTTACGTCTGATCTCTCTCCGATCGTGTCGGAATACTTTCCCATCGGACTATGATAGTGAGAAGAAAGAGAGTGCCCTGTGTTTGCGCGCCGAGCACTTCTGTAAAATGAGTATTGTTTGCGTAAATATAAGAAATCATTATGTAAACCAGTACGAACTGGTAATTGCAAATAAAGTTCGCGGATTATAAGATCTCAAGACCAAGCGCTCAAGATTTCTAACAGCCTTATATTTCTTGAAGATATGCCGAGACCATAATATTAATCCTACGTGTGTCAAAATATTAACCAAAAAGGACATTCGAGCAAGCGCTAATATCTTAAATTAGGCAAGTGAAAAATTGTTACAAATGGTAATTCAACAAAAACGTTTCGATCTACAAGACATAAACAAATACAGTCACATCATCCAAATTAAAGGTAGTTTTAATGATATTTGATTATAATGTTTGCACCGAAACATTAAATAAACTAGAAATTAATAAATATAACGAATACAATAACAAGCGCATAGAAAAATATCAAAAGTTAATGAACAAATTAAATTTCAAACATCTGTGTCAACGTCAGAACGAAACGCAACCATATACCACAAACAAGAATTATAGATTAAACGCGGTCTATATTCTGTCAAAACAAAATCTGGATGATGCAACAATTAGAGTTTTATTGAAAGAAACGTATTTTGTTATAACACTGTGAAGATTACCATACGAAGAAATTATCTGTAGTGTCGAGGACTGCTCATTTAAAAACAATATGCGGAAAGAAGACTTGGAGGCAAAACCTCAAGACATTTCGTCTATGCTACGTCAAAGTTCAATGCCGAAACCGAATCTACCCAAAGACATGGATATATCAGATTATAATTCTAAAATGGGAAAACTTTTGTCGGATGTAAGGACTTATAAAAAGTTAAAAACAACCCAACAAATAACACACTTAAAACAACTAGTGACCTCATAAATAAACACTCCGAAAAATTAAATCTGAACGTAAAATCGATAATACCTAAGTGATCCAAATCACCGAAGTTATATAGGTTACCGAAAATAAACAAGCCTAATGCTCCACTACGTGCCATAGTGAGGCAAATCGATTCACCAAGCTTACAGATTGGCTCAAAACTTAGCGAAAATACTCTTATGCCTCATTGGACATACAAGAGCACAAACGAAGGATTCCTACCATTTTGTCAACGAGACTAAAAACCTCCCAGATTTAGGTCTCATATACAATGAAACTATGGTCAGTTTTGATGTGGAGTTACTTTTCACATGCTTATCTTTTGAAGACTGCATCTCAATTGTAACTAGAAGACTGGAAAAATATCATGCTCATAGAATATGCAGTATCACTCAGACACTGCCTTACATCTGGCTACCTGTAGGAAGGAAAAGTTCTACAAGCAAGTAGATAGTTTGGCGATGGGCTCACCTGCCATTGTCGCCGATATATTCACATAAGATTTTGAGGAGAAAGCTTTGCTTACTTCTCCCGTAAATCCAAGATTTTACAAGCGTTACGTTTTTTTATAGGATAGGGTGATAAACGAGCACACAGTCCATCTGATGTTAAGTGGTTGCTGTGGCCAATAGATTACATATCTATGGGCCACAAATGTAGATTTGTCGTCGTCTGCGATTCAAAACGCAGATGCGTTGTCACTCGTGAGTAATAAGATAAAATGCCTCTTTTCCAATAAAAAGGGTCTACGGTTCCCTACACTCACCATACGAAACACAGCAATGTTAAGCTGCTATTTTACGCTGGTAGCTGCAACATGGCTCTACCACGCAGATGATACATGTTCACTTCTTAACACCATAAGGTTCAGTTCAAAATGGAGTTAGATGCAAATAATTCTTTAGTATTTCTGTTCGCTCCCGCCACTACATCAGATTTGATCGACCACAAATCTTCGCTAAAGAACATCGATTCCTTCCAAGGATGATTCGCGAGGCTACTGAAACCAAAAAACATCCAAATTTCAATAGAGTCCATCTGCGATCTGCCATCTGCTTAGGATACAATAATTAATAAAATTAAATTTCAACCCAAGCATACAACTGCTAGACTTCAAGTCACTATAAGATCATACTGCGTAGATCGGAACAAAAGTTAATAATTTTTATCTGAAGGTAGCTAGCTAGCTAGTATGTTTAACTAAGACATTGGGACGTCAAACACCTCTCTGCCCCGTGACCATGGGTGCTGTAAAGTGCTCGAAACGTCAGGAATATAAAATAAGTTTATATACGCGATGAAATTCGTGAAAACCAGTTTTATTTAAATATAAATTAATTTGTTAGTAAAATTTATATTAGTTATTAAAAAAAATATCTCAGTTTTGGAATACGTCATTGATCGACGAATATACTGAAGAACTCATTGCAAAGTCGTAAACTTGCGAATTGTTTCCGAGTAGGCTTTATTTATAAGGTCTAATAAATTTTTACAACCGCAGCGTAGGCCGTAAAAGATTTAGTCAAGGCGTAAAGTCTCCTAATTTATATGTATTTCAAGAAAAACATTACGTAGTGACAAGTCTGAGCTTCTACACTTACAGAGATGTCGTTTAATAGAACGACTGTAAGCGTTTGATACCACGATCATTTCTTTACGAAAATATATAAGTTTACACATATATACAATTGATAGGCATAATCACGCTTCCATGTGATTTTTTTCTTTATGACGGTAAATTTCGATTTCTATCTAGATGTCTGTTTGACTTATTGACTAGAGGATGGATTGGTTTTCGAAATGCGAGACGTTTAAATACAGGTTTTGCAACCGCCGTTTTATATTTCTTAGTTGTTATTAGGCAGAATATTTTGTCATCACCTAGTTTGTTTCCATCTGCCGTCTCATAAGATATGGGTTAGTGGATATTCTTACATCTCTACTACATGTTTCGATAATCGAAAATAACACAACAGTAAATAAACACGCAGAGATACAATAGTTATTTAAGTTGTTAAAAGAAGATACTGCTGCCCATCACCTGATTTGGCTCTTCTATCGCCTCTTACGACACCTACAGGTGATGTGAGGTAGTGGATATTCTCTGCACAGCTAAAGTGAAATAATGGACGCAAATCGCCTCCATAACTCAGTAAAAATTTCAAGTGTTTTTTTAATAGGATATGGTTATAAACGAGCACAAAGTTCACCTGATGGTAAGTGGTTGCTGTGGCCCATAGACAATCTACATTTATCCTTGTTAAAGACATGAAAATAGTTTGAAGGAAATAAGTCAAATAAAATTGTAGACTTATTTTAGGTATTATTTATTAATTTCGTCTGTTCTTGTGAGCAAAGTTTTGTTAAATAATTATTTCTGGTTTGTTCTTTTTTACATTTAATATCTTTCACTAGATGGTGTCACTTGTAACTTTACATCACGGTATGGTTTGCTTCATAGAGCATTATATAGCTTACAATTTTAAAATACAGTCAATCGTTATACGCCACACGTCAAGAAGTTTTATTTATCAATCACGGGATTACGGTGTTGGGAAA
The DNA here is from genome assembly GCA_963668995.1 of Parnassius mnemosyne. NCBI lineage: Eukaryota > Metazoa > Arthropoda > Insecta > Lepidoptera > Papilionidae > Parnassius > Parnassius mnemosyne. The sequence goes on along the minus strand of CAVLGL010000076.1, from coordinate 1,044,664 downwards.
GTTCTAGGCATTGAACATTGGTCCTTCGAGTTCGGATACTTAAGGCTGAGGTTGATCTGTGCTACATCATTTTTACAACTACGAGACACGGCGTCGGGATGTCGTAGAGGGATACATCTTCCATTTACAAAATTGGAAGACAACGCTGTTAGCGACGGAACACGAACATCCACGAGGTGATCTTTGGAGTGTGAAAAGAAACCTACTGCGACGTCACACCTTGCAGCAGGCGTAAGAAAAGGACAACAAAGAGTAGTATATGGTGTCTTTTAGATACATTGAAGAAATAATTGTAAGTACATTGCTGCGTTATTAACATAGTGCAATTATTGGATAAATTCGGACTTAGAAAAATTTCATGTTAAATTGCTAGAATTTTCTAAGTGTAGTAGACTTAGAATAGATTAAGAAAAATTGAACACACGGGGAACCTATGCCCAATTTCAAAAAAAAAATACAAACACTTAGAAAATTTTCGAAGCAAATAACATTGACTTAGAAAAATTTTATTGAAAAAATTATAACCTACAAAATTTGAATTGAAACATGGAATTCATAAAGCTTCAGACAGAAATTATAAATCAATTGAATAAAGCTAAAATAAATTATAAGAAAAGTCCTAAAGAACGATTAACAGCTCGTAATATTGAAACCAGAATAAAATTAGCGGAAGAAAAATGGACTGAATTTTCAAGCAATCATTCTGCAATTATTAAAAGCAAGCAAGACGTATCAGCGTCAGACTACATTAAAAATGATCATTTTCAAGAAACAAATGTTTTATATTGATTTTATTGCGGAAATGAAAGAAAAATTTGACCAACTTTTGGAACAACCTGGAATTGTATATGATAAGCATATAATGTCATCTTCTAATGTAAAATTGCCTAATATTTCGATTCCAACCTTTTCAGGACAATATTCCGAATGGATGAGTTTCAGGGATTTATTTGTATCACTCATTCATAAGAGTTCTATGGAAGATGTACATAAGCTTCATTACTTGAAAGGATATTTGACAGGTGAAGCTGAAAAGTTATTGCGTCACATTCCTATTACAAATGAAAATTACGAACAGTGTTGGAAAATTTTACAAGATAGATATGACAATAAACAGTTTTTGGCAAATTGTATTTTGAAAAAATTTTTTAGTCAAAGGAACGTTACAACAGAGTCTGCAACTGCTATAAAAGAATTACTTGATAATACGACTGATACCTTAAACGGGCTTAAAAGCATTGGTATTAATACGGATTCTTGGGACTTAATTATAATTTATATTGTTTGTTCTAAGCTGGATCAAGAAACTCACAAACAATGGGAGTCGAGAGTAAGTGAAACTGTCTCTAGGTCAAAGGAACTACCATCTTTTTCTCAATTTAAAGAGTTTTTGGAAAATAAATACCATTCTTTGGAGTTTCTAGATTCAAAAGGTACAATAAAAAAGTTATCTAATCACAACAATGTATGTAACATAAAAAATTCTAATGCACTTGTAAACCTTCATATCAATCCATCACCTTGTGTATATTGTAATGGTGATCATAGGATCAGTAATTGTAAAAGATTTTCAGGTTTACAATGTTTTGATAAACGTAACTTTGTCCAACAAAACAAGTTATGCCTCAATTGTTAAGGTAATAATCATTCAGTAAAACAGTGCCGTATAACCACCTCATGCCAAATATGTCGTAGACGACATCATTCACTTTTGCATCCCAAAAATGTAATCTCAATAAATGGCAATAATGATTCAGATGTATCTAGAGGGAAGGAATCGGTAAAAACAGGACAGCCCACTAGAACAGCCTTACATCCAGAAAATTTAGAGGAATCTCATCAAAATATTGCAAGTCATTTCTTAAAGGAGCCTATTCATCATGTTTTACTAGCTACAGCTTTAGTGAACGTGAAATATAGGAATGACTATCAAACAATGCAAGCATTGATAGATCAAGGCTCGCAGGCCAGCTTTATCACAGAGTCGGCGGTACAGTTACTCGGGTTAAAAAAGACTAAGACAAATGTTATGGTTTCAGGTTTAGGAGCAGAAAAAAGTTTGGTCTCAAAATCTACAGTAGATTTGACAATTCATTCAAGGTACGATACAAATTCGTCTACATGTGACAGCATATGTTTTAGAGAAGTTGACATCATACTTACCTTCTACTAATGTTGATTTCTTGCATTGGCCAGAGCTGAAACAACTCAACTTGGCAGACCCAAGTTTCCACAAACCTAATAAAATTGACATTTTATTAGGGGCAGAAGTTTATGCACTTATCATTATAGAAGGACTACTTAAATATCCCTCAGGATCTACAGTAGCTCAAAATACATCTTTGGGGTGGATATTAAAGTGGACAGTTGCATTCTAATACACCTTACTGTAACGTAGTGAGTTTACATGGTGAAGTTCATCTCGATGGTTTAATTCGCTCATTTTGGGAATTGGAAGTCGAACCAAATTTATCTAAGACAATTTTAACGGAAGAGGAACAAAATTGTGAACGATTATATGAATCGACTACGGTAAGGGATAATGATGGCAGATATATAGTTCGACTTCCGTTTCGAAATGAACATCCATTATGTTTAGAAGGAAAATCAAAACAAATTGCGCTTCGTAGGTTTGCTTCTCTGGAAAAAAGGTTACAGAAGAATTCTGATATGAATGTAGAGTTTAAGAAAAATTTTGACGAATATTTGCACTTAAATCACATGGAGATAGTACCAAAAGAAGAATTAGATTTACCAGCTATTTACTTACCATATCATGCTGTTATAAAAGAAGATAGGGAGACAACTAAAGTGCGTAGAGTTTTTGATGCCTCATGTAAAGGCGTAAATGGAAAATCTTTAAATGATGATTTGATGGTTGGCCCTAAACTTCAATCAAATTTACGCCATATTATCATGAGATGGAGAACTCATCCAGTTTGTTTTATTGCAGATGTTGTCAAAATGTACCGACAGGTTAAGGTAAATCAAAAGGATACTGATTTTCAACGCATTTTGTGGCGTGAGAATAGCGAGCAAGAGTTAAAAGAATACAGATTACTAAGATTGACATTTGGTACCTCTTCAGCTCCATACTTAGCAATCAAAAGTTTGATTCAGTTGGCTATTGATGAAGGACAAAATATACCTTTAGCAGCTGAAATAGTCAAAAGAGATTTTTATGTAGATGACTTAATGTCTGGATGTCAAAACGAGAAGGAAGCTACTAAATTATATTATCAGATTAATAAATTACTCAACAAAGGTGGATTTGAATTGCAAAAATGGTCAAGCAATAACGATACATTTTTGAATACTATACGGAATGAGAAGAAGGAAAATAGTGATCACAAAATTTTGGAACTAAAAGAAGATCCTGTAAATAAAATTTTGGGACTTACCTGGAATCGAAAAAACGATGAGTTTGAATATGCAGTCAGACTTCCACCGTTATCATTTCCAGTTACTAAAAGAAAGGTCATATCTGATATTTCACGTTTGTATGATCCATTAGGATGGATACAACCAAGTATAGTCAGCGCAAAGGTTTTTATTCAAAAGATGTGGTTAGAAAAATTAGATTGGGATGAAGAATTACCTCCACATTTTTTGAATTATTGGCTTACATATAGAGATGAATTATCCAAACTTACCGAGTTCAGGTTACCTCGTTGGATGAAATGTGAAAACAACAATGAGCTTGTTGAGCTACATGGATTTTCAGATGCGTCTTCATTAGCATATAGTGCAGTTGTCTACCTGCGAGTTATTGATAGTGATGGACAAGTCCATGTAAATCTGGTGACTGGCAAATCTAAGGTAGCTCCTAATAGTCAATTATCTATACCTAGACTTGAATTATGTGGAGCTCTTTTACTAACTAAATTACTTATAGAAGTTTCTGAAGTTCTGGGAATTTCTAAAAACCACTTGAAGGCATGGACTGATTCAGAAATAGTATTGGCGTGGTTAAGCTCTCATCCAAGTAGGTGGAAAACATATATCGGTAACAGAGTGGCGGAAATATTACAATATTTAGATCGTACTCACTGGTTTCATGTACAGTCAGAAGACAATTCCGCTAATTGCGCATCTCGTGGCATTGCTCCATCTGAAATCGCTTATCATTGACTTTGGTTAGAAGGTCCATCCTGGTTACGTAATAAGAAAATTGATTATCCTTTTTCTAAATTTGTGAATACAAACATAGAAGAAAGAATTGTAAAAATACACAGTGCAGCAGTATATACTGTCGATGATCAGGATGCCATGTGGTATAAATTTTCTTCATTGATGAAACTGCTAAGAGTGGTTGCCTATTGTCGAAGATTCCTGAAAAAGAAATAAGATATTAGTGCATATTTGAAAACAGAAGAAATAAAAGAAGCATTACATATAATGATAAAGAAAGCACAAATAAAAGAATTTAATGAGGAAATAGAAACATTAAAAAAGGGCAATTTTATACAAAAGAAAAGTAAACTTATCTCATTTAATCCATTCTTAGACGACAAAGGCATACTTCGCATTGGTGGACGGATTTATCATGCTACAGTCAACAGAGATACAAAACATCCAGCATTGATTCCTCACGATTCTTATTTAGCTGGGTTGCTCGTCCGTGAGGCTCATATTAGAACACTACACGGTGGACCTCAAGTAATGATCAATTACCTGAGATCTAAATATTGGATACTTAGAGATAAATCGCTTGTAAAAAATCATTTTCGAAAATGCGTTACTCGTATACGTTTTTCCGCTCAAAACCAAACTCAGCTGATGGGCCAGTTACCTCCGTCAAGAGTAAGGCCAAGCAGAGCCTTCTCATGTAGTGGTGTGGATTATGCGGGGCCGATCAACATAAGCGTTTCAAAAGGCCGAAGTAATCAATCATATAAAGGCTATATATGTTTATTCATTTGTATGACTACTCGAGCAATTCATCTAGAGGTTGTAAGCGACATGAGCTCTGAAAGTTTTCTAGCAGCATTTAGGCGATTCACTGCACGACGAGGTCACTGCATGGAATTATTTAGTGACAATGGCACTAATTTTGTTGGTGCAGCTCGGGAACTCAAGCAATTTTTTAATGAAGAAAAGTCAAGAAACAGTAAAATTGGAGAATGGTTAGAATCACACGATACAAAGTGGCATTTTAACCCACCACAAGCTCCTAACTTCGGAGGTTTATGGGAAGCTGGCATAAAATCAACCAAATATCATTTAAAAAGAGTGATTGGAAACTCTACATTAACTTATGAGGAGATGTCAACACTCTTAACGCAAATTGAGGCTTGCCTAAATTCTAGGCCTATGACATCTATAACAGACGATAAAGGTGAATATTTTGCTTTAACTCCAAGTCATTTTCTTGTAGGCGAACCATTAATTCCGGCACCAGATCATCAATATGACACTTCTATTAATCTGTTACGACGATGGCACCTTTGCCAGCGCATGATACAGGATTTTTGGAAACAGTGGTCTCAAGAATATTGACCCATTTTATGCACAGGTACAAATGGGCGCATTCAAATCCTGAACCAAAAATTGGAGACGTTGTTTTAGTGAGGGAAACAGACTTGCCTCCTGCTAGGTGGTTATTAGGGCGTATAGTGGAAAAACATCCAGGTGTGGACAAAGTTACGCGTGTTGTAAGTTTACGTTTTAAAAACTCGATCATAAAACGGCCTGTGTCAAAATTAATTGTATTACCAATTTGTGAAGATAAGTAATATTTTATTTAGTTCATATTTTATCTTCATTTGCTATTTTACACATTATTACTCAGTGTGAAATGATCGTTTTTTATTATTTTAATTAGTTGAATGTTGTTATTTACCTTGTTTTACACTTCAAACTAAAAGGGTAAAGGACAGTTGTCCTTGGTGGGCGGAATGTTAAAGACATGAAAATAGTTTGAAGGAAATAAGTCAAATAAAATTGTAGACTTATTTTAGGTATTATTTATTAATTTCGTCTGTTCTTGTGAGCAAAGTTTTGTTAAATAATTATTTCTGGTTTGTTCTTTTTTACATTTAATATCTTTCACTAGATGGTGTCACTTGTAACATTACATCACGGTATGGTTTGCTTCATAGAGCATTATATAGCTTACAATTTTAAAATACAGTCAATCGTTATACGCCACACGTCAAGAAGTTTTATTTATCAATCACGGGATTACGGTGTTGGGAAAGTTCTAGGCATTGAACAATCCTCGATTGCGAATCAAAATGCAGATGCGTTGTCACCCGTGAGGACTTAGATGGAATGCCTCGTTTTCAGTAAAAAGGGTTTCCGGTACTCTACACTCACTATACGAAACACAGCAGGGTTAAGCTGCTATTTAACGCTGCATGCATAACGATTCATTTTGATTCCTAATTGAGGATAGATGTAGATGTCTATCGACCAAAGCATCCACTTACAATTAAGTGTTGTGTGCGCGTTTGTTACCCTTATTCTTAAAAATACAATATTCTAGAATAAGAGTTGCATATAAACATAAATGAAGTTTACTGACGGACCATAACATTGAAGTCAGGCATATTTTTCGTGTTTATCTCTCGAATATTTTCCGAGTACATTCTTACATCGAATCTTCTTGTAAGCGAACAAATATCGCAGTCTCTTATTCCTGGTCTCCTTTAATGGAATATTCCAGGATAAATGAATGCTATATACATGTTACCTATATATGTTGGATATATATATTATGGACTAACGCAGTCGATAAAGTGAAAAAAAAATATTTTGAATGGTAATCATTAATTTTTGAGCAGACTTAAAAAAAATGATATTTCTAATTCGTATTTTATTTTTATATGAACGAGTATTCAATGCGGTATCTTCACCTACTGTAAACCGGTGTCCATGATTATTTTTGACGTGACAACGTCTTATAATTCGATGAAGCTGGCTGCACGCACGAAAAAACATGACTCATGCGGTGTTACCTCGCTCTGAAGCGTTCCATTTAAGGCTTGAAGAGCAAGCGAGAGCTCGGAACGAGTAACAAAGAGGCACAATCGGCCTTCGCGTTCGGCAGCGTTCGAAATCTGTCTCTCTCCTACTTGAGTGAGCGATGCGTCCGCATGGACAGCTGCTATACAATAAAACATTTACATGTTTTCGTCAAATATGAAGTGCAGTTAAAAGTGAATGTGGTGTCAATTGTTTATAGCAACATTTTCTTATGACGTTGTCATGTTCGACTATCGTCAGTAAACCGACTTTACAGACAACCGATTTTTTTTAATTAAATAAACTATATACCGTGTAGTGGCGGTGTAAGAATATCTACTAACCCATATCATGCTGTGGGTGTCGTAAGAGGCGATAGAGGGAAACAAATCAGGAGATGGGCAGCAGCGTCTTCTTAATAACGACAAAAAATAAAAAATAAACTGAAATTGCCTGCCACGCCTGACAACCGGGTTGACCACTTGTCAGGCGTGGCAATTATGGCAAATATCCCCCTATGAGGCAATCTAAGAGTGAAGTCCCATGTTCAGCAGCGGACTTTAATATGTTGTAACGGTAATGATAAATAAACTATGCATGGTTCCGTTACAATAGAAGATAAATTGGTAAAAAATTTGTAATTGTAAATTATGATAGAAAAAAACTAAACCTAAGGGTGAAATAATAGAGAATGAAATTTTTATGGAGCTACTTAGAAGACTTTCCAGTCAGAAATTATAGTTATTTAGCGGTCAGCCACCGCAGAGTCTACTTCACCTGAGGATGCAAAGTTTAGAGGCAAAACACGTGCCGTATGATCGAAGGTGGTGTGTATTTGCTAGTGAAGTGGTGTAGGAAGTAGTAGATTCGTGGTGACGTGGATAGTGCCCGAAACTAAGGGAGGGCAGGAATTGCTCTTCAAACTAGGTAAAACAGTTTACTTTATTTTCTTACCCGGATCTTAGGTAATACATTTTTAACATCTTTATCGATATTGCTCAGTCCACTCAAAATCTCACTCAAAATGAGACGGTTTGCACTTTTCTAAAAGTTTATTTTTCAACTTTATTAATAGTACTTCTACTCAAGATGACATTTATAAGCAAGTAGATAGGTAATTAGGGTTAAGACCCTACAATTTTTATCCATTAAATAGACTTTGAAATGAATTTACCTTTTTATAGGAATATTTCTTAAGGAAATGTAACTAATTACTTTTTCAAACTTTAGTAGTAAAGTGTTGGAAACTCGCTTGACTACGTCTCGGGCTCAATGAATTGGAGTGAATTTTAAAGAGGAAGAGTTAATTGAGTTTTTTCTTTTTTGTCGACATAAATCTTGGTCACTGAATTCCAAATCTTTAATACTAAATATTTAATACTAACAACCCGCTCATGCTTTGCCTGGGTTAAATCGAATAATGTGACGTTTGTTTTAATTGTACGATTATTCGATTTTACAAAAAAAGAAATCGAGATTTTTAGATAAAATATAGGCTAATTGGCAGTGATGACCTTGGCAAGCATATTGACGATCGCAGTACCGGACGCCTCTGCGCGATTAAACGTAACTGCTGATCATGAGGCCCCGGGTTTCAATCCGGGGTCGGTCCAAAAAATTTCTTAATTGAAATTTTCTGTTAAAAATTCTCAATAGTAACCCAGTCAGTTGGCGGTGTTTCAATCCTGTGCATCGGAAGTGCATTTTGATAAAGCCGTTAGTCTCTCTGGTTGTGTCAATTTGCCGTGCTGCACTATGAGAGTAAGAGAATAGAGAATGCACCTGTGCTTGCGCATACATCGAACACTAGGCTGTCTCCTCTGAGGCTAGCTGCAGTGACCGTAATCCGGTCTGGAGGAAATTACAAGAAGTCGCACACCTTTGATGCTGTTCCCCGTTCTTGATCTGAGTATTTCATGGCTGGTGAAAATGAGATAATCCATTTGCCGTAAACTATGATATCTTTCCAGCATTTTCCATAGTTGCCCTATACACACCTAAGGGATAAAATGGGGTGGTAGATTCTTTAAAGTGTATAAAAAGTATAGATGGAGTGACGACCTGGTAAGACATACAGGAAGTCGATGGATGCAGGTGGCTCAGGACCGTGCTTTGTGGCATTCCTTGAGGAGGCTATGTTCAGCAGTGGACTTGTAAAGAGCTGTAATGATGATGATGATGATGATGATGATGATGATAAAAATAAAAAAAAGCTTCCTCGAATGTTAATCACTCATTTAAAACAAAATCAAAATCAAGTAATTATTTTTATTTTAGGAAAAAATATAAAACGAAAATATTCACTCCCATATTTTTAATTCTTTTGAACAATTTTCTTCCGTCTCAAAGCTTGACGCCTTCTAGAATATAGAATTATATTATGTCTAGCAGATTAAGTATTTTTTGTAACTCCATGAAAATATAAAAAAGTAAAACAATTTCTTCTTTTTTATATTTTTTTAATTAGTAGTTGCAGTCAGTTTCAGGAAAATTAATTAAAGGTTTTACATTTAGCTAGGAACGGCTTTAATTTCATTTTAATAACTTATTTTAGAGGCATTCACGTTTATATAGAAATTAAATAACTTTTCTACATTCTACAAGTTATATGGAGCATTAGGAGTAAACTTTACTTCGTTATTTACTAATTAATATGGACATATTTTATTCATATATCTATTTCAATTTCTGATGTTAAAAATTATTCTCAAAATTATTTAAATAAAAGAACACTACACAGTAACCCTGCTTACTATCAGGACCCAATTACATGATACTACCAAAGTATGCAAACCAACAGCATCACTACCAATCTCAATGTAACACAGGGCAGCCTCTCAGCAATACGACTTTCCTTGCCCAGACTGACTGATCCATCGTAGTCGACTGCGTGATAATTTATACTGCTAAAACAAGTGGGAGATTATAGTTCTACCTTTAATATTTCTTATTTTCTTTTATTTTACCCGCATCCCAAACACGGCCTTTCCTGACAATTCACACGTCCCCGTGAGAAGCCTAGAGTAACGTTACCGGCTTTAATGCAACTTTACCGTCTCGGCCTTTTCTGACTATGAAATACATACTAAGTTTCTGCAGAAGTGAAAACATCGTTCAGATCAGATTTTAGTATACAACTTCATACTAGAGCTTAACACACGCACACTTCACTCATCGCACTATACACTGAAGTCACAGGGCACCCAGCTAAACTCACTCCAGCAAGCAGTCCGCTGCGTTCAGCACTCGCGCAGCACGTGCGCCAGCGGGCAGTCGCGTAGCACTTGTGGCAGCGAGCTGTCTCGGCGCACTCGCACTAGCGAGCCGTCTCGGCGCACTCGCACTAGCGAGCCGTCTCGGCGCACTCGCACTAGCGAGCCGTCTCGGCGCCCTCGCACTAGCGAGCCGTCTCGGCGCACTCGCACTAGCGAGCCGTCTCGGCGCACTCGCACTAGCGAGCCGTCTCGGCGCACTCGCACTAGCGAGCCGTCTCGGCGCACTCGCACTAGCGAGCCGTCTCGGCGCACTCGCACTAGCGAGCCGTCTCGGCGCACTCGCACTAGCGAGCCGTCTCGGCGCACTCGCACTAGCGAGCCGTCTCGGCGCACTCGCACTAGCGAGCCGTCTTGGCGCACTCGCACTAGCGAGCCGTCTCGGCGCACTCGCACTAGCGAGCCGTCTCGGCGCACTCGCACTAGCGAGCCGTCTCGGCGCACTCGCACTAGCGAGCCGTCTCGGCGCACTCGCACTAGCGAGCCATCTCGGCGCACTCGCACTAGCGAGCTGTCTCGGCGCACTCGTACTTACTCCAAGTAGTTTTATTGTAAAATTTTAAATACACAAGAGTCCAAGAAAAAGACTACGTTAGATGCACCAGCGTGCACTCAAACGCATCCAACACTTGTTTCACAAAATAGATTACCAAAGTAATTTAAGATTGGAATAGATGTAAAAAGTTCCAGGTGCATGAAACTAATAAATAATCTGCTTTGCAAAATTAAAATTAAAAGAATGTATTGCGAACCATAGAATTCCAGACTTCTAAAATTCACCACACATTGTCATAAGAAACGCTAAACGGTAACTGTGTGCATGACACTCGCAAACCACTATACACATTGCAAAAAGGAAGCTGAATGTAGAGGCGTAGGCCAAGCTGTGCGCCAGTAGCAGTCGGCGACGCGCCCAGCGCGGCGATGCCGCATCCGTGCTGCCACACGTAGAATGGCAAACACTACACGACACAATGGACACACAGCACATTCCATAGGTAGCCGCCATAAGGCAAGCGCTCGTGTCGCGCCGCACCAGCGCTAGCATGACGCTGCGCCACGTCACGTACTCGAACCGTCAACGGGAGCAGCACTTGAGATCTCACAGGCATCATCGGGGTTGTAGTCATCGTGATATGCGTGAAAAACAAGTTGTTGATGTAATTAAGGTGCACTTATGTTTGTATCACGTGTAAAAGAAAACCACTATGTCTTTGCACTTTGATTCTTTAATTGCGACTGACTTTAAAATAACAAGTTTGCGTATATATTGTAGTAGAACGAACATGCCGCCCACCAAAGAATATTTAGTTCTTTCTAAAATACAATAACTCAAATTAACTAAGTGATATAAGCCAAAAATATCATAATCAACAAACAATCTACACAATCAAATATAATTACTTATATGATAATTGATAACAAAATTAAAATCGACAACTATTGTGCTCACAGTAATGCTTTAAAATTAACTTTAACATTAAGATTTAGTGTCTATTGGCAAAGCACATAATTTTGTAACACAACGCTTTACAATGTTACTACCACTCTTAACACTATACACTCTGGTGTAACCGTCACTTCCCGGATGTTTACCCACAATACGTCCCAGACACCATTTACCAGGCGGCAGACCTTCAATCTTAACTAAAACTATATCTCCCTGTTCAAATTCGCGCTGCTGTCTCTGCCACTTCGGGCGTTGTTGTAGTCTCGTCAGATATTCCGTCTGCCAACGTCTCCAGAAATCTCCCAGCAGTTTTTGTAGGTGTTGCCATCGTGTTAAGCTTGAAATCGGGGTATCTTTCAGGTCTACAGAAGGGACTATAATAGGGGCTTGACCAATTAAAAAATGTCCAGGTGTTAATGTCTCTATAACGTCAGGATCATCTGTGTCTATTGGATTCAACGGTCGGGAATTCAGGCAAGCCTCAATTTGGCATAAAACGGTGGTCATTTCCTCGAAGGTAAGGTTTATAGATAGGACTCGCTTCAAATGGTACTTAACTGATCTGACGCCAGACTCCCCAGCCCTCCGAAATTTGGGCTGTAAGGCGGGATAAAGTGCCACTGTGTGCCGTCTAATGCCAAGGTCTCAGCTATGTTCCCTTCAAAGTCCAAATCAGCTTCTCGCCAAGCTGCTTGTAGCTCTCTATCAGCACCGATGAAATTACGGCCTTGGTCGCTCCACATATGAGCACATTTGCCTCTCCTGGCTACGAATCTTCTAAACGCACCGATGAAAGCTTCAGATGTCAAGTCACCAACCAGCTCAAGGTGGATGGCCTTGGTTGACATGCATATAAAGAGTGCAATGTATGCTTTTCTTGTTCTGGCTCCTCTGCCTTTATTATTCAAAATTAGAAAGGGTCCACAAAAGTCAACTCCACTATTTAAAAATGCTCGAGCTGGTGTCACTCTTTCCTTAGGTAAGTCTCCCATCATCTGTGTTCTTACTGTAGCTCCTTGTTTGGCACAGGTCAAACATTTGTGGATATGCTTCTTAACCAATCTTTTTACTTTCAGGATCCAATATTTAGATCGAAGGTAACATAATGTCAACTGGACACCACCGTGCATCGTATGGGAGTGAGCATCGGCGATAATCAATGGCGTTAAGTTGTTTTTTGTGCCCAGTATTATCAGATGTTTTTCTTCCAGCTCAGAGTGTCGAAGGCGACCGCCCGCCCTGAGAATATCCACTTCGTCTAAATAGGGATTCAGACTCTTCAAATAACTGTTAGTTTTTACATACTTTTTGTTCTTTAATCTTTGAATATCTTCTGCAAATTCTTCGCCTTGTACGAGTCATATGCATGCTTTCAATGATCTATCCAAATCTTCTGTCTTTAGCGGTTCTGGAATTTTATTTGAATTTTTCTTGTAATTTAAAAATCTACGGGAATATGTAATTATCTTAAGCATTTCCTGTAGTGTCTCAAAATTTTTTAGTTGTTCTATTAATTTCTTTTGTTTTGTTTTTTCTTCTTCACCTTCACTAATTTTAATGTTAACTTGTATTTTAAGTCTCTTCAATTCTAAATCAGTTTCTTTAGGTTGGTTGTTACAAAATAGGATTTCCCTTTCTAGCAACCATGTTGGTCCTGTCCACCAGAGCTTACATGATTTAAATTCTGACAGTAACATACCTCTTGATGCTATATCCGCTGGATTACTCTTTGAATCCACATGATGCCATCTATTGCAGTGTACATTCTCTACTATTTCGACCACGCGGTTCGCTACAAACAGTTTCCATTTATGTGGATCTCCTGCAAGCCAAGCAAGAACAATTGATGAGTCTGTCCAAGCAAATATTTGTGATGATGGTATTCTCATTGCTTGTGCAACTTGCTTGAGCAGACGAGCCAGCAGCAAAGCGCCGCATAATTCCAATCTAGGTAGCGAGATCGTTCTCAATGGCGCAACTCTGGTTCTGGCAGCAATCAATTTTGTTCTGATTGTTCCGTCTTTAGTTTTGATCCTAGCATACACAAGCGCTGCGTAAGCTTGCATTGAAGCATCGCAAAAGCCATGAATCTGTAAGTTGTCGCTCATTTTGCTCGTTGTACCAATCCATCTATCGACTTCAATCTCGTTGACTTGTTGGAAGTCTGATCGGATAGTAAGCCATTCGTCTAGCAAATGTGAACTGATTTTGTCATCCCAGTTCAACCTTTCTAGCCACAATTTTTGAATAAGAATCTTCGTCATAACAATGCTTGGCGCTATCCAACCAAGCGGATCAAAGAGTTTCTGTATGTCGGATAAAACACTTCTCTTGGTGACAGTTGCTTGAATGGTTGGTAAGATAACTTCATATTTAAATTTATCTGTACCCATATTCCATTTAATACCCAAGGCCTTTACGGTTCCATCAATGTTGAAGTTAAAATGTGCACTCCTAGATCGATCTGCTGGTTTGATGGATTGCATGAAGTTAAGATTGTTTGAAGCCCATTTAGTCAGAGTGAAACCTCCCTTCTTTACAATCTCATCAACTTCTTTGGCTTCAGTTACAGCTTCTTCCACAGTATCGGCTCCACCCATCAAGTCGTCCATATAGAAATCTTCTTTAATTATTTGAGCTGCTTTGGGATGATTCTTACCTTCATCATCAGCGATTTGATGAAGAGTTCGAACCGCAAGGTAGGGAGCAGATGCTGTACCGAAAGTCACGCGAAGAATTCTATACTCCTTGATATCTTCGGATGCGTCTGAGCGCCAAAGGATTCGTTGATAAGTATCAGCATCTTCGGGGAACACCAATATTTGACGGTACATCTTCTGTATATCGCTCATGTAACATATGCCTTTCATTCTCCATCTTATTATTAGGTTACGAAGATCTTCTTGCAGTGGCGGACCTACGAGAAGTTCATCGTTCAAAGAGACATTATTCGACCCCTTGCAGGAAGCATCAAACACCAATTTTGTTTTCGTGGATTCTTTATCTTCACGAAGAACCGCGTGATGAGGTAAGTATAAACATTTTTCTTTTTCTTTTTCTTTCTCAGGTACTTCTTCCATATGTTGTAGACGCAGATATTTTTTTATTACATTAGTGTAGTCCTCTTTTAGTTTAGGCATTTTCTTGAATCGTCTCTCTAGTTGTAGCAATCTTTTCTCTGCTATATCCCTTGTATTTCCTTCTGTACATCTCGGTCTGTCAGTATTAAACGGCAATTTCACCATATATCTCCCTTCTTCGGTCCTTTTGTGTGTTTTTGCGTATATCTTTTCACATAACTGCTCTTCTCTAGTCAATCTTCTTTTTGTATCTGTATCTACTTCCCATATTGATTTTAAAACTTCATCTATTTCTACTTGTTGGTGCATGACTAAGAACGTGTCTTGCTGCGCATTATCATCGACCTCTCCGAATAAGATCCAGCCAAGGTTTGTTTTCTGAGCGCTTGGAGTACCCGGTGGACCCTTGATTAAATCTGGTTGTAATATCTGTGCGTATTCCTTCACTCCAAGAAGTAAATCAATGGAACCTGGTGCATAGTAGCTTGGATCGGCCAGGTTCAGACCTTCTAGATGTGACCAGTGATTTGCAGCAATTGTTCTAGCGGGTATCTTCGTGGTAAGTTGCTTCGACATTACATACGCCTTAACAGGTAAGTTGAAATGAGTTGCATCTTGGGAACTTACTTGAAATTGTACCACGTGATTTACATTTGTTCTAGTAGACCCCACTCCTACGACAGTTCCTCTTGCAGGTTGTTTCTTGAGCCTTAATCTTTGAGCCGCTCTTTCGCTTATAAATGATGCCTGCGATCCTTGGTCTATGAGCGCTCGTAACACCATGATGTAATTTTGCTCATTTCGAACGCTCACCATAGCAGTTGCTAATAATGCAATACCTTGCTTGGTAGTGTGATGTGACGCTATCATTGAATTGACTTGAATGTCTTCCCTCTCTTCTAAGTTGCAGTGTGACGCTGATTGGTGTGATGTTTCTATGGTAGTTGTAGTGATTTCTTTCCTTTCAGCTTGGTGTAGAAGAGAATGATGACGTCTATTGCATATACGACAGAACATACGGAGTCGACATTTATGAGCCGCATGTCCCGGTACTAAGCAGTTGAAGCATAAATTGTGTTTTTTCACATAATCCGCTCGTTGTGAAGGTTGCAGGTTGGTAAATTCCTTGCAGTGACATAACGTGTGGTTATCGTTGCACATAATACATTTCTTCTCCGACGACCGCGGCAGGGCTGACGTTGACGATTCAATAGATTTGTTTGATGAAGCGGTGCTAACGTGGAAAGATCGCTCTTTAATGGTCTTCTCTCGTGGGCCCGATGAAATAAGTTCTAAAGTTCGATATCTTGATTGAAGAAATTTTGTTAAGTCGCTCCACGTCGGCAAATCTTCAGATTCACTTTTATAGGCATATTCTTCCCATTCTTTATGAGACTCCTGGTCTATTTTCTGCACAACGAGAAAAATTATAACAGGATCCCAAGAATCAACACTAATAGACAAGTTCTTTAAATTATTTAAACACTCTGTCGTTGTGTCTAATAAACATTTTAATTGATTTGCTGATTGAGAGTTAATTTTCTTTTGAAGAAACAATCTTTATAGCACTGAGTTAACAATTAAGCGTTTATTACCGTATCTTGTTTTTAACGCCTCCCAAGCCTGCGTATAATTTTTGTGAGTAACTTGAATATGTCGGATTAATGAAGCTGCTTCACCATTTACACTCGATTTTAAATAATGTAATTTTTGTGCGTCTTCGATCGTCTTATTGTTATGTATAAGTGAGGTAAACAAATCTTCAAAGGTCGGCCATTCTTCATAATTACCACTAAATGTCGGCAATTGAATTCTCGGCAGCTTTACGAGAGAATTTTCCTTTTTTATTTGTTCCATATTATGCTCGGATGCAGAGATATTAGCCGATGTTGTTGGCGAATTTACGGAAATTAACATATCACGTAAATCAGCTTGTAAAACGATGTATAAATCTTCATATATGAAAAACTCTTCATTGAGAAAATAAGGTAAAACTCCCCTTTTTTCCTTCGGCGTAATCTTTAATAACTCTTGATGCGCCTGCTTAAATGTATTCCAATAATCGTCTATAGTTTTTAACCTAGTTTCAATATATCCTTTTGTAAGACGCGTCTTTGGACATTTCCTCAAGTTGGTTTGTGTTTTCTTAAGTAATGCAGCAGTATCTTCTAAAACACTAAGTAATTCCGCCGAAGAACCCATGATTTAATCCAATTATTAAAAAGTCGAGAATTATGTCTTAGCTGCGTTACGTCACTTGTTTACGAGTTGAAGCGCCCGAGATCTATTGTTCACGCGGTCGGCCGGAATTTTTACCTGCTCCTGCACTCGACCCTTTTTCGCTGATCGCTCCGGCTCGATTGCGACCATATGTTGATGTAATTAAGGTGTACTTATGTTTGTATCACGTGTAAAAGAAAACCACTATGTCTTTGCACTTTGATTCTTTAATTGCGACTGACTTTAAAATAACAAGTTTGCGTATATATTGTAGTAGAACGAACACAAGTTGTTAATTATCAAGACAACATACACCGTTGCCTATTCTCTCATCCATCACGCATACAGGCCCTCAAACAGAAATGCGCTCTCATACCCCAGACTACAATAAAGAACTTCGCTTTCACAAGTATGCATACATCTCCATACGAAGTATCTCGTACATACTCTTACTTGAACTTTCAAGTTCGCACGTTAAAGACGTGAACCAGGACAGCGCCTGCCAGGACAGCGCCTGATGCATGTTCAGAAAACACGACTTCCGCGTATACAGCGCCGCGCACACAGCGCATCGCACACAGCGCATCGCACACAGCGACTCAGGACAGCACCTGCCAGGACAGCGCCTGATGCATGTTCAGAAAACACGACTTCCGCGTACACAGCGCCGCGCACACAGCGCATCGCACACAGCGACCCAGGACAGCGCCTGCCAGGACAGAGCCTGATGTATGTTCAAAAAAATACGACTTCCGCGCACACAGCGCTCGCGCACACTGCGTCGCGCACACAGCGCCTCAGAATAGCGCCTGATGCATGTTCAAAAAAACACGACTTCCGCAGCACCGCCATGTACAGCATACGCGTGCTCCGGGACGGCACCCGCCACGCGTGCTGCACACGCGTCCGCCGAAACCAGGCCGCTCTACAGCTGGACCCGGCAATCCCCTCCAACCAGCAAGGACAGGAACCAGAAAAGGAAAATATATTAAGAGGATTCAGTCGGAACACACTTTAAAAAAATGCAGCACCACTCTCGGGACACCATTAGCCTTTCCAGGGCACCATATACTGAGCTGTGGCCTGGATAGTCCTGCGTCTAACTCCAGATAATAACTTCAGCTCGTGCTAATCACTTGGTAACATTTTGGTAACTCGATATGGACCCTTTTGTGTCCCCTGTCGATTCAAAAGTTTGCTCAGGAAAACGCAGTTGATTTTCAACAAAATAGCTGATTCAATGCTTGATTTGCCTTTACATAAATTTAAAATACAGAAATTATTAAATAAATGTTACTCTGATCTCAGACTCAGGATCAAGATTCCCAAGCGCTCGGCGGCGCCCGGCCGTCCGGCCTCAGGATCCGCCAAGAAATAGCAGCTTATAGCGGCGTAGCCTCAACCTTACCAAGGCTCGGCCACGCACCTGACCATGTCCAATTAGCCGTATACAATTTGGAGTAAACTGTAACACTTATCAACATATTAGAATACAAGCAGGCTATTTATTTTTTTTTTCAATTCATAGCACGTTAAAGTTAATCCTTTGTTTGATATATCGCTTAAACATTTCAAACTTTAAAATGTATAGGCTACATTATTTCGTAGGCTACATATTTTCATATCATTTCACAAAACATCAAAACTCGACAGTCAACAATTATAACAAAACTAACAAGTTTTCACTGGATGCAAAATAACATTTAGTTAAAATCTCTTTTCAATATTTCTTTCAACATTTGTTAACATATTTGGGTACGTTAAGGAATAACAAAAGTACTTGCGGGTACCTCTAATATAAATGGACTAATCGAACAAAGATGTTTAACTTATTGCTCAAAACTTCAAGTACTTTAAGCCTTTTGGCTTAAAACATTTCACTTGTATACTCTCACTCTACACTTTAATGATTCGTCCATGTCGTAAATATGACAACAAATTTGGTTTAAGAAATTGAACATAAAAACAAGACGCGAGCCGCGTTATATTCTTTCACCAACGTAATAACCCTCACAATATTCAAAGTTTATACGTGGACAGTAACAGGGACTTTATCTCACTTCTGATTTTAGAAACTATTCCACTTCTGATGTTAAAAATTATTATCAAAATTATTTAAATAAAAGAACACTACCCAGTAACAAACCCTGATTACTATCAGGACCCAATTACGTGATAACACCAAAGTATGCAAACCAACAGCATCACTACCAATCTCAATGTAACAAAGGGCAACCTCTCAGCAATACGACTTTCCTTGCCCAGACTGACTGATCCCTTTTAGTCGACTGCGTGATACTTTATACTGCTAAAACAAGTGGGAGATTATAGTTTTACCTTCAATATTTCTTATTTTCTTTTATTATTTTACCCGCATTCCTAACAATATAATAATAATTTAATATTTTTTATTAAATTATAAAACAATATAAATTTAAAAATATTATGTGTTTGAAAAATTTAACATACCACGTTTTTTCTGTTATATTCTGAGCTATGCTAAAAAAAATTCAAGTCTCTAGCTCATCGGAAAGTTAGTTGAAAATCCATTTCTCTATTTAACCCAAAACACACGAAAGCGAGATAAAAGAAAAGTTTTTTTTTTATATAATAGGGGGCAAACGAGCATGCGGCTCACCTGATGGTAAGTGACTTCCGCCGCCCATGAACAACCGCAACACCAGGGGAATTGCAGATGCGTTGCCGGCCTTTTAGAAAGGTGTAAGCTCTTTTCTTGAAGGTTCCTAAGTCGTATCGGTTCGGAAAATTCGCTGGTGGTAATTGATTCCACAAAGAAGTTGTGCGAGGGAGAAAACTTCTTCTAAATCGCACAGTGGTGGACTGCCAATCATCCAGATGGTATGGATGGTAACGCGAGTTTTGTCGCGATGTACGATAGTAAAATTGAGCGGCTGGAATGAATCCGAACAATTCCTCAGAGCACTCCTCGTGATAGATGCGAATAAAATACGCAAAGAAATGCAACATCTCTACGCAGTGCCAGTGTATCGAGCCGATCGGAAAGAACTCGGTCGTCGACGATTCGAATCGCTCTGCGCTGGATGCGGTTAAGTGGAAGGAGCTGGCACTGGGGTGCCCCGGCCCAGAGATGAGAACAGTATTCCATGTGGGGCCGAACTTGCTCTTTGTAGAGTTGCAAGCGATGTGCCGGCATGAAATACTGTCTCGCTCTGCTGAGCACGCCAAGCTTTTTATTAATAAGCCAATTTGGCCTTCCCTTCCAAGTGACCACGAAACTGCACGCTATTCGATATGTCGACGCCAAGGATTCCGATACTGGCTGAGACAGCAAGGGGAGTGCCTTGAAACTGAGGAGATACGACAAAGGGGTTCTTTTTAGCGGTAAACGCGCAAACTTGTGTCTTTTGGGGATTGAACTGGATTAGATTTAGTCGGCCCTAATCCGAGACTTTGTTAAGCAAAGACTCGACTTCAGACACAAGTTTGTCCCGGTACTCGGCGACGTTTTCCCGAGAAATATTGGCACGGCCGGTATATAAGGCATCCCCAGTGCTATCGTCTGCATAGCAATGAATGTTACCAGTTAGCAACATATCATTGATATGCAGGAGAAACAGCGTTGGTGATACCACGCAGCCTTGTGGAACACCAGCGTTGATAGGCTTGAAATCAGAGCATGCACCGTCTACAACGACCTTGATGCTCCGATCAGCAAGGAAACTGTTGATCCATTTGCACAATTTCTCGGGAAGCCCATAGGAAGGAAGCTTCGAAAGAAGCGCCTTGTGCCAGACCCGATCGAAGGCCTTCGCTATGTCCAAACTAACGGACAAGGGGGAGGCCCTTGGACTCTACTGCCTCCGCCCATCTATGAGTTAAGTTAACTAGAAGATCACCAGCTGATCGACCCCGACTAAAACCGTACTGACGGTCACTGATCAGCTGGTGATCCTCAAGGTACCTCATGAGCTGGCAGTTTATAATGGACTCCATTATTTTGGAGAACAAGGAGGTGATGGCGATAGGCCTGTAGATGGACGGGTCTGAGCGGTCGCCTTTTTTAGGGATCGGGTGGACCAAAGCTGTCTTCCATGAATTCGGGACTACGCCTTGGGAGTAAGAGTACCGGAAAAGACGCGTTAAAACCGGTGCCAACTCCGGAGCACACGTCTTCAGCACAATGGGAGGGACTCCATCGGGCCCACTCGACTTGCTGACGTCCAGGGAGAAGAGTGCTTTGCGAACCGAGCGCTGTGTAAATCGCACATCCGGCATGGAGCACTCACTTCGCGGGATGGTCGGCGGTGTGTTCCCCCCGTCATCTAGAGTCGAGTTAGACGCAAAAAGAGAGCACAACAGATCGGCTTTCTCTTTTGCGGCATGGGCCAGTGAGTCGTCCTCTCTGTGCAGAGATGGAAGGGATGGCGGACAGAAGTTCCCTTGGACAGCCTTGGCGAGAGACCAGAATGCACGGGTTCCCGAAGGAAGGCGTACTAGCTTCTCGCCAATTCTGCCGATGTGCTCAGACTTTGCCTTGGCAATGACGCTTTTGAAGGACCTGGAGGCGGAATTATGCTTCTTTTTAAGTGCGCTGGTGTTTAAATCCCGAGACGTTGATGCGTCAGCCCAGGCCCGGTAGCACTCCTGCTTATAGCGTGATGCTATTTTACGTGGTAAAAAATAAAATATTGATGTACATTTTGTAAATATTATGAATAAGCAGAGCACACGCTACTATTACCACCTAGTAAATACTAGAATACAAAAAGTCTGTAATTCCTACATAGGGTAATGTTTACGCTTTTAATAAAAAGTCTAAGAAAATATGCAGGGCAAGGGAAAACACAGCAGCATCCGTGCTTCCCCGGTCGTTTTGAACTGCATACGCAGTGTATTATAGCGTGACTCTACCACAATGTTTAATATTCCAGCAATTTTAATGGGCCTTTTTACATCACTGGCATTTTTAAGTCCACGGTTAATTAATGTTATTTTCAAAGATATGGCTATGCCAAACGATTTTTGGAAGATTTGCTTATATTTACTACACTAGTCAAGTAAGTAGGTGAGTACTTTTATAATTAGTACAGCAAAGGAGTAGAATAATTTGCCCGCGTCTGTCTTTTCGTCCGATTAAATTCTACTTCTATTTAACTTCAAAGGAAGTTTTTTATACAGAATGTGAGGAAGAAAATAGTAGGTATTTCGTTTATATATATGTCTCACTTTGCGTTCGAAACATGACATGCAATTTGTAAGCAGCGCTTAACAATTTCGAGACAGGAACATGAGTTAAGCTCGAACAGACTGCCTGAGATTAGTTCTGTTGTTTCCAATTTGACAAGGATTTGTCGTTAGTCTGGGAAACCCCGTGGAAATCTATATTTAAACTATACGACCGCTTTATTGGAAATTTCTGCGGTACATAATTCAAAATAATTACTTAAAAATCAATAACACTATATCAAGTTAATCAACACATAACTAAAATAAAATATCAAACTACCACGAGATGAATATAATAGGACTTATGAAATTGACGTTTTGAAATACTGGCAATTTCAAATTATAATAACTTTAGTTTTCTAAGTAAAATTAATTTTATTTAACAATAAAATTAATGTATAATTTTGAAATAAAAACACAAGCCGCACGCAACATCAACGACGTTTACGGAGCAAATACTACAAGCCTCCACCAAATACTACCGCCTGTTATTGATTTGTCAGCTGTCTGTTTCGAGAAAATCATTTTTATTTTATATATCCACCAAAGTTAAAAAAAAGGGTGCTTGTCCCGTAATCGTCCGAAAACGTTGGTGGACAATGACGATATAAAGGTAATTGTAGAAGCTGATGATACTTAATTTATGGCTGAATTAAAAGAAGCTGTCGACGTTAGTATTAAAACAATTTTAGTTCATTTGCGTCAAATTGGCAAGGTAAAAAAACTGGAAAAACGGGTGCCCCACGAAATCAATGATTGCCGTCGCGTAGTACGCATTGAGATGCGCCTTGCACTGCTCAACAGGCACATAGATGAAGGCACTTTGAACCGCATTGTTACCTGCGATTTATTACCTGCCTTGCTGAGCACTTGCGATTGTCAAATCGCAAGTGCTCAGTTTCATGAGTTGGTGATGCTCTAATCACAATCTTAATATGTTTGCGATCATCCATCGAGTTTTCACTACTAACATGCCAGGTAGTTGTCCACCTGGATATGGTATTAGTAGCAAAGGTTATTTCTAACATTTCTTGCCTAGCACGCGTTACACAGGTATAAAGTAACTCATTTCTTCTGTTGACATTAGTGCTTTCCCAGGCTGTGTGTTGAGCATTAGCTTCACAACTCGCCACAAGTTTGGCGTTCTATTTTCGGGCGAAGTCGGCCACTCGCTCTAACTTGTTGGCAGGATCTGAGTTCCCTCCGGGAAGATAGGTTGAGCAAATGATTACTCTGGCACCAGAGCATCAGTTGTGATTTATGAAGGGTGTAACCAGGTCGCCGTTGCAGTACTCTGGAACAGCTAAAAGTTCAATGTTTTTATTGTAAATTATACAAGCTCTGGGTCTACTGCCTTTAGTATTGACTAAGATCTTACCAGCAGCCGACAATCCCACTACTTGACTAGAGTATGAGGGCGAGGTCAATGTTGTCCTCTGCAAAGCAAACCTCCACAACGGCAAAAACAGCTGCTGTATGGTGAAGATTTGACTGGAGGACCCTCGCCCTACCCTTGAGGTTAGTCACTTATAGGCGTGGGGGGAGGGGCAGGGTTCATTTTCGCCTGCTGAGGACGAACACGCCATTTACTGGCTCTCCTGACTCCACCACACCTTTCCCTCTACCGCTCCTGCCTCCCTTTCCCTTACCCCTGGCCCACACCTGCGGAGGACTTCGACCAGAGGCGAGATCAGCGCTTTGGGTCTCAGTCACTCTCACTGACGACGTTCCAGGCCCACCCAGTGAAGTGGAGGATTGGGAGGATTGGATTTGGGGCAGTTCAGGCTCC
The DNA here is from genome assembly GCA_963668995.1 of Parnassius mnemosyne. Lineage (NCBI taxonomy): Eukaryota > Metazoa > Arthropoda > Insecta > Lepidoptera > Papilionidae > Parnassius > Parnassius mnemosyne. Next base: position 1,020,679 of record CAVLGL010000076.1, on the reverse strand, counting down.
ATTACCGGGTCAGAGGTGCCCCTGATCTTAAAAGTTATCATTTTAAAACCATGGACGACTCTGCCCCTGCTGCCCGGACCTGTATTAGTTATTGAGTTTTTTTGTCAAGAATTTATTAGTATCAGCCCCATCTGAATCCAAAGGTTTTTGATATTTTACTGCCGTTGTCAAACCGTTGCTCCTGCAACTGATCTCTCTCCTATCGTATCGAATCGGTCTATGACTATGAGAGAAAGGGAATAAATAGTGAATATGTGTACAACACACTTGTGTACAAGCACAAATGCAATTATAAGTAACGATCAAAGCCGCCACACAGCTGATAAAAATAATACGAGTATTAATACGACGCTGTAAAATTCACAGTACGCGAGCAATTGACTCCGTGGCACAGTGTCTTGTTCTTGTGCAATTTATGTTTGTAGACTGCCTCCACCATACAGGAGCGAATCTTAGTGCGGTTATAACATTTTTCTAAAATAAAGAAAAATAAGTTAAAACAAGGTTTACAACCCACCGGCACCAATTTAATGTTAATCTTATAATCATAAGCCGTAGGGGGGGGGGGTTAGATTTAGTGACGACTTGGTAAAGTATGCAGGAAATTGATGGATGCAAGTGGCTTAAGACCATGCTTTGTGGCATTCCTTGGGGTAGGCCTATGTTCAGCAGTGGATTTGTAAAGGACTGTAAATATGATGATGCTGATTTAGCCATGTGCTCGGTGGTGAAGGAAAACATCGTCAACAATCGGATGGAATCTTCTGAGAGCTATAATATTTCAAGGATATGCCAGAGCCGACAAATCGGTTTCGGGTAAAATGAATGTGCTTCAAAAGAACGTTTCAGATACGTTATCACATATGAGGACTAAGATGGATTATCTCACAGGCTGTAGCCATACTGGCTCTCTTTTTTATAGAATTAGGGTGATAAACGAGCAGACACTTCATTTTATGTTAAATGGATACTGTGGCCCATAGCCTGGACTATTATCTCTACTCTACGATTAATAATCAATGTGCAGAGAAGTTGTCACCCCTGAGGACTAAGATGGAACGCCTTTTATTTAGTAAAGGGTCACTAGTTTTGTACATTTACCGTACAAATCACAGTAGCATTAAGCTGCTTTATTAATCTGTTATCTGGGAGAACGTGTACCTTCTCCGGTCAAGCCGACCCAATGAAGCTACAACTATAATATAGCTACAGCATGGCTCTACCATGTAAAAACTCTTGCTTGACTTTACCAGAACTACACGCCCTCACTAAAAGGCTGTATTATCTATAACTTCAACAAGTCTTAAACTACTTAACCCGATCCTTTTGAGACTAAAACCCGTTCTAGTAGATAAAGTGCAAGGTTAAAGATCGAGCCTTTTAGGGCTTTGCAGGTAATTAACATTCTAGCTCTCTTTGTGGTAATAATTATTTTAATATATAGCATTATTACCATATTTTAAGTTAATTGTTTGACCATAGCCTACAATGCAACTTCAAGCATGCGTTTGTGTAGTGTGTTGCGTTGCTCATAGAGATGAGTAATATAGGATTTTTAGGGTAACGGTTGTTTATTCGATATTTAGAATTTTCATCGATGTCAATATCGGTTTTCACATTTACAGTGCCATATTCGCCTCTTACGACACCCAGAGACGAAATAGGGTGATGAAATCTCTTACAGCAAGATCACAAGCTAAGGTAATGTGAATATGTGTATAGTATGGTATTTTAACATAACATAAACACTCACGCCCGTCACCCAGAGGGGTGGGCAGAGATTATGGACTTCCATTTGGCACGATCCTGACACACCTCTCTCGCTTCCTCCACATCCATATACCTACGCATACACGCTCGTCGGTTAAAGGTACTCTTGATATGGCCCATTTTTAATATATCGCCAATTTGGTCGATAAACTTTCGCCTAGGGCGACCCTTCCCGACTATGCCGTTCACCTCTGCAACATAGATTTGCTTTGTCACTCTTTCCTCATTCATTCTTTCTACATGGCCAAACCTCCGACGCATTCCTTTCTTAATCCTCGTCACAACATCATCTTGCAAACCACACTCTTCTCTTATTAAACAATTTCTCACTTTGTCATTCAGCTTCATCCCTAACATACTTCTTAATGACCGCATTTCTACAGCATTTATTCTACTCTCATGCTTCTTCTGCCACTTATGGTATTATATTTATTTATTTAACAATTTATGTACACTTTAGTTTATTTTAAATAAACAGATATTCCTCAAAATTCTACTATCATTTACGCGACTGAATGTATAAAACAGTCAGTCGTTTTAGCCTATTAAAAGTTAGAGCTAATGGATATGGTGTTGCCAAGCTTTGCGGAAAGGTTGATAAACACAGTTTTTTAATCATTTTAAGTTGTTGTCAGGAAGATGCTTCTATATATCTCCTATTGCATTTCTCCCTGACGCCTTTTACGACCCTACGGGATGGTATATGGAGTAGTGAATTTTCTTCAACGCCACTACACAGCGCTTTTATTGATCGTCTAAGTAGCTTAGGTTAATCTTTCTCACCTTTGTAATATGAAACGTTAACTTAGAGCCGCATTAATTTAATGACTCAACACGTCTATTTTAGCTAGGCTAATAAAGTAAGTCACAGTTGCGGTATTTGGTGTTATAAAGAAAACGTGTATCTGACTTTTGGAAGAAATATAATAATCAATTATTGATGCTAGAATTTTAAAGATATTCTTAAAAATTTACCTTAATATCGAATACAATACAATAATTTTTATTGAATATAGATAAAAAGTGATTTTTTTACTTTTACAAGAAGCAAGAAACCCAGTAAGAGTTTATATTACCACATTTTTATTAAGTCACTTGATGACTTGTTTATCTGTCTGTGTGTTGTTCCGGAGGAAGCTTGCAATTCATATTTAGAGTATTTTTCGATAAGCTAGAGACATGAAATTTTGAACATAGCTCAGAATCCGATGACAATGTAGGAATAAAAAACGTGAAAAAATGTGGTAAATTTTTTTTGTACAAATTCGAAATAAAAAAATAGTCACTTGTTTTTCAAAGTAATATACGCAATGTTCACGCCCTTAGCTGCCCCGACAAAGGTCGGTACCGTACCAGGGCCCATGAGTGGTAGTCGCGACGGGCAACAGAGGACGGGGCCCAATGGCCTATGGATGTGTGTTCTAAAACGGCTGACAACTAAGCATGCACAACTTACCGATTTCCCGGGGTAGGGTTGACCACAGGGTACCAGTCAGGTGGTAAGTGATGTGCATGTAAGTAGTGTGTAGTAGTGTGTACAATGTAACCTGACTTAACGTTGAAGTCGGACCGCAGATCCACAAGCGCTGCTTCTCTCCAAAAGTGAGATCTCTCGAGGGGGCGATCATTAAATGAAAAATTCGGCTTTTATTTCACTATATTAGTTTATCAACTTTATTGTACATTTAGTTAACTTCATCATTTTTCATCATCATTACAGCCCTTCACAAGTCCACTGCTGAACATAGGCCTCCCCCAAAGAATGCCACAAAGCACGGTCCTGAGCCACCTGCATCCATCGACTTCCTGCATGTCTTACCAGGTCGTCACTCCATCTCGTGGGGGGACGCCTTACACTTCGCCTACCGGTACGAGGCTGCCACTCGAGAACCTTTCTTCCCCATCGGTTGTCGGTTCTTCGAGCTATATGGCCGGCCCACTGCCACTTCAGCTTACTAATTCGTTGGGCTATGTCGGTTACTCTGGTTCTACTGCGGATATCCTCATTCCTAAGTTTATCACGCAGAGAAACTCCGAGCATAGCCCTCTCCATAGCTCGCTGAGCGACCTTGAGCTTCCTCATACGGCCAGCAGTGAAGGACCACGTCTCAGTTCCATAAGTCATTACTGGCAACACGCACTGGTTGTACAATTTCGTTTTCAGGTTTTGAGGTATGTCTGACAAGAAGATGTGTCGTAGCTTCCCGAACGCTGCCCAGCCGAGTTGAATCCGTCGATTGACCTCTCGGTCGAAGTTGGACTTACCTAGTCGGACTATTTGTCCCAGGTAAACATACTCGTCAACAACTTCGAGCTTAGTGTTCCCAACAACTACCGGCATAGGTGTGACATGGACATTAAACATGATCTTTGTTTTGTCCATGTTCATCTTAAGACCTATCCGTTGGGAAACACTATCGAGGTCATTGAGCATAGTGCTTAGGTCCTCCAGCGATTCTGCCATAAGGACTATATCGTCGGCAAATCGAAGGTGAGTGATGTACTCGCCATTGATATTGATACCGTATCCTTTCCAGTCCAGAAGCTTGAAAACGTCTTCCAATGCAGCGGTGAAGAGTTTCGGGGATATGACGTCACCCTGTCTTACACCTCTCTGCAATTGGATAGGTTTCGTACTCTGGTTCTGTACTCGGATAGCCATCGTAGCCCTACTGTACAAGCACTTCAACACTTCGATATACCGACAGTCAACTTGGCACCGCTGAAGGGACTGCAGCACCGCCCAAATTTCGACGGAATCAAAGGCTTTCTCATAGTCCACATACGCCAGACATAGTGTCAAATTGTACTCTTCGGACTTCTGTACAATTTGCCGAAGGGTATGTATGTGGTCTATGGTGCTAAAGCCCTTTCGGAAACCGGCTTGTTCGGGAGGCTGGAAGTCGTCAAGTCTGCGCGCGAGACGATTCGTAATGACTCTCGAAAACAGCACGTAGACGCGGCTCAGAAGGGAAATCGGTCTGTAGTTCTTTAAGAACGCGTTGTCACCTTTCTTGAAGAACAAGACCACCGCACTTCTGCTCCACGCCTCCGGTGTAATGCCACCATGGAGGACGGAATTAAAGAGCTTCTGAAGGACTTCAAGTACCGGTCTTCCACCCGCTTTCAGAAGCTCCGCTGTAATTCCATCCTCGCCTGGGGCCTTACCGTTTTTAAGGTGCTGGAGAGCCATTCTAATCTCGCTCAGACTGACGTCCGGGATATCTTCGGAGTAGTGTCGGATGAGACTCGCTCTTGGATCGTTACTCACACTTGCGTGTGGCTCCAACGATGACGTGTACAGCTGCCCATAGAACCTCTCAATCTCACTCAAAATCTCAGGTGTCCCGGAAACGATGCTGCCACATTCTGTCTTCAGCTTTGACAGTTGGCTCTTTCTGGCAGACAGATCTCTGGCAAAGACTTTGGAGCCTTGGTTCCGCTCGATCGCTTCTTCAATACGAGCTGTATTGAAGTTGCGTAAGTCCCGCCGCATGCATTTGGAGATCTGTCTGTTCAGATGCCTGTATGCTGTCAAGTCTGTTGAAGAATGTAGCTTCATCTCCCGTCTAACAGCCATGAGATTAAGAGTGTGATCGGAGAGTTTTTGTGTTCTTCTGCGGCGGGTCTTGCAGAACTTAGCTCCGACCGCATGGACAGTTTCCACGAGCCTGTCATTCATATCGTCCACTTCATTGCAGTCTTCTAGGCACTGAAAACGGTTTTGTAACTCGAGCTGAAAGGTCTCGGGACTTTGGAACAGAGCACGAGGGGGACGGAGCGTTGACTTCATTAGACGAGACCTCTCCAACTTAACGTTTAGGTTCAGTGTGCCTCTAACCATTCGGTGATCGCTACCAGTTTTCACCCTCGCGATCACGGAGACATCACTGAACAGTTGTCGTCTGGTCGTCATAATGAAGTCAATCTCATTTTTTGTCGAACCGTCGGGGCTCGACCAGGTCCACTTCCTGTGGGGCCGCTTCTGGAAGAAAGAGTTCATCATAAAGAGTCCCTCTTTCTCCATGAAGTCGGCCAGCTGCTGGCCCCTTGGGTTCCGTTGCCCTATTCCAAATTTCCCTACTTTCAGCTCACCGTTCTCTCTTGTGCCTAGTTTTGCATTGAAGTCTCCCATTAACACCGTATATTGGGTTTTGGAGGAATGCATGGCTCTAGAGATATCCTCATACATTTCCTCCACCTCCCCATCGGGGTGTGCCGAGGTTGGTGCGTAAACCTGTATGACCTTCAGCGAATACCGTTTGGTGATTCTGAGTATAAGGTACGCAACCCTCGTCGACACACTCCCGATCTTTACAACGTTGTTAACGAGAGACTTGTGGACGATAAATCCGACACCTCCTTGGGACAGATGGTCGCCCTCCCGGTGATAGAGCAAGTTGCCGGATTCGAGGATTACCGTGTCCTCCCCCTCTCTTCGGACTTCGGATAATCCTATAATATGCCAGCGCAACTTGTCTATCTCTTCTTCCAGCTCCACGATCTTCTCGTCAATCCTCAGGGTGCGTGCGTTGTACGTTGCCAGGTCGAGTCGTCTAAGGTGGCAACCGAACCTCCACCGGAGATTCTTAGGACCCCCTGCCCCGCCGTTACCATGGTCGCCACCGTAGCCAGGAATAGCGGGGCCGCCGGGGACTGGGGGCCGTCTCTTAGTAACTTTATTCATTTGGGGGGTATTTGCCATAGTTGCCACGCTTGGCGAGCGGGTTGGCAACCGCAGTTTTTTTTTTATTGTCTGGCTATTATCAGGAAGATGCTGCTGCCCATCTCCTGCCTGTTTCCCTTTGTCGCCTTTTACGACACCCACGGGAGGATATGGGGTAGTGGTATTCTTGACCGCCACTACACGGCAGTTAACTTCAAAGTCAACCAAATCAACGTTCATTGAAATTAAAACAAGTGACACTCGACACAAGTAAAGAACAGTAGGTCAAAGTTCAATATTCAATGTTCCGGGTTCACTTAGCACAGAATTACAAACACGGGAACGAACGCGGTCTCTTCTTGAGTCACAAAGTTCAGCATTCTCCCGACCAAGCCAAATTCTTTCGTACGATATTAAAATGTCAGAAAGCAACCCGTCGAATCAAATTAATGTCAATCAAATTTAAGTTAATAATTCAAACCCAATACAAGCCTCCCGTCACGAAACGTACAAATCAGACAAATCAATTCGAGGCGGTCTACGAGTACACGAGACCCAAATATTCAATAGTAAATTAGGCGCGCACAATTTATTCTGATTCTAGACCGTCAAAAAATTTACACCGGCCGCGCGGTAACCAACCCAGCGGTTGCAAACAATACTCAAAACGGTTACAGCAATAATTATATGAGAGTGGCCTCGTTATCACGAAAAACAAATTAAGATAACGCCGTAGGAGGCGCGCGACCAACCGTCGCGCCACGACGCTTTTTTCATACTAATCGGCAGCCGCGCAATATAATGGAATGCGAACGGGAGCGGGGGGGGGGTGACGGTGAGCTTGGTAACATCGGAAGCACGAGTCGAGCGCGCGTCGTGAATGCAAATTTTTACAGACTTAATTATTTGGCCTAAACACGCAATATAAAACACAAGATGTAAAAAACACTTATAAAACTTATTTAAAAAACGGCTTAGAAGGGACAACCTCATTCGTAAGGGCTTGATCAAGGTCCCCGTGCAAGATTTGCTTTTCAAAAGTTCAATTCTATCTCATTTTTTTCTTTTCTTTATTTTATTGTTAGCTGTGTGATGGCTGTGTAAGAAAATCCATAGCTCCGTTTCGACACGTGGTTTTCATAAGAGCAGACATTGGGAAATATGCGTCAAGTAGATAACGGTATTGCCATTTCAAAATTCTACCGTAAAACATTGCACCTGTGAGTAGGTCGATAATCAAACAAAGACACAACTTTTATTTTGAACATTGGCGGGAACTTGACCGCTGGTGGATGTCGCTCCTGTTTTTGGTTAAAATAACGGTTTGAAGTAAATTTTGATGCGTAGAAATGATGCGATTTTATGTATTAATTGTCTGCGCGAAACTAGTGTTTCATGTTTATCTTCAGACGCTATCCCTATGACTGTCTACTGGTTTATGCTGTCTTCAAAATCTTTCAAAGACTTCGCTATGTGATGCATGAACGTATTACTGGGAAGTTAAGTATTTTAAAGGACGCTTTTCTGTTGGCATTGGCAAAAATACAACCGCACGAGGACATTACCAAAAAAAATCATTTTATTTATTTCAGCACATATTACAGATCTTTATAAAAGGAATAATTAAAGTAGCCAGTTATACAAAAAGTTTATTGCAATGTCGTGACACATCTAACTCTTGAATGTTCGTATGAAACTAATATAATGCTCAATTTAAAATCACCATCCTCACGTATCATACATCGTCATAGTTAATTATAAACGTAATAAAAAGACAGTGGTAGCAATTATACTTTCATTACTAAATTATTCATACTAAAATTATTAATAATAAAATTATTTTCATCATAAAAATGATGTATTACGCAATTGTATGTTTGATTGGATGGAAGTGTCTACTACTTAATATAGCAGTGTATTGGCGGTGTAAGAATGCTAGCCCATGTCGTCTCGTGGGTGTCGTAAGAAGCGACAGAGGGGAACGAACCAGGAGATGGGCTGTAGCGGCTTCCTAGTAACAGCCAGAAAATAAAAATTGCGGTTGCCAACTGACAACTATGGTGAATATTCTTCATATGAGGCAATCCATGTAGAGGCCTATGTTCAACAATGGGATTTGATTTTCTGTGTTGATGATGATGTTCACTTAATTTGACATATTTCATTGCGTATCTCTTTTAATTAAGAGCATTGTATATAAACTTCGTAGCTTTCTGGATAAATGATACATACTGGAGTGGGCTGTATTAATATATTAGAATATATTATATAATTAGACGTACCTGAGATACACTGAGATATTACTAAACAGTTGCCATCTTGTCGTCATAATGAAGTCAATCTTATTTTTCGTCGAGTATCGGGGCTCGACCAGGTCCACTTCCTGTCGTGCTGCTTTTAAAAGAAAGAGTTCATCATTAATAATCTTTTTTTATGAGGTCGGCCAGCTGCTGGCCCCTTGGGTTCCGTTGCCCTATTCCAAATTTCCCAACCTTCAGCTCACTGTTCTCCCTTGTGCCTAGTTTTGCGTTTAAGTCTTTCAAACGTAAAGTGGGTTTTGCAGGAATGCATTACTCTAAATATATCCTCATACATTTCCTCCTCATCCTCGTGCGAATATGCCGGGGTTGGTGCGTAGACCTGTATCACCTTCAGCAAATACCGTTTGGTGATTCTGTGTATAAGTTACGCAACCCACGAGGGTTGACGACGACACACTCCCAATTTTCACAACGTTGTTGGCGAGAAATTTGTGAACGATGAATCTCCTTGGGACGGATGGTCGCCTTCGCGGTGATAGAACAAATTTCGGATTCGTGGATTACCGTGTCCTGCCCATCTCTTCGGATCTCAGATAATGCTATAATATTCCAGCGCAACTTGTCCATTTTTTCTTCTAGCTTCAGGATCTTCTCGTCAGACCTCATGATGCATGCGTTATATTGTATGTTGCCTGGTTGAGTCGTCTTACTTACGAGATACTTAGCACTTCCTGCCGCGACTGGGGGCCGTCTCTTCGTAATTCTTATCAAGGGGGATATATTGCCATACTTCCCACGCTTGGCGAGCGGGTTGGCAGTTGACAGTTTTATTATTGTTATTTTGCTATTTTTTTTTTTTATAGATCGGGTGACAAACGAGCACACAGTCCACCTGATGGTAAGTGGTCACTGTGACCCATAGACATCTACATCTATCATCAATAAAGACTCAAGATGCAGATGCGTTGTCACCCGTGAGGACTAAGATGGAATGCCTCTTTGCCAGTAAAAAGGGTCTCCGGTTCTCTACACTCACCATACGAAACACAGCAGCGTTAAGCTGCTATTTTACGCTGGTTTTCTGTGAGAGCGTGGTCCTTCCCCGGTCGAGCCGACCCATTCGTGCTACAACCATAATATAACTGCAGCATGGCTCTACCACGTAGAGTTGTATTATTAAAAGATGCTGCTGCCTATCTTCTATCTTTATCTATCTATTTTATATTTATAAACCCGGTGTAGTAGTATATAAATAAATTAGAAAAATTCTGGTTACCTGCACAATGAGACCTAAGGTAGCAGATGGACAGGGACAGGATGTCAGGAATAAATGATGGGGTTCTCTCACTGTCAGTCAAGCAAACTCACAAGCCTGATCAGGGATTCTTACGGCTAAAGGTGTCTTAGCTACAGTGAGAAGGAGACCTGACCAGGAATCTCGGCAATAGTAATAAATTCACCGTCCAGCGTTGATAGAGAGTTTTATTCGCAGTACGTTATAATATATACAATTTAATATAAGAACAAATTTACATCATACGCTAATATTACTCAGCCACAACTGTTAGTGTGCGTGAGTTTTGGTAACGTGGTCACTGGGCTGCTGCATTGAAATGTTTAGTGCTAAAAAATCACTTAGCATTAATTTTAGTAAAAATCCAGGTCTCAATTTAATTTACTCTTATACAAGTCACAAATTTCGTATTCAAACCTTAGGAAGCCACAGGGACTAAAGTTTGAATTCAAAATGGAAGTCAATTATTCGAAGTGTCAACCACTGTTAACTGATATGGGTTCCGAAATCATTATTGTATTTAAATTAGTTTATGTTACACTTCAACAAACAGAAAATATTAAGCTAAATTTATTTTTCTAAACAATCCATAACAACGATAATATAAAAATCTGAAATATACTGCGGTGCTTCGGACATTGAAACCGATTTATTATGGTTCTCGATAGAATACAACGGGTAAGGGTCGATCGTAGTCAAGTTAAGGAAATTCTTTTTGATTTAGAAAAATAAATACTGGCATTTTTTTAGGTAAGGAAGTTAGTTAAAAACACGTATTACAATTATCTTATTCTTCATCGTTATACCGAGAAAGGTCACTACTGGACCTCAGTATCCTTTGTTGTAGGAAGTGTATGCCTTAATCGTTATACTATATTAATATAGATGTCTATATGCCACAGTATCCACTTACCATCAGGTGGACTGTGTGCCTCTTATTCTATAAAAAATATCGATTACCACGAACATCGTTTGTTCTAAACGTTGATGTTTTCAATGGAATATATACTTAAAAAACATAAAAATCCAATTTTAGCGGTAAATTACGATGTAAGCCTGTAATACCACTACACTTGGAAAGATACACCACTTATGACAATACGACACGTGTTATAAAATAAAATGATGTGTCTTACCTAATATGAAGATCATGTCACACGTCAGTAGTGTGTCTTTCCTAGTGTAGTGGTCTTGGGAGTAGTGGTGCTGGAATTAGTGGTGACGGGGATAGTGCACGTAATTGAGGGAGGGCGGGAGGTGCTCTTCATACTAGGTAAGACACATCATTTTATTTTATAGAGCGGATTTTTGCGAAGTAATTTTTTAAAAGCTTTAATATTGGAAGTATAGACTAGTAATGAGTTGAGGGCTATCATGTGAAGGATGTTATGAGAGTCATGGTTGAATAGAGGAAAAAGTTCTCATTACGCTCCTAAGGGGTCAAATTGGCCAAAAACCAAAAAAATTAACTTTATTTCGGCTATAACTCCGCCTGCTTCGGAGGCCCTTAAACAGTCTTTACGTCCGTACGTAATTTGCTAGATTAGAAATAGAATAAATTGGAATTCGTATTTAGGTAATTTAGAATTAGAATTGAGTCTTTAGGCAGCCTTGTCTGCGCCACTGATCATAGAAATAACAGTTTTTGGAAACAACTGTTGTTTCTATGATCTATGGTCTGCGCCGTATGAATGTTGGAATCGGACTTACTCTACGGTGTTCGATTCTATAGTTCGCTGGCTGAATGTGCTTATTCATTGAAATGATGAGGGTTGCACCTCGGCATTAATCTTATAAAATTTCTTTCCATTAGGAGATCCTTACCGTGAATTGGCTGTGTAAGAATATCTAATATTATCGTACCGTGGGTGACGTAAGAGCCGACAGAGTTAAACCAGGAGATGGGCAGCAGCGTCTTCTTAAAGACTTCTGCTGACTGATATAAAATTTCGGTTTCCATTCCGCTCGCTTAGCGTGGCAACTATGGCAAATACCCCCCTATGAGGCAATGATGAGGGAGGCCTAAGTTCAGCAGTGGACTTTCATAGGCTGTAGCTAGCAGTTCCTTAGTGTTAATTCAATAAAATTTCTTTCCATTAGGATTCATTGAATCGTTCATTCATTGCTGCACATCAAATGTCCACTACTAAATACAAACCTCCCTCATAGATTTTCCCATAGTGATTCCCGCTATTTCTATACTGGCCTTTGAAGTGACGTTTGGCAGAGAGTCAGCATACGAAGGTTTTTTACTATTTTGAGATGTAATTACGCTGCTGCCTATCTCCTGTTACGTTTCCTTCCGTCGCCTTTTGCGACACCCACGGCATGATATGGGATAGTGAATATATACCGCCACTACTCTACTTACTTTCACTGGGAAATATTCTAAAGGGATTCTAGATTCTATTAGGGAACTCCCTATAAACGACTGCAAAAGAGGAGATTGTATTTTCGTTTTATTTTATTGTATGTTTATTTCATTGTTTACCGATTCTTTGGAAACGGCTGAACCGATTAAATGGTTCTTGGTTGTTAAATAGGCTATTTACCTTGAGGATAGTTCCATTTAAATTTGAAGAAAATTTTAAAAACTCCCATCTCTCTCTCTGCTTTGACATGAAATATGAGGAACTTTTTGAAATTTACTTCATTGTACCTCAACTAATAAACTACTGTCCTAGGCAGTTAAAAAAAATTCATACCGCAATAGTTTTAAAAGTGTATTCTTGTTAATAAATCCCCGCATAGCCTACAGCCAATTCATGTAGCGCTGAATGGCATACAGCCTCTCGACCTAAAGGCAACAAAAAGCATTTTCCTTCACACTGTCGCTTGTTACGAGTATGTATAGTGTAAATTTTAAAATACTATTCTAGTACAGCCTGGGATGTACGTTTTAATTTATTACTTTTAGTTTCCCGTGTCTGAATTAGTTAAACAGAACACTGAACAAAAGGCCGGCAACTTGCAAGTACCTTACAATACCATTACAGCCTATCAAAAGACCACTGCAGTACATTGACCTTCCCCATAGATTTTCTTATAAGAAGGATATTTGTCATAGCTACCACGCCATCAGGCGGGTTATCGGGAAAATGCTGCTGCCTATATCCTGGTTCAGTTTGCGTCTGCCGCCACTTACGACACCCACGGGTTGATATGGGGTTGTGGATATTCTTGCACCGTCACTGCAAGGTTAGAAAGTAAGTAGGTATTTTAACCATAAAATTTAGCCTATGAAACTATAGGAATGAATAGAGATCTAACGATACCCGTTACTTTGAAATCTATCAAGAGATTTAGACAACAGGAGACACAAATACCGACAAACATAGAATTAAAAAACTTAAAAATATTCGAATCTGACAGTCGTTGGAGAAATTTCTCGAGTGTCAGTCTCGTACTAGCAAGCACAGTGTTGGGCGACCTCCCACTATCTATAGTATTATCAATTCTCCGCATCATCTGGTGTGGAGAATTGATAATATGGAAACATGTAGTAAATCGATACCCAAACTAATTTACGTTAATAAATAATTTTTTAAAATATATCTTTACATTTAATATTTACGATAGGTAGTTTTATTTACAGTTAAATAACCACTTTACTAAATTTGTACCACTGCTGTGCTTAATTTGAAAATTGCAAGTCATATTTAAAGAAATTATGTATTTCTCTCACACGTACCTACTTAGTATTTACAACCTTCACATGTGTTGCCTTTATTCACGTTACGTTATTGTTCTTTTATTGGCGGGCATACATAACTGCCATCTGTCGGTAGTCAAATGATTATTGTAGTATTTCCTATATTGATAGCCTCGTTGGTCTAGCCGTCGTAAAAACACAGCTGCTAATCATGAGGCCCTGGGTTTAAATCCCGGGTTGGACCTTATTTTTGAGTTTGAGTTATTGGGTTTTTGTGACAAAATTTTTCAGTAGCGGCCCGGAGTTGGCGATTTTAGACTCCTGTGTCTCGAAAAGCACGTAATGCCGTTGGTCTTGTGACTTATCGCTCATAACCATCCGGTTATCCGACACGACTGGATGGGATCATCAGACTGAGAGTGAGGGCATAGAGAGTGCACATACACTCGGGGACTATAATTCTGTCCTGCGGGCTCGTCTCCTAATGAGAGTGGTCGCCATGACCAAAACTCAGTCTGGAGGACATTATTATTATTTCCTATAGCCGCCTCTTACGACACCCACAGCAAGAAACAGATTGGATATTCTTAAACCAGCATCAGACTCCAATTAAAATAATAATTGCTGCAAACGACCCAAGCTGTTATTTTGTTTCAATAAAGTATGATTCTTAAAGAGCTAATTGCAAGAGCTGCGAAAATGTAGCACGATAATTAAAAGGTGCTTTTACAGAAGGAAATTACTAGGAAAGGTGAGTGCGCCAATTTGCACGTAGCAGTTTTGGTTGTTTCGTAATTTAATTCACTTTGCAATGTTCTATGTAAAATTGCATGCAATTGCAGATTAAAAAAAAATAAAAAAAAACCAGTCAATTGAACTTACAATTATCACTTCACAGAGTAGGAAATACATATTTTTTATTAGGAAACTCAACTGCATTTTTTTACAATCATACTTAAAAACATATATCATAACACTTATCCAAAAACACAGTTTCACAATATTCTGATTAACACTTACGAAGTATAGATGTAAAATTGTAACAGCATAATTTCAAAAATAATTTATTTATTCGATTGCAGTATAGGGTTCTATAAATTTGTTTTAGATTTGATTTATATTGAAATAAATAATAATCATAGTGCTAAACAATAGTTACAGTGGTCAATGTTACTTTTTTGTAGTGTCAACAGTACCTACTGTTAATAATTTTTAAAATAACTGGCCGAAAATAAAAATATAAAATAGCAAGCGTCCTGAGCCTCCATTTGCAATTTCTTTTCATTGAAAATGAAAGCAGATTAACCGTATTTATCCTCTGGTTTCGGTTTGATAAAGTTTAAAAAACGGAATCTAATTTAATTTCATCGAAATAGGAGTTATCTTTTTTTTTTCTAAGTACAAACAATGCGTGCTCCTTCACTGGCCATATGAGGAAACGCAAGGTCACTCAGGGATCTATAAAAAGGACTCAGCTCAGAGTTTTATGCATGATAGACCTCTTAATAGGATATTCACAGTAGTATTCGAGTTAAGGGCATTTTTATTACAGAATAAGGGTGGAAAACGAGCAGAAAACACAAATTTACATATAAAGTAAGAACTTAATCTTAATTAAATTTAGGCATTCGGAGATGACTCAGCTTTTGATTACACGGGATTATTATCCCATTGTACCTTTATCATACTATGTCAGTAATCTTGATTCTCTGGCGAATTTCTTCATTACGAGTTTTAACTTATTTTACCGACTTCAAAAAGGAGGAGGTACTCAATTCGACTGTATGTTTTAACCGATTTTAAAAAGGAACAGGTACTCAATTCGACTATATGATTTTTATGTGTTTTACCTCATAACTATTTTCTGAGTGAACCGATTTTGATGATCCTTTTTTTATTTGAAAGCTAGTGCTTTTTTAATTTGATTAAGGTCTGACTAGTAATTTTTGAATTATCCTTAATAATTTATATTGAAGTCGGTTGTATATATTTTTTTATTTTTTATTTTTCGGCGACTTGTACTTGTATTTGCACTTGAGCTTGTGGAGTAGCCACGACATCAGTGCCCAGCTATGTGGTGGAGCCACGCTGCAGCTACGTTATGGTTGTAGCACGAATTAGTCGGCTTGGCCGAGGTAGGGCCACGCTTTTACAGAATACCAGCGTAAAATAGCAGCTTAATGCTTCCGTATTTCGTATGGTGAGTGGAAGATCCGGAGATACTTTTTACTAGAAACGAGGCATTCCATCTAAGTCTTCAGGGCTGACAATGGATCCGCATTTTCTTCTTAATTGAGGATAAATGTAGATGTATATGGGGCACAGCATCCACTTATCATCAGGTGGACTGTACGCTCGTTGGTGACTCTTATTATACTCGTATAATCAAAATAACTAATTAAAAGATTGCTTGTTTATAGCGTACGTGTAAAAAGGTCATTAGAATATGGAGAACTTAAATGCAAAGCTTTATTCCCATTTTCAGAAAGTATGTTATTATGTATAGAGTCACATGAAAAAGCTTTTAGAATAAAATAGAATCACTTTTGTTCAATATATTACTACTACCACCGGTTCGGAGAAAACCTCTGTCCTGAGAAGAACCAGAGCAAGAAACCCAGTGGGACTTTTTTTTAAATAACGTTAATTTACAATATATTACATAATTCACACTGTAAATTGTAGCGAGACTAATTTCATAGCTGAGAATATGTCGTCGTGAGTGGAGTATAATTCGTTTTCACTAATAAATTATCCAATCTGTCAAGGATGAGCTAGTAACAGAATACGACAAGTGCACCGTTTCACGTCAGAGCCAAGATCCGTCCGTTTTATACAAACAAAAGACGGGTGCCACCGCAGGTGCAAAGGCGCACATGTGAGGTGCACGTGATGTTTACAAGAATTCTGATTAGCTACACCGGTGTCGCCGCGCGTGCAATGGCGTAGGCGTGCTATACGTATATTACAAAGTGTTACAAGTGATTGTTCGTTTTAATCATGTAAAATATAAAAAAAAATATATAATGTAATGATCATTTGTTATTTTTACAATGTTGCATTATTTATTGCTTCTGTTTATTTACTTTGATTCACAAGAATTACGTTTTCCGTCTTAAATATATCAACTAATATGCAGGAAGAGGAAAAGGAAGCCTACATTTGGCTTTTCCGATAGTAGTGATAGTAAAAATCAATGGAGTACATTTGGATATAAACTAAATTTGGATGTAAAAACAGAACTTTTATATAAGAACTCGGCGAAGATTCACAATTAAGTACAATTGTTATTTACATGGTTCTTTCAACTTTATTTTCTTATTCTTATTCTTACCTTCACGCACAATCCCTGACGGGGTAGCCAGAGAGAACAGATCGCCAAGTGTCACGATCCTTACATACCTCTTTCGCTTCTTTCAGATTCATTATCTTCTTCATACATGCACGTCTAGGTATCCGAGTACTCTTGACCCTACCCTCTTCGAGCAATTTGCTTACTTGGTCTTCGAAAGTTAGTCTCGGTCTACCTCGACACCTTTTAATATAAACTTTTGCGCTATATATTTTCTTCACCATTCGGTCTTCACTCATTCGCTCAACGTGCCCAAACCACCGAAGCATGCCCTTATTAATTTTTGTGATAAGGTCATCTTTCAAACCTGCCATATTGCGAATCTCTTCGTTTCGTTTTCGGTCGGCCATGGTAACGCCGCACATTTTACGAAGAGATCGCATCTCCACTGCATTTAACTTGCTTTTATGCTTCTTCTGGCATACCCAGGTTTCGCTGCCATATAACAAAGTCGGTACCAACACTGCGTTATGTATTGCAATGCGTGCACTCTTCACTACGCCTTGCCTTTTGACTAACGCAGTCAGGGCACCATTGACTTTGTTCCCGGCAGCGACACGCCTGTCCACATCTAAATCACATCTTCCATCCCGGCTAAAAGCACTCCCCAAGTAAACAATTTCATTTACCTGTTCTAGACAGTCCTGATTTACCCATATTTCATACTTCGTTCTCTGTTCGTCCCTTTCAAATACCAGAACCTTAGTTTTGTTAGCATTCAAACGAAGATCTTTAATTTCACATTCCTCTTTCATACACGTGACTTATGCCTGTAGTTCTGCCTCTGATGATGCAATAAGCACTGCATCATCAGCATACAGTAGACAATTTACTTTTATGTCACCCAATTTCACGCCCAAACAGCTATCTTTCAGCTTCTGTAAACAGCTTCGAGATACAGTATGAACAGCCAGGAAAACATGACACAACCCTGTTTTACGCCGATTTGGATGCTAAAAACGGGTGACAGGTCATGCCCTACCCGCACACAGACTTTACAGTCACAGTAAAGAGTTTGCACATCCCTTAGCAATCGACCATCCACACCATACCCCGGCAACGGTTCCCACATTTTCTTCCTTACATCCTTATCAAATGCTTTCTCAAGATCCACAAAAGCACAGAAAATCTTCTGGTTAGCAGCCAGTAGGTTTTCCGTGATCATGCGGAGAGAAAACATTTGATCCGTGCATCCTCTTCCAGGTCTAAATCCGCATTGTGTCTCCCATAGAAATCTTTCCGATTTCTCTTGCATCCTACGTGTCAAAACCTTCGAGTAAACTTTACTTGCTAAACTGGTCAAGCTGATTGCCCGATAGCACCCGCAATCAAAATGTGAACCTTTACCTTTATATAAAGGCACAATGACTGCGGATCGCCAATCATCCGGGACATCCCCCGTCCGCCAGCACAAATTGCACAGCAGATGAAAGCTGTCCCAGACGCGAGGCCCACCATACTTGACCATTTCAGCAGTAACTCTGTCTAGTCCCGCAATCTTACCACATTTCAAACTTCGAATCGCACGTTCAGTCTCTTTCATACTGATGACCTCAGTGTCATCGAGGTCCGGGTCTGGCATACCAGTCACGGCGTCATCTTTTTTTGTCAACTTTTTTTTCAATAATTTATATCTTAAGACACTAAAATTCCGTTTCTATAGCGAACAACAGTTAATGCCACAAGTTGAGGAATTTAGTTTTTTTTTTGATGACAAGTATGAAGACATTAATGTAACCTGTAACAATAAATATGTTACGAAAATATATTAGTGTTTAATTGCAAATAAGTAGTAAGAGTTTTTTTTTATAGACTAAGGGTAAAAACGTACATTTAGTCCACCTAATATTAAGTTGGTGCTGTGACCTATAGACATTTACATCAATGCTCGATGAAGAATCGAAATGAAGATGCGTTGTGTCACCCCTGAGGATTAAGACGTAATGGCTTGCTTCAAATAAAAAGAGTATCCGGTTCGCTAGACTCGCCAAACCAAACACAACAGCATTGAACTGTTATTTTACGCTGGTATTGTGTGAGATAGTGGTCCTCCCCGATCGAGACGACCAATTCGCGCTACAACTATAATTTAGATGTAACATGGCTCTACCACGTAAAGTACCACAAAAAGTTCAACAGGCTTCTTCTATATCTTTAAACATATCGTTACCGTTACAGCCTATAGAAATCCACAACAGAAAATAGACCACTCCCTTAAATTGCCTCATATATATGGGGATATTTGTCATAGTTGTCACGTTTGGCAAGTGCTTTGATAACCCCAGTCTTTTTTATTTTTAGTCGTTATTAAGAAGACGCTGCTGCCCATCTCCTAAATTGTTTCCATCTGTTGCCTCTTATGACACCCACAGGATGATATGGGGTAGTGGATATTCTTACACCGCAGCTACACCATAATCTTCAAACGTAAATAATATTAAAAAGAAAGAGCACCAATGAATAAAAACAACTCACACTTTTTTTATAAGGGTGAATACCCTTATAAAAATAACATTAAAGCGTCAGTGAGACGTCAGCTTAAAACTGTCACATTGTGGTGATTTACGGCGATTGTTCGCAAAAAACGTACCCTAACGTAGCTGCATTTACAAGGTTTTGCTGCTCTGAAAACCGTTGCTCATAGATTAATTATTGGGCCCTGATTATTACTAAAATATATCAGCATTTTTGTTTACTGCTTTTAAATAAGCTTGTGCTAAAATAAATATGTTGAAAAAGTACTATTTCAGATTTTATTCAACTTGGTAGATGTAATGTTGCACGAATAGACCATGCTCTCACAGAATTCTGGAGAAAACTAGCAGCTGAATGCTGTCGTTTTTCGTATGGTGAGTCTAGAGAACCGGTGAGCCTGAGATATAGAGAACTGAAAACGAGGCATCCATCTTAGTCCTCGGGGGTGACAACGCATGTGCATTTAAAATTTTAATTAACGATAAATGTAGATGATATCAATGGGCCACAGTATCCATTTACCATTAGGTGGACATTATATTCTTTTGTCATCCTTATTCTACAAAAATAATTAAAATAAGAAAATTATCAACTGGACAAAGTTACAAGAAGTAGACTTCAACTCGGAAATATTATCCTTATTCAAATTATAATGCGCGAGCAGTTTCCCATCTTTTCCGGTCACAATACAATTATTTAAATAACAAAAAGTTTGAGAAAATCTGAACTATATTCGATTGTTGAGTAGTAGCACGTAGGAAAATCCACTATCCTATGCTGTCTCGTCGGTATCGTAAGAGACGACAGAGGGAACCTGAAACAGAAGATGTACAGCAGCATCTGCCTGATAATAGAAAAAAAACTGAGGCTGCCAACTCGCCTGACAAAAGATTATTATGGCAAATATCCTTCATATTAGCAATCTATGGGAAGGCTTTTATTCACCCGACTACTTGTTATAGGCTGTAATGAATGAATGTTGAAGGAATAATTAAAATATTTGCGGCTGCCAGCTCACCAGCCAAGCGAACTGCCCAGCAACTATGACAAATACTTCCCTATGGAGAATGCATTTTTCAGCAATAAAGATATTGAAGTGAAACTTCTTAATGCATTATTATAAACTAAGTATTTTCAGAGATTTCATGCTCTCCCTAATCAATAACCTCACTAATGCAAAACAAGAAAAAAGCAATAGAAAAGTGACACTTTATATTAAATATAAAGAAAATTATTAATTCACGCTGAAAATTTAAGATAACGGGAGATAACACTCGACAACGATATCAATATAGGCAATTATGTGTTTCCTCAGAGATGACAACATCTGTAGCCTTTTTGTTTCAATTTGGTTGCAGGTGTCCATGGGCTACAGTAGCTACTTACCCTCAGATAGACTATAAGTTATTTTTTTTTACTTTTTTTTTAAGTTGATTTTTCGAAGTGTTACTAATTATTGCCAAGGCTTATTTGTTATTTTTTTTCTATATTAGTTATAGTATAAGACATTGTGTATTTGTCCCTGTCCTCCTCCTAGTTTTGGTTTTATAACGCGGCAAAGCTTAAGGTGACCATATTACCCTCACGTACCTTACCTTATTATCACGGGGCGCTTTTCTGAAAAATATTCTACCCAACATAATATGGTTTATTTTGTCTATTTGATAAGACTTTTCTTACTCATAATTTTTATTATTTAATGCTTTTATTTTATTGGTTTAACTCCGGCAGCCCACAAACACCATCAAATAACGTTTTAACATACCGAGAGAACAATTGTAGTGGTTTTAAAAGATGTAGGAGATAAAATTTTTAAGGATCATTGTATACGTCAGGAGCAATATTATTATTTCTTAAATCCCAAAAGGAAATGATAATTTCAGCTTTAAGAGAACTTTATTACGTGTGCAGATAAGCATACAAGACGTGATTAAGTTTTCTCAAATACTTATTTCAATAAGCATTACTTATAATTTATATTCAACAGGTTAAGTACCAGAGTGCCTTGAGCCACAGCATACCATCTAGTGGACTATGCGCTCGCTTGTCACCCTTATCCCTTATATAAAGAGTCATGCACACACTACACAAAATAAAATATTGAAACGTTTTTATTCTGGGCGGTGCTTATATATCAAACTACAAAATACAGTAGCAAACAATACATCATCAGATAAAACTCCCGCGAAAATATCCCAATTTTGTCCAGCTGTTGAATTTTACGGGGCGATAAATCGTAACATGAAACACAGAGAGCAGTGCAGCGTCACCCTCGTACATCTTCGTACTGTTTTTTTTTAAAACACAAAATTTTAATTACTATATTAAAGCTGCCTTACGAATGGGTTAACTTGGTCGGGAAAAGACCACACCGTCCCAGAATACCAAGCTTAAAACAGCAATAATGCTGTGTTTCGTATAGTATAGAGTCTTTCGTAGAGAATCACTGATCTTTATTAATAGTTACGAGTCATTCTGCCGAAGTTTTCAGGAGTGACGAAGCATCTGCATTTTGATTCTTAATTAAGGACACAGATGGAAGTTTTTGGGTGATATCATCCACTAACCATCAGGTGTGTGCAGGTACTGTGTGCTTACCTAAAAATGGCTGCCATTTAACAATAAGACACAACATTATATATAGGTAATTGTTATCCCTTTTTTTTCTAAAGTGAAACAGAAGAAGCAAATATGTCGAATCTTAGATTTTAATTCATGCGAGGATTTTCAAAGTTGATATTTTGAATTGTTATTTCACCACTTTTGCAAGTAACTGAAGCGCGAATTAGGAGACGATTTCCTTGAGCAGTAAACACTTGTGGAATTCGGATTTCGCCGTCAAGCTTCTTATAATGCCATTAACGTTACTTCGTTGAACCTTTAAAAGGACAAATATTCATATGTTTTTAAAAGTAGTTAAATATACAGTGAACGCTAACCATCTGAGTTGCCACGGCTCTTTGCTTGTATGCTCAGTACAAAATTAATAGTTGTCAGCCTATGTGCTTCCCACTACTACTAGTCTAGTTATTCTTCTGAGAGAATTGGGGTGCAATCGGTTCGCCGCGACTATACAGCGCGTGTCAGTCTTCGTAGTTTTATTTTTATATGATAGAGTGACAAACGAGCACACATTCCACTTGATGGTAAGTGGTTGCTGCGGCCTATAGATATCTACATCTATCCTCGTTTGCGAATCAAAATGCTGATGCGTTATCACCCGTGAGGACTAAGATGGCATGCCTCTATTCCAGTAAAATGGGTCTCCGGTTCTCTACACTTACCATACGAAACACAACAGTGATAAGCTGCCATTTTCGCTGGTATTCTGTGAGAGCATGGTCCTACCCCGGTCGAGCCGACCCATTCGTGCCACAACCATATCACTAATATAGCAACAGCATGGCTCTACCACGTTAAAGTATTTAAAATAAGTTAAAGTAGTTAGTTAGTTAGTAGTAAGTCAGGTATCACTGAAATATGAAATAATGCTAGCTTAACCTAAAAAAGTTATAAATTACGGTCAAATTACGATCACTAGGCGTCTAATAGTAAAACATAAACATGTAGGTAAAACCGTAATATCATTTTGAGATTTAATTTAACTTGGAAATCCATCACATGGAATTACTAATCAGTGGACTTATTTTCAACTTCGCCCAGTCCGACAACTCCAATAAGCTCCGTGACACACAGCCGGCATATGATGGACGTTTAGGGTTTACGTATTTCAATCTAGATCGAACTTTGTACATTTTATGTTTTTAAACATTTACAACGCGAACCTAAAACTGCATTAAATTTCAGCTATAGTAGCATAAAAGCACAAGTAGACAGAGGAACAGTGTAGTGGCGGTGTGAGAATATCTACTACCCCATATCTTAATAGCATACAAATGATCCTCAGCATAATATTTTTTTATATAATAGGTTGACAAACGAGCACACAGTCCACCTGATGGTAAGTGGTTGCTGCGGCCCATAGACATCTACATTTATCCTCAATAAAGAATCAAAATGCAGATGCGTCGACACCCGTGAGGACTAAGTTGGAATGCCTCTTTTCCTGTAAAATGGGTCTCCGGTTCTCTACACTCACCATACGAAACACAGCAGTGTCAAACTGCTATTTTACGCAGGTATTCTGCGAGAGCGTGGCCCTACCCCGGTCGAGCCGACCCATTCGTGGTACAACTTATACTACTAATGTGGCTGCAGCATGGCTCTACCACGTAAAAAATAAGGGCAGTTATCACGATATTACAGATAGACACTTCAATTTTATATATATGTGTATAGATAATATCATGCGTTTATTGTCAGTAGACTAAAAGAGTATTATCAGGACCTCTTAAAACACAAATCTGATTTAATTTATGTGTGACTGAAACAAGTTCAAGTTTTGTACAGGTGGAGTTTGTGTCTTAGAGACAACTTACTCTTTCTGTTAACAAGAGGGTGGAGACGGCCAATCACTGACTTGGCTTTGTTGCGCACTACCTTCTTACCTTACCTGGTTCTTGGTCCACTATTCTTTGGGTATGATTTTGGACTCCGCTCTATTCCTTCTAAGAGATTATTTCACTTATCCTTTCAAAATTCGTCTACGCATTGTTTAACCTTGTTTTGAAGAGAACGTAGCCGAATTTTACTATCTTCCGTGCGACAACGCTCATAAGATTTTAGCGCGGTGTTTATCGCTCTAATCAGTTGTCGAAGGTCCGCCGGAAGCTTCGTGCACCGATCAATCAACACACGAACCTTACGGGAGCAGTCTTTGACCGCTGAAGTGAGGTGAGTTGATAGAGCGCTTATCGCTCTATTGGCTTCCTCCGGCGAGTAAAACTTGTCCGGAATGGGTTGGGTGTTAATTGACTCGAGTTTGGCCTCGAGTTTACGTCAGTTGACGATGGTTTTGGTCTGAGGGACCTCATCTGCCGACCGACCTAGTTCTAATTCCGCCGGCCTGTGGACCGAGCATAATTCGACGAACGTTTCGATCGAGTAAGCCGGATGCCTTTTAGTAGTGCTATATCAAGGACGTGCGGATGGTGGTATGAAAGAAAAGGCTAGCGAGTTGAACTCTCAGGAGCGATAACGTCGAAGTTAAGTCTCTCCATAAGGTCGCATTATACGTTTCCGTTTTGATTATTTACGTTAAAATTCCAACTAACGTGTTTACTGTTTAGGTCTCCCGTGATTACTATGCTGGGGCCTAGATCTAGTAGAGCCGATATGTCGGCTTCTGATATATGTTTCTGCGGTGGCAGATAAGCCGATGCAATTATGATAGGCGGATGGCCCGTAAGTGCTATCCTACAAACCGATGCTTCTAATTTAGCAAGCGGTTGAGTATCTATCGGTATATAGTGCAAGGACCTTTTGTAGTAGATCAAGATGCCGCCTTTAGGTCCGGTCAGCCTATCATTTCTTACTAAAGTACAATTAGCTATTTTGAGATCGCGCACGCTAGGTTTCGTGATCATGACTGCGTAAAAAGTATACAACTTCTTCCTTTTCAGATCTAATGCCGCTTGCGTTAAAAAACGCGAGAGTCAGAGAGCTGTTCTTTTTCTTATTTTGTATTTATTTCTTCTTCTGGGTTGTCTGGAAGAGATTGCTATGTAGCAATAAGACCGCCCTTTGTATTTCCCTCAATAGTTGTTATTTTTTATTTTTGATTTTGTTATCTTTTCTTGGTGTACAATAAAGAGTATTGTATTGTATTGTATTGTATTGTAGGTTGTACTGCCATTATAGTATTATAAAGAAATTGCAAGGCCAGGTCAAGAGTACCCTAAACCGTAGAGCATGTATGAAGGGAATAATGAAAGTGGACGAAGCAAAACAAGTATGTAAGGATCGTAGCAAGTGGAAAGAACTGGTCTCTGCCTACCCCTACGGGAAAGAGGCGTGATTATATGTTATATATATGTTGCTTAGGCGCATTTGAATGAACCAATCTCGTCGATAACATTAATATGATTAATGGTGGCATTGACCTTATCTGAAGTGTTTTTGGCCCCGCAAAGTTTGCGGGCCAGAGAAGTGAAGTCAGTAATATTATTTGCAGATAGATGACACTTCTTTAATTTTCAAATTAAATCGACAATTACTAAAATATGACGAAGTAAATAATGCTATATCTAAATTAGTAAATTGGTTTAATGTTAATAATTTGCATTTAAATGGCACTAAAACGAAATGTATGAAATTCATGACTCCAAATGTCAAACAATTAAGTACTAATGTAATTTTAAATGGGGAGAAACTGAGTCTTGTAGATACCACCATTTTTCTCGGAATCACACTAGACGCGAAGCTTCAATGGAGCCCCCATATATCAAAACTAGCAAGCAGACTTATTTCTGCAGCTATGCTGTAAAATAGATTAGAAGTTTAACCAGTGTTGAAACAGCTCAACTAGTTTACTTTAGCTATTTCCATAGCATAACGTCGTATGGTATTTTTCTATGGGGACACGCAGCTGACACTGAAATTATATTTGTTTTACAGAAGAGGGCCATAAGAGCAATTTATGATTTAAAGCCTAAAGAATCGCTGCGACAAAAATTTAAGGAAATTAATATATTAACTTTGGCCTCTCAATACATTTATGAAAATGTAATGTACGTACACAAAAATAAAAGTAGTTTTACAAAAATAAGTGATATTCATTCTGTAAATACTAGGAACAGCCACAAGCTAGTAGTACCAGTTACTCGACTCCATCGAGTCAGTAATTCATTCTTGGGACGATGTATACGCTTTTACAACAAAATTCCAGAAAATATACAAAGTTTGACCTGCTCAAAGTTCAAAAACTTTATTAAACTAAGTTTGTATAAAAAGGGTTATTATAATATTAAGGAATTTATGGATCATAATAACCCCTGGAAATGAGGTGATCGCTACCAAGCTATTTCTAATTTGTTGTGTTGTTAATTTGTGTAACATCATGATTGTAAGCTGTTATTTTTAAAAAAAGTCCCGCTGGGTTTCTTGCTAGTTCTTCCCAGGACAGAGGTTTTTTCCGAACCAGTGGTAATCAAACAAAAGAGTGACTTTCAATAAGTATTATTTATAATCTATATTGAATAAATAAGTTTCGGTTTCTAATGTTGCTGATGAAGCTGCAGACTAACGAATAAGTCAGCAGCGAAAGTGGAAGATACCTGAGGGGTGGTTTTGGGCTTTTGAGCCTGGAGATAGGGCGCTGGCCGTGAGGCGGCCGCGCTTCCAATCGCCGGGGGCTTAACCCATGTGTTCGTTTCGGGTGCTGAAGGTACCGAAAGACTAACGCCTTACCCGGAAGCCCCTTTAGTGAGTTTGGTGAAAGCCTGAGGTGGCGCGGGTTGCGATAACGAGATCGGTGGGACTGAAGGGATAGGTTGCCGAGGACGGGACCAGCTAGCACAAGCCGCTCGTCGGGGCCGATCTACTCCTCCGCGCCTCTTCCTGCGCGGTGCTTTGGTTAACTCGCGATAATTCGCTGGGTTTCCCGCTTCACCGCACAGAACGCAGCTCAGAGGGCCATCCGACTTGGTCGTTCAGATGCACTTGGGCAACGATGCTCCTGTTTCGGAGGACTTCTACTGCAATCCACGTAAGACTGCATTTTCGGCGGACATTAAAAATTTCTTTGCCTTCCGGAGACAGGTCCAGGATGACTAGGCAAAGGTCTAGGTATCTTTTTTTATCTGTTGGGTGGTGCTCTCTGTGCACTTCCCTATCCAGGAGGTTCTGCGATTTAAGATCGCTAAGAACGTGTTCGGTTTCGAGCTCCTTGGAGAGCCCGCGAACGAAAACGCGGAGGTTTCTTTCCTCCGGAAGGGCATAGGTGTGAAAGCTTAGTTTCTGAGCTTTCAGATGCGCAGTTAAAGTGTGGAAGTAATCCATCATCAAGACGTGTTAATGCGAATGTCCTAGTCACCGCTGTGGACTTTAGGCAGAAGATTTGCTTGGAGTCTATCAATTTGGATAGGTTGCTCAAGCGGGATTTATCTTGTAGGATAATAAAAATTTCGGGTTCGCAGATTTAATAGCGACCTTGGAAGTTTTCGGGCGGGTTGAAGGTGCGGTCTTTTTAGCCGTAGTGGCGTTGGGGTCGAAGACGGGAACCAAGGGGCCGAGTGAGGCTCGTCGCTCTTTTTCGCGGCGGGACGCTTACGTTTTTTGACCGAGACTAGGGTGCAACCTTCGTCTTTGGACGTGGCAGGTTTCACTACACCTAACTCCATCTCGGAGCCCGACTCGATGTCGAAACCGCGGGGAAGTCTCACGGGTGGAGAACGCAGAAGGCGCAGGGGACATGACGCCGTATCGGTAACGGTTAAAGAAATATAAAAATAATATATAGAGTTGCTGCAGTTAAAGTTGTCACAGTCTATGGGGAAGGCCTTTTAAGCAGTTAAGACTTGGATTGAGATAAAATGTAAATCTAAATATATAATATCTAATATAATAAATAATTTTACGGGGCATCAAATAAATTCTTTAATGTCCCGTAAAAGACCTATCTTAGACATGCGCCTCTCCTGTAGTAGAGAGATTGCTTTGCAGGCGGGTTGACGATCTCATAATTTTGACGCTGATGATATTATTGATGTTACATTTTTATTAATATTTACTCTCACATTTAAATATATACAATATTATTTACCATAACAAAAGAAGTAAACCTACAAACTCAAATTTTGAACCTATTCAGGAAGTCAATTGCGGGGTCGCACCGTGGCCATTCAGGCTATACGTAGTGCCTTTAAGCGATATCGATCATAATTTTTTGTTATAATTATAAAATTAAGCTGAGTCTTAAGTTATGCGGCTAACTGACTGCTAAGTTATAGTTTGGAAACGATGTAGAATACAGTTTAGAAGTTTTGCGATATTTCAGGCATATTAACATGTCCGCATAGTTCATGAAAGTATGCGCCAACTTCTATCTGTGGTTTCTACTGAGACTAGCGATGAACTAGTTTGATGGTACTTTACAACTCCCTACTTTAGTTATGTAATTAATTCTTCAAAAAACATGTTATGTCTCTTGAAGAATTTAGGCACGTGCGCGTGTCCTCTAATATATAATTCTTCTGTCCGTGTTTATGTGACTGAACTCCACCTAAACGGCTGAACCGAATTTGATGAGATTTCGTGTATGTGATGAAGTTGATTCAAGAATGGCTTAGATTCACAATTGGACCCGGTAGGTGGCGCTATTGTCGGGATCCATAAATCACCCGTACGAAACCGGGGCGCATCGCTAGTAATATACAAAATTTGAAGGGTTTATTGCTGGTTCTTTCTAGGATAGAGGTATTTTTCGAACCATTGGTAAATAAAAATTGACTTTCAATAAGTACAAAAGCAAAATTATTGTTGATGATGTATGAAACTAGTTTTATTATTCTATAATATTCTATTCTATTATATAGATAATTTACAGCGAGTGCTATTACCCTGCATGTTTACATAATTGGAAGTAAAGACTAAAAATGAGTGGGGGGGGTAACCCGAACTTTAGGCTTAGTCAATTTGCATAGTCTACCATGTAGAGGATGTCATGGGGGTCATGGTTGAATAGGTTGCGAAAAATTCTCATACACTCCTTGGGGTCAACATGGCCAAAAACCAAAAATTAAAAAATTCTTAATTCGGCTACAAATTCTTACACAGTCGTTACTTATTTTTATTTGGTATTTGATTTTTATGTCACGTCCTTTGAAATTTACTTACGAAGTAAACAATGTAATCTTTGTTACCTAAACAAAACCCATAATATTAACTTACAATATGGTAGGGACGTGGGAAATAAACAGATAGGCTCAAGTCATAATCGTTCATTTGTATATATTATCATCGCATTAATTATTTTACAAAAACATGGCCTTGCAAAATTTTCTTATTTATTATATGCAGAACCCAATGATATTAAAGTTTATATATAATATCATTGGCAGAACCTTTTACATAGTTGTATTAACATAATATAAGAAACCTAGTTACTTTTCACATGGGGCAGTGTAAGATTGTAAGCAATTTTGGATGGGGATTTTGAAAGTAATTCAATTTAAACGGCTGGCTGCTAAGACACTGAAACCAATCTTGTCAGCCTCGAGCATAAAGGCAGAGCAGCCAGCTTTTCGGTATGCAATAAGCGTTTCGGAAAGTGTGCGCAAGAATTAATTGACCTAATTCCTCCCTCTCCTTATCACCACCGGTGAACCAGGTGGTTGGCGGGTCTACAAGCGATTGTGGTTGATATTTCACACATTAGAACGGTTTGCTTCGTCTTTTGTAATGCGTACAGCAAAGGCATGGAATAATTCGAAGTCTGTCTTTCCATCTGTATCCAATTTGGGCGTCTTCAAGACAAGAGTGAATGAGCTTTCTAACGCTAAGACAGTGCGATTTACCATCAGGGATTTATCATCACTCACCACCATTGGATTTGGGTCAAGCACTGGCTTATAATATGTAAAAAAATACTCCAGAATTATATCATGCATATCTTACCAGACCGTCACTCCATCTAGTCTCCGTACTCCGTTTAGTAGATGCGAAACGAACCATTAAACGATTATAAGTAATAATTATTTATTATTACAATATTTGGGTAAATGCATTTTTATTATTTTGAGTTGTTTCCAGATAGGTGCTGCTGCCCATCTCGTGTTTTTTTCACCCACTCGTCTCTTACAACATCCATAGAACGATATTATGTGGTAGTGGATATTCTTACACCGTACCTATACAACGAAAAAACTGTGATTTCCAACTCGCTAAACATGGCAATGAGGGCAAATATCCATTTATGTGTAAATTTTTAGAGGAGGAAATTTTTCAGCAGCAGACTTCAATAGTTTGTTATAAATAAATGAAATTGAATGAATTAGTGCATAGATGAATTAAAGGCACAATTTTATATTTTTAAATTGCTTAAGCACTGCGCCAAAGAGTCATCAAACTCTCTATTTCCCCTGTCTCACAGTCCGATGAAACGACAATCTAACAGGACCCAACGCCCTGACGGCCTTACGTGCTTTCCGAGGTACGGGGGTTTAACACCGTTAACTTCGTAACTCCAGGCTGTTACTTACAATTTCTGTAAAGATAAGCTCAATAACTGATTTCAGCCCGATCTAGGATTCGAACATGGGACCACATGACTAGAGGTGGTGCTTACGACCACTTAACCACATAACGCAGTTGCGGAGTGATTTCCAGCGGTAATGGATTCCTACTAGAACTATACAATCACACAGCAAGCGTGTACATTTATAAATAAAACTATGTGCACTTGTATGAGTGGATGTTGTGTCCCTTTTAAAAGTTGATTAAATTTCATTTGTCATTCAGTCGATATTTTTTATAGGATAAGGGTGACAAACCAGTACACAGTCCATCTGATGGTAAGTGGTTGCTGCGGCTCATATACATCTACACCTATCCTCTATTACAAATCTTAATGCAGATGCATTGTCACCCGTGAGGACTAAGATAGTATGCCTCATTTCCAATAAAAAGGGTATCCGGTTCTCTATACTCACATTAACACTGCTATTTTACGCTGGTATTCTGTGAGAGCGTGGTCCTTCCCCGGTCGAGCCGACCCATTCGTGCCACAACAATACTACTAATATAGCTGCAGCATGGCTCTACCACATAAAAAATGTTTTGCCTATGATATGATACGAGTACACATTTGAGGTAAAACAATAATTAGATTTAATATATTTTGGATATTCGCTATGCTGGTATCGTTTGAAGAAATAATTTGAATTTGTAGTTATTTACACCCGTTTTCAGTTCGACTATTATGTTCTTTTTCTGCCGACTTCCAAAAAGGAGACGGTACTCAATTCGAGTGTATGTTTTTTTTTAAGTGTGTTACCTCATAACTTTGTAGTGGGGGAACCGATTTCGATGATTCTTGATCCTGATCTTGATTTTTTATATGAAAGCTGATAGTTCTCGTGTGGTCCCATATGAATTTGATCAAGGTCAGACCAATGGTTATTGAGTTATTCTTAAATAACTTATATTGAAGTCGCTTATATTGAAGTTGGCTGTACAAAATTTTAATTTTAAATTATTGTATGTAATGATAGTCGAAATAAACACTGCTTTGCCTTATCGGGCTCTAAAAATTACACCCTTGTTCATTTTATAATAGCGCCATCTACTACATTCTATAAGTAATGTCATTTTATCGAACCAAAATTGATTAACTATCATGGTGGTACGTAGAAAATGCAGTAAATGGCGCTATTACTTCAAGGCGGTCACTCTTTCTAAAATAAATACATGTACCTTATTGTCTTGAATAAAATTAATAGATTAGTATTTGTAATTGTTATTGTATTACTATATACTTTATTATAGGTAATGGCCTGCATTGGCGATTTTCATTTTTGAATGATCAACCAGTCGATCTTAATTACGTACGTAGTTTTTACATCCCACCACTTATCGTCACAAAAAAGTATTGCGGATCAGAATATCATAGCCCTCCCGTAAAAACGTTTTACTTCAAAAATAGTGGATGAGTTTTAATATAACTACTTAGAAGGCGAGATTCGAGCTTATGATGTATAGTCCACTCAAAAAAGTGAATTATTAATTTGATGATAAGAGGTTACTGCAGTCCATGGACAACTGCAGTTTGCAGTTGAGGTTTATTTATAGCAGTTGGCAGGGCTTTTCCATACATTTCACCCATTACAGCTTACAAAAATCAGCAGTACCAGCACAGTTGAATATAGGCCTCACACGCATATTGCTTCGTGGGGTAAATTTTGCCATAGTTGCCACGCTTGACAGGCGGGTTAGCAACGGCAGTTTTATAATTTTGCGTTGTCATTAGAAATATGCTGCAGTCGATATTCTACTCCAGTCCACTCTTTCACCTCTTACGACACCTATGGCGCGATATGTGGTAGTGGATTTTCTAACACCACCACACAAAAAAAAAACCTCAAAAGCTACCGAATAGATATACTGATATATTAAACCGAATTTCTACCAACTTACAGTCTAACGTGATTACGACGCTATTCCCAAATGTGTATTATCAGTAGACGCAGTTAAATATTTTATAAAATAATTTATATTCGCATAAGAATCAAACATTAAATAATATATAACCTAGCCTTTAATAATGTTCATTGTCTAAATTAAAACCGCACTTGGGACTCGTAAAGTAAATTTTAACTGTGGTATGTATATTTACATTGGAACAATTAATTTTTACGTGAATTTGTAGTTCATTTAAAAGATATAACCAATCGAATTATTTAGAAGTTATCTTCAGGCTGTAACAATAGTTAAATAAATATCTTCAGACGTCTAAATCTGTCTGTAAATACTAATATGTAAATAATGCATTGGGGCACCATTTTCTTATCCTAAAACACTCAGAAATGAGAGGAGGCATGTGTGAAGCAGTGGCAAAAACAAAGGCTTTATCATTAAATTTAATCTAAATTCCACAACTGAAAAAAACCTCCCTCATAAAAAGCCTGATAGAAGTTATTTTGCCATAGTTTCCACGCTTGGCATGCTCAAGTTTAGGCAACATAAGTTTTGTTATTCTCAGATGTTATCAGAAAGATGTTGCTGCCCATCTTCTGCTTCAGTTTCCCTCTCTTTCTTCTTACCTGTTAATAGTATGTGGGAGGGGATATTTTGCGCCACCACTACGAGTCACGCTGTAGCTATAAGGTTGTTATTATGGTTGTAGTACGAATAGGTCGGTACGAATGGGCCAGCACGACCGGGAAAGGACCACGCTCTCACAGAATACCAGCAGTTTTATGTTTTTATGCATCGTATGGTAATTGTAGAAACCGGAGACGATGATTACTGAAAACGAGGCAATTTATCTTAGTATTCATGGGTGACATCGCATCTGCATTTGCTTCATCGCGAACTAGTATACTAGGCAAACGCATCGAAACATTCTTATGTGTTAATTTTACACTTGATCAAACGAAATGTGCGGATACTAGATAAAAAATTATTTGATAAGAGATAAAAAATTATTAGAAAGATTAGATGATATGGTAGGTTTTTTTAATTTTTATTGGTAGTTAATCTTTCTAACTTTCAAATAAAACTACTTTGAAAAAAATACACCTTTAACTTAAAGAGAAAATAATTTAAAACCGAAGGATGGGAATTTTACCAAAAAAAAATTAAAATGCTTTTATTTTTTAAATAGTTTATATAAAAAAAATTTTAGTTTTTTACCGATAATTTTTTATCTAGTATCCGCACATTTCGTTTGATCAAGTGTAAAATTAACACACGGTATTTGCTTGATTATGAAAATAATAATAATGATAAAATAACAATCTACCAAGTTTTATTTTTCACAAAACCATTCCTAATTACATTCCTTCATCTAAAGTTTACCCCAATACTTTTGAGCTAGAGACGTCTAGCGAGTTTCTGATACTTTACTACTAAAGTTTGAAAAAGTAATTAGTCTGTAACACTTTCTTAAGGAATTGGTCCTTTAAAAGTTCCTTCCAAAAGTCAATGTAATAGATTAAACTCATTAGGCCTTTAAGACAATAAATTACATTCATACTCATTTACAAATGTTAGCTGCAGACGGTATGCGAAGCAAGTTCTTAGTTCTTTACTGAGACTATTATTTATCTTCAACAGCTCTATACATTCGAATGCTCGTTATGATTCTTTGATTGCTGGTGTGATTTTAACGTGGTAGAGCCACGCTGCAGCTAAATTATGGTTGTAGCACTAACGAGTCGACTCGACCGGGTTAAAATAAAACTATCAGAGAATACGAATGTGAAATAGCAGTTTAATGTTGCTGTGTTTCGTATGGTGTGAGTAAAAAACCAGAGACACCTTTTACTAGAAACGAAGCTTTCCGCCAAAGTATTCATCTGCATGCAAGACAACACATCTGCATTTAAATTCCTAATAGAGGATAGATGTAGATATCATCAGGTGGACTGTTAGCTCGCTTGTCACCCTTATTCTATAAAATAAAATAAAAACTCTTCTATTGTCACGCTTGGCAGGAGGTAGATACGATTGCAGTAGCATACGTCTCGCACCTTTGGCGCCGCTTCCTGTTTTCAGTCTGGGTCTAGGTTTTTAAGTGTTTCGTAAAGAAGACGGTTATACCGAATTTCATCGAAAGTCAAGAGTCTTCCCTTCCCGTACTAATAGCATTTATCATTGTCAACAAAAGGAGGGAATTAATTGGGTATTGGATTATCTTACGCTGCCTCCACTTGCCTGTTTTTACTATGAAAAAAAGATTCAATACCTAATGTAATAGACACCTTATGTAATTTTTAAGAAGGATTTTATTATTATTACAGCCAGTCACAAGACCACTGCTTATGTTCAAGCCTCCTCTATGGAATGCCATAAACACATCCTGAACCACCTGCATCCATTGACTTCCTGCATCTCTTATATCATGCATCTATTACGTCTCTTCTTTATGAAGTGATGTCATGTCACTCCATTTGGTGGGTGGCCGCACTATAGTTCACTTACCAGTATGAGGCTGCCACTCTTGACCCTTTATTTGCTATCGGTTGTGGATGTTAGAAAGGATAGTTTTTGAAAATTATTGTTAATTTAATTTATTATTAAAGTTTTCTTTAAGTTACATTCTACATACGTTCCACTGCTGGGTACAATTTCTTCCCAAAGTTACAGAAGTTTGTGGAGTAAATCCGCCTCGCTGCTCCAGTGCATTTTAACAGATTTTATATATACTCCAAATTATTCCGCAAACATTTAGGTTTCTGACGATATTTTCCCTCCTATCAAGCAAGTGGCAATACTGCACTTAAAATTTCAGTTACCAACTTTCGGTGACAATTGAACCTGGGTTGACAGAGATTTGTGACATTGATGGTGAGCACTAGTTACTGAGTTAGCTGGAAAACAAACACACACACACACACACACACACACACACACACACACACACACACACACACACACACACAAATATAGCCCAATATTATTCCAACTTTTCCACATGCCAAAAGGGACATAGGAATATTCAGGAGAGGACAACTCATTCTCTTAAAAAAAAACTCATTTTACGGATTTATTCAAGTTTAGTTTTAAAATTTTAATTTCCGATGTTTTGGTTGCTTGACTTCTGCTGAGACAAATTTTTAGGCTTCATGGTCTCAGCAGAAGGTACAAGGCCCATAAAAGAAAAGGTCAGTGCAATTTTAAATTTTCCATTACCCAAAACTGTACGACAGCTCAGAAGATATCTTGGTATATTGAATTTTTATCGGCGATTCATACCAAACGCTGTTCAAGTACAGACGCCACTGCATCTTCTATTAATGGGAGAAAATGTAAAGCCATCTACGCTCATCACCTGGAAACCAAAACTCGAGCAATGTTTCGCAGAAAGTAAGGCAAGTTTGGCAAATGCCAGTTTATTAGCTCATCGCGATCCGACAACAGAATTGGCGATTGCTACCGACGCATCAGATAGTGCTGTAGGAGCAGTTTTACAACAGAAGATTGACTCAGGCTGGATACCGTTAGCATTCTTCTCCAAAAAGTTTAACACAGCTCAAAGGAAGTATAGCCCGTATGATAGAGAGCTGCTAGCTATTGTTAGTATTGATTTGTTTGACTTCCTAATGTCATAGTTCCACGCAGAACGAGCATACAGAAGCCTGCTAAATCTTCCTTGGTAGGAATCAGTGATCTTTTGCTAGGGTGGTCTATCAAATCTCATGTTATGGTTTCGATAATACTGAAAATGTAGATATACTGCGATTTAAAGTAAAACGCGACAAAATCCGTGAAATTCGTTTTATGTAATATGTAGTATGAGCGTAAATACAAGAAATCATTATAACTTAGTCTTTTTTCCTGCTAAAAAAACGCAACGCGTGCTTCTTACTACTTGATGTCCATCTCCGTCAGACAGGACTAGTATGAAGTTCAAATAGTTGTCAATAAACAGAATTACTAGTATTACTACTTTAATTAACATAGGTAGAATAAAGAAACTAAGAGTAAAAAAAATTTAAAAAAAATCTCTTACTAAATGCTCTAAAAATAAGAAAATATTTAAATAAAACCAATCAATTTATTACATTAAACAAAACAAATTTGTGAATGTCTTGTAACGAGATTTACCTATTTTATAAAAAAAGTTTTTTTCTTAGAATTGCCTACGTTTGTCAATATCAAGTTACATGTTGTATTCTTGTATGTACACAGGTAAATCCCGCCACAAGCTGAATGCGGACGACATATTATTCGTATTATTTTAGCGAAGAAAGGGTTCCACTTGTTTCAAAGGGTTCACTTGAATCCATATGTTCATTTGATATACATATCAAGGGAATGAAAAAAAACATAGTACTCCATCTTTAGGGGTCCACCATATTGGATTCAAAACGATGTCACTTCGCCAGGCATAATCTTAAAATTCAGTTGCAAAATTTGACCCGAACAATTCGACCCCAAAATTGTAGTAGGAGAAGCAAAAAATTCCGGGATAACAAAATCACAGGCGGATTGGAGTAACTTAGTTCTTGATCGCCAACTTAGATCCGCCGTCTTGAATTTTTTATTGCCAGCAGTTGACCCTTGTTCCCTACAACATTTGTTCGAGCACCACCAAACTATCCCTAACGTTTGCCGAATTATAACTCTTTCAAATTGGTACGGCGGCCATTTTGTTTTTCGCCTTTTTAGCCATGGCCACATTCTAGCTCTATCATTAGATCAACTATATGTCATAATAATATTGCATATATTATTATGACATATAGTCGTCCGCCATCTTGTTTTTAGATTACGTCAATTTACTTATAATATTTCACTCATCAAGCCCTTTCATTTGATATCCATAACATAGGGGTTGCAGTGTAAATGATAATTCGCTGTTTTATAACGTCCGCCATATTGGATTAAAAATAGCACCATTTAAGTAATCGTGCATTGTCACAAAAACCAAACATATGTGCCAAATTTTATTCCGATAGCTTCAGCGAAAATAAGTGAAATATTTATTGCAAAATTCCAGGACATACATACATGTAAAATAAAATAAAAACTTTAAAAAATCAGTGATAACTTAGCTCCGTGAACCGTGAACTCAATTATTAAACTACATACTCTCAGAGCTTTCAAACTTAGAGTTGTTAGCAAACTCACTAGTACATGTAAAGGGGATGAAACTAGTTGCGAGCTAGAATTAGCTTCCTTAGATCGCATTCAGGGGGACTATTTTGTAAAGGATTATGAACTTAATTTACCAATAATTTCCCAGAAATTATTAAGACCACTGTGTTAATTTTGTTACCAAGTTTCTACTCGTATTTATTTGAGTTTTCTTTTAACTTGGTAGAGTCACGCTGCAGATATATTTTATTATTTTATAGTTGTAGCACGAATATCGGGGAAGGATCACGCTCTCACAGAGTAAAATAGCAGCTTAATGCCGCTGTGTTTCATATGGAGAAGCGGAGACTCTTTTACTGGAAATGAAGCACTCCATCTTAGTTCTTAATGGGTGTGCATTTTGATTCTTAATAGAGGATAAAAGCAGATGTCTATGGACAAACATTATATCATTCCGCTTGCGCCGTCGCCCTCGTGCGGTCGTGCGATAGCGGAGTCCGCTAGCTGACCGAGCACCCGTCTCAGTACGGGAATTCCTCGGTCGGTTCAGTCGAGGGATAGAATGTCAGTCCCGCCCGACCCGCCGCAGCTAGCGCCGCCGCCCCAGTGTGATTGCGATAGCGGTCCGCGCTCACCGTCCTCTTACGGTAGGTAAGAGGACGGTGAGCGCGGACCTCTGTTTTCGCTGCGGCCAGCCTGGCCACAAGGCGGCCCTGTGCACCGCGGCGTTCAACTGCAGCCTTTGTTCTGCTGCGGGAAGGCCTGCAGAGCACAGAGTAGGCGGAGGGGCCTGTGGGGCGCCTGCCAGCAAGGCCAAAAAGAAAAAGGGAAAGAAGAGGAGCACTAAGCCTGCCGGGTTAACCTCGCTGCCCCCGCAGGCTAGCAGCTCCGCGGCCGACTCCCGGCCCAGGACCGTTGCTGAGGGGATGGAATGTCAATAATGGCACAATTCCATTCTCTCCATTTTCTGCAGGGCAACATCAACCACTGTGCCAGAGCTCAGGATCTCCTACTCCAGAGCATGGCAGAGTGGTCGATTCACGTGGCTGTGGTCGCCGAACCGTACTTCATTCCCGCCCGTGACAACTGGTTGGGATGCGCTGACGGTTTGGTGGCCATTATTGGCGAGACTCTGATCGACCCGTCTCGGGGCCGCGGCTGGGTTGCTGCGGTCTCGGGCGGCATCGTTATTGTAGGGGCGTATTTCTCCCCCAACAAGAGTCTCGCCGACTTTGAGGATTTCCTTGTCGAGTTGGGCGCCGTCGTAGGCCGTTATCACCCTCGTCCCGTTCTGGTGCTCGGGGATCTCAACGCCAAGTCATCGGCGTGGGGATCTCCGGTCACTGACCCTCGGGGCGAGGTGCTAGAAGAGTGGACGGTGACGACTGGTCTGGTCGTCCTGAATCGGGGTTCGGAATACACATGCGTGCGGCAGCGGGGTGGGTCAATAGTGGACGTCTCGTTTGCTAGCCCCTCTGTCGCCAGCCGAGTCCGCGACTGGCGTGTCGCCGCAGAGGTGGAGACGCTGTCGGACCATCGATATATCCGGTTCGACGTCTCTGCCCAGACTGCGAGCGGCCGCCATCCAACAACCCCGATTAATGACGGCCCGCGTTGGGCGCTTAAGCGCATCGACAGGGAACTACTCGAGGAAGCTGCCCTAGTTCAGTCCTGGATCTGGGAGTCGACGACGGACGGCCCCGTCGACGTCGAAGCGGTGGCGCTATGGTTTCGCGGGGCGATGACGCAGATCTGCGACGCGTCAATGCCCCGTGTCCGCCAACGGTCCGCAAAGCGCCAGGTGTACTGGTGGACCGCCGAGATCGCGCAATTGCGCATAGCGTGCGTTGCGGCTCGTCGCCGGTACACCCGATACCGGAGGCGGCGTCGACGGGATTCCGCCGAGGAGGACGCGCTGTATGAGGTGTACCGCGCGTCTAAGGAGACTCTGTGGCTGGCCATCGGCGACTCAAAGTCGCGTGTCAGGGAGGAGCTGCTGGGGTCCCTAGATCGGGATCCGTGGGGGCGCCCCTACCGTTGGATTCGGGGCAAGCTGCGTCCCTGGGCGCCTCCACTAACACAAAGGATGCAACCCCAGTTGCTAGAGTCGGTGTTATCGACTCTCTTCCCTGAGCGAGTGGGACACGTTCCCCCGGCGATGGCTTCGCCCTCAGCCACAGACTCTCCAGAAGAGGAGAGCACCGATGTCCCCGAGGTGACGCAAGCAGAGACGAGAGTGGCCGTGTCGCGACTCCGGGCTAAGAACACAGCGCCCGGACCCGACGGAGTTCCTGGTCGAGCTCTAGTCCTGGCTCTGAAGGAGCTAGAGCCCCAGCTAAGAGGGCTCTTCACGGCATGTCTCGAGCAGGGTCAGTTTCCCAGTGTGTGGAAGGAGGGGAGGCTGGTCCTGCTCAGGAAGGAGGGGCGCCCCGCGGACTCACCGTCCGCGTACCGGCCCATAGTGCTGCTCGACGAGGCGGGCAAACTTTTTGAGCGTATCATCGCAGATCGCCTCGTCAGCCACTTGTGCAGAGAGGGGCCGGACCTGGATGACAACCAGTTTGGTTTTCGTCGCGGGCGCTCCACCATAGACGCTATTACGCGCGTGAGAGCCCTGGCGGAGGAGACAGTATCCCGGGGTGGGGTGGTGCTGGCGGTGTCCTTAGACATCTCCAACGCTTTCAACACCCTACCCTGGAGTTGCATTCGGGAGGCGCTGAATTACCATCGCGTGCCTCCCTACCTCCGCCGCACAATAGGGGCTTACCTTGAGGAGAGATGCGTTACCTATTGGGGACGTGACGGCGCTGGTCGGCGCGTCATGTCGTGCGGTGTTCCGCAGGGATCGGTCTTGGGACCGCTCCTGTGGAACATCGGCTACGACTGGGTGCTGAGAGGTGAACTACCGTCGGGCGCCGACTTGACGTGTTATGCGGACGACACGCTCGTCACTGCCCGGGGGAGTTCGTACAGGGAAGCAGCGTTGGTTGCCACGGCTGCGGTGTCACAAGTGGTGAACCGCATCCGGCGCCTGGGCCTGGAGGTGGCCCTAAGTAAGTCGGAGGCCATGGTGTTCCATGGCCCTCGACGCGCGCCGCCGCCGGGTTCACACATCGTGGTCAGCGGGGCCCGGATAGCTGTCGAGTCCACCATGAAGTATCTGGGATTGGTGCTCGACAGCCGATGGGAATTCGGACCCCACTTCCGGCGGCTGGCGCCCAAGCTGATGGGTGCAGCTGGCGCGCTATCAACGTTGCTTCCCAACTTGGGGGGCCCGAGCGCCGCCTGTAGGCGGTTGTACGTGGGAATCGTGCGGTCCATGGCCCTGTATGGGGCCCCTGTGTGGGCGATGGACATGACGGCCAGCACTCTCGCCATTCTGCGTAAACCGCAGAGGGCGATGGCCGTCAGAGTCGTCCGCGGGTATCGCACGATTTCCTACGAGGCGGCTTGCGTCCTGGCCGGATCCCCGCCCTGGGACCTAGAGGCGAAAGTACTCGCGTCATTATATCGATGGCGCGAGGAAGAGCGGGCACGGGGCTCGAGGCCGGTGCAGCGGCAGATCGCGCTGCGCCGAGAGGAGCTCCGTCAGGTCTTGGTGGCGGAATGGCGGCAAAGGCTTCTGCGCCCTACCGCCGGCCTCGCTACCGTCGAGGCGATCCGGCCAGTACTCGACGACTGGCTCGGGAGAAGGCACGGCTCCCTGTCGTTTAGGGTGACGCAAGTGCTGTCGGGGCATGGCTGCTTCGGCAAGTACCTGCGCCGCATAGACAGGGAGCCGGACGCTCGGTGCCACCACTGCGTCCATTGCGGGGAGGACACGGCGCAACACACGCTCGCCGAGTGTGTAGCTTGGGAGGAGCAGCGCCGTGTCCTCACAAATAAAGTAGGAGGCGATCTGTCGCTGCCGGCCTTAGTGCGGAAGATGGTCGGTAGCGCAGAGTCGTGGGATGCGGTGGTGTCCTTCTGCGAGGACGTGATGTCGCAGAAGGAAACTGCGGAACGGGAAAGGGAGATCTCGACTCCCTTCCCTGGCCGCAGAAGGCGCACCGGGCGCAGGAGAAGGGCGGACAACGCCCTTTTCCGGCCCCCATAAATGGGTCCAGGGGCGAGGGACTTGGGGAAGCCCCCGCCACCCCTACTCGATGGACCCGAGGCGGAGGTGCGCGCGGGTGTCGGCGCGCGCCCCTGAGGCGATACACGGGGTAGTTTAACACCTCACTACCCCGTGCAGGAGACGAGGCCTGGACAGACCGGGCCAGCACTAGTGTGGGGCTGCGGAAGAATTTGGATTCCCGCGGCCCCACGCGCACGTGTGAGGAGACACCGGGGTGGTTTTAGCCGGTAAGAGTCCGGCACGCCCCTCCGCCTTTCCCCAGGCGGAGGTAGTCCATGAGGATTTCCCCCCGTAAAAAAAAAAAAAAAAAAAAGGTATCTTCCCGTCTCCGCTAGCGCCGCCAACCCCGTGCGGTTGTGTTAGGTGCCTGCACTGACTGTTCCCGTGCGGTGAGTGCCGTCCCGCCTCCGCTAGCGCCGTCGTTGCCGTACGGTTGCGTTAGCCGTCCGCGCTCACCGTCCCCGTACGGTGAGTGCCTTCCCTCCCACTTCCCACCTCCGCTAGCGCCGCCGCCCCCGTGCAGTTGTGTTAGCAGACCGTGCTCACCGTCCCCGTACGGTGAGTGCATTCTCCTTCATGCGACTCCCACACCTTCACTCCTCTGGTACTACCGCCCCCGTGCGGCTGTATTAGTTGACCCGCGCTCCCGTCCCCGACGGTGTGTGCCCCACGCCCGCCTTACCTAAGGAGGGTCGTTCCCGATGCGGCGAAAAAGCCACTCAGGCCAGAGCCAGTCTCACAAGTGGTGTTCAGTGGGTAGGCACTGCTTAGTGAGTTCCACATAACCACGCAGCCGGCTGCGTGATATGCTATGAGCATTTACCACATCCCTCCCCCGCTTTCGGAGGGCAGCCTTGCATTTAGCGCAAAAAAAGGCAGACATTACGTTCATTTATGACCAGGTGGACTGTACGCTCGTTTGTCAACCGTATCTTAAAAAAAGAGCAATGGTTCGTACGTTAGTTAGTTATTACTAAAATACTGTATAATTATTATTATAGATATTAACAGTAGAATCAGAGTACTACCACTAGATGGAGTAACGACTTGATAAGAGATCCAGGAAGTCGATGGATGAATGTGGGTCAGGACTGTGCTTTGTCGCATTCCTTGAGAAAGGCCTAGGTTCAACAGTGGACTTGTGAAGGGCTGTTATAATGATGAAGATGTTGTGGAGATGTGAAAAACCCCTTTTATACATGGTATCCAGATGACACAGCGGCGGGTATCTAGTTGATTATATAATTTATTTGTGAAGCATAAATAAAAAAAAAACAAATTTCCAGTTGGAGCTTCCCAAGGCAGAGCTGTTTTTTCCTGAACAGAGGAAACGTCAAAAATGGCTTCCAATAAATATTATTTTTATTTATTCATCCAACGGCAATGTTATTAATTCCTAAAAACGTTATATCATTCCGAATGAGTTTATTATTCTGTATTCGCCTGTCGTTCTTCATGTTACGTGAGATTATGAATTGTGTGAGTAAGAACAAAATAAGAAAATAAAATTCATTCTTAGCTGTAACGTTATGATATATTTAGTACCAATATCGGTTTTAAAAATC
Organism: Parnassius mnemosyne; assembly: GCA_963668995.1. Classification (NCBI taxonomy): domain Eukaryota; kingdom Metazoa; phylum Arthropoda; class Insecta; order Lepidoptera; family Papilionidae; genus Parnassius; species Parnassius mnemosyne. The sequence continues at coordinate 977,368 of CAVLGL010000076.1, read as the reverse complement.
GCTAAATACGTTTTCGTTTATTTTGTTAAGAGGGTACTTTTAGTAAGTTTCTAGTTGATAGCTTTATAAAATATGTTTGTAAAAAAAAATGTAACCTATTTCACTTTCTCAGGATTTGAATTTTGCAAAATCCTGTCTCCTAGTGGGTCCCAATGTAATAAAAAGGAACATATTGTCCCAATTTCACGCGTATACATCCAGCGGTTTGGTATTTACGACTTAATAAAATATTATTCACCCAAACTTTGTTGGAATTAAAAGATTAAACTTTAAAAAAAAATAAAATGCATACTATATCTGAAAACCATCTGCCCAGTAAGGGTTGTTTTGAAAATTGCAAAATCCATAATCCACACCGCAAAATCGAGTCAATCGCCTGAAAAAATAAAAATATTCATACAAATTGTTATTCCGTATTTCGCTTACCGTAATTTCTACGTCTAGCGGTTTCGGCTGTTCATTAATAGATAAATAAGTCAGTCGTGTCCAACAAGGTTCTACTAACAATTGTTCCAGGTTCGGATGTTATACCTTGCGTAATTTATGTTTGTAAACTGCCATTGCTATATATGAATCCTAGTGTAAAGGTAACATTTAAAAAAATATTATCAAAATGTCAAACCATCGTAATATAGTTAAATTTGATTTCAATCAAGTTATTTTTAGTAATATACATTTATATATTATATGTGTATTTATATAAATATTTATGTACACTTAAAGTTTAGAGTTTTATGGCTCCTCTTTAAGTTTATCTGTGAATGGGTATGTTCTTATGATTTCACGATAGAAGTGAAAACTTACGTAATGATTAAAACGTAATTTTGGAATGATGTACAACTTCTATTCAGACAGTCAGCGTGGCTGGTTGAGTACACAGTAATGTGTACAGTTCGCATCTCTGGGCCGGGGCACCCCAGTGCCATTTCTTTCCACTTACCGCATCCAGCGCAGAGTGATTCGAATCGTTGACGACCGAGTTCATTATGATCGGCTGGATACACTGGCACTGCGTAGGTATGTTGTTTCACTTTGCATTTTCTATCGAATTTACCACGGGGAGTGCTCTGAGGAATTGTTCGGATTATTTCCAGCCGCTAAATTTCACGAACGCGCATCGCGTCGAAATTCACGATACCATCCTCACCATCTGGATGCTTGGCGGCTCTTTGGAATTGTTTACCACCGGCGATTTTTTCGGACCGATACGACTTAAAGACCTTCAATTCCCCTGGTGTTGCGGTTGTTCATGGGCAGCGGTAGTCACTTACCATCGGAATGAGCCGCATGCTCGTTTGCCCCCACTTCTACAAAAAAAAAAACACAATTGGAACCGAGTATACACGATTGAGTGCATCACCGAGGCAAGCATGATGTCGAGTGGAGCCGTTAACCAGATTCATCGCCAACGACCCGAGCGTGACGGTACACTTTCCTTTACTGTTCAGAAAAAACGTGCTTATAAAAGATTTCACTTCAATTAATTCTAAAAGCGTCTACTTTCGCTTCACACACACACACACACACACAGTCACAGTTTTCTCTAAGATATTCATTATTGCACATTGCATGACCTATCGGGTTAGTCGGTAGACAATGAAAAGCGAAGGCGATTTATCAATAGCAGTATGACGCCGTCTGCAATAAAATAATAATATGTAAGGTTATTTATGTTATAATATGTTTTAACTAGCTGACCAGGCAGACGTTGATCTGTCCTTTCCTAAGATGACCCTTTCTCCAATAAAAAGTCTTTAAATTGGTAATAAAAAATGTGAAGGGTCACTTATCGGGATAAAAACTATCCTATCTCTCAAGTTGGACCAAACTGCGCACAGTGTGCAAAATTTCATTGAAATCAGTTCTGTACTCGTAGTTTAGGAGTTCATCGCGGACAAATAACGTGACACGTAATTTTTATATATAAAGAGTAGCTGACCAGGCAGACGTCGTTCTGCCCTTTCCGACGACCATTTGCTTTCCTAAAAAAAAAACCTGTTTAGGCCGAAAATTAACCTTTTGAAAATTGAATTCATAACTCGCGACTCGGCGCGTGCAAAGCATGGTACGAAAGTCACCGCCGGCTCCTCCCCGGCCGCATTCCAATCGTGGTCGCGTCGATCGAGACGCGTCGAGAGATTGATAGCGAACAACTGCCGGTCGAAAGGACGCATAGAATATACTATTGGAGTTTTTCGCTTCTAATGTTTGGTTATCTTTAGTGCGTTCACGCGATAACGAAGCCGTAATATTTTGATTGATTAACTTAAATTCGTTGGCAAGTAATTTACGTAAATTGTATAGTGATTGCCGGTTGAAGTGCTTTCACAATATTAATTTGCGTCGACGAGTTGTTTTGTGGCATTTGATGTAACTCGGAGATATTTTACTGTGTCGGTTAAAAACGCTAAATTTTGTGACCCGCGAGAAACAGCGTTCGTATTAGATTATAGATTTGTGCTAAGGGACGCTAGACTTTGAGTGACATCGAGGTGACGCCGCTGGAGGATACCACACCGTGTGGCGGTGCCGGAGTCAGGGCTGCTGCTGATTAAAAGGGTTAAGTCAGGTTTCACATTTTACACACCACTTAACACCATTAACATACAGTACACCTAACGCCTGACCGAGCCTTGTGACCAGTCTTCGCTTCTGAACCAAGTAAATCGAATTAATTACCTATTCCTTATTTGCCGGAGCGTCTATAAAATATCACTTGGATCGAGGTGGACATGAGAGTATATCGAAAGACTCCCACTTGTTTGTGCAGTATAAAGTTCACTGTAGGTGTAGTGTCGTGACTCTTTTCGTTATTGTAATTCTTCTAATGCAGGCAAGGAGGAGTGGTGTTGCTGAGAGGCTGCTCTGTGTTAAAATGAGATAAGTAGTGTTGCTGTTGCTGTACATATTTTGGTGTTATCATGTAATTATGTATCTCACGTTACACTGGTGTGTGATTGTGGCAGAGACGTGTTACGGTGTGGCCGAACTGTAATTTCACTATACTGAATGTAGAGTTCGTTACGTTGTCTTATTGCTGATAATGATTAAACTGTGTTAACAAGAGAGCAAGTTGAACATCCACTCTCACACTTTTATTATTTTTAACAGTTAACGCTATCCTGATGTATTTCCGAGACCACAAATTGGAATCCTCTGTTGAATAATTATCCGACATCAGAAGTGAGATCCCCTGTTGTAATTTCCGACATCAGAAGTGGGATAAAGTCCCTGTTACTGCCCACCTATAAACTTTGAATAGTGTGAGGGTTATTACGTTGGTGAAATACTATGATAAGTCTCGCGTTTTGTTTTTGTGTTTAATTTCTTAAATCAAGTTTGTTGTCGTATTTATGACACTGACGAATCATTAAAGTGTAGAGTAAAAGTTTAAAGTGAAATGTTTTAAGCCAAAAGTTAAATCTTTTTGTTCGATTAATGATAAAAAGTACCCGCAAGTACTTTCATTATTTCTAAACGTACCCAAATAGATAACAAATGTCGAAAGAAATGTTGGAGGTATTCTAAATGAGTTATAGTTCGCATTCTGTGGAAGTTTAACTTGCTCGAATTATGTTATAATTTGATATACGAGGTGTGATTTACATGGGCTAATTTTAAAGTTTAAAATGTTTAAACGATGTACCGAAAAATGTTAAAATGATGGTGTGCCTTTCTGGTCGGAACGGACTCCCGGGTCCAGATGTGCCATGGCCTGGCTTCGGCAGACGCGTATACTGTAACCGTGAAGGGTGATTTCCCGGAGCGCGTGTATGCTATACATGGCGATGCCTCTGAAGTCGTGTACTCCGTATGCGCTGGGGTCGTACACTGTGTGCGCAGAAGTAGTGTTTTCTGAACATGCATCAGGCTCTGTCCTGGCAGGTGCTGTCCTTAGGCATTTTGGGCGCCACCCTTAGTTGTCCGTCGAATCTACCGCTGATGGGCCCCGGGATATTTGACCTTTGTCGGGGCAACTAGGGGCGTGTATATTTTGGTAGCAGGCAGCGTGGTTAATTGTTTTCCAATTACCCTCGGCCGTGATATAAAAATAAAAATATTCCTTTTTCTTCCTTTTTTTTTGTTTTGTTAGGGCTAGGTACTTACGCGTAAAATATTTTTGGGTACGTAGATTAAATTGTCGAAGGTTCGCGCGCCTGAGCGAGGCATTTTTGCTGACCGACTGTAGTGGGTACTTGCCGTGTAATGTAATTTGTATTTAACTTGATTTGACCGTAATTGTATTTGTTATTTGTTAATTTGATTTGTATTTGAGCTGCGTATTAATTTCTATTTAGTAGTGATGCCATCGCACAAGCTACTGGCGCGTCGCCTGGAGGCGGAGCTGCGCTGGACCGCTAACGCCCATACCTTGATAGGGCGACCGGATCGGGTCCATAGTTTAGAGAAGCGGCTCGAGCAAGTCATCGTCCAAAGGGTCGTAGCGGAGGAGGCTTGTACAGAGCTATTAGCCTCGGATGATGCGGAACAGGGAGTCCTAGATTCCTGCCTTGCGGACTACGAGCAAATCTTTTTGCTCACGGACGACTTGATCGAGGCGGGGGCCAAGTATGGTAAGGAAGCGCGTGAAGCTCGGATGAGTGGTCTGCCCGAATCCCCTCGGAAGCAGCCTACTCAGCCGGAGCTGTTAGGACGACACCCAGCGAGAAGATGGGGTACCTCCTGGCATCATTAGAGGGGGAGGCCCTGGGCATCGTCGGCCACCTGAAGTTGTCAGACGACGCCTACTAGAATGCCCGTGACCTCCTCGCCGGATGGTACGCCAACGTCAGGCGTATTGCTGACGAATACTTTAGGCAGATTACTAACCTCTCGCTGCTTGAGGACCGGAGCAGACTACATACGGACATCGTAAATCCAGTCGTGGTGGCTTGCAACTCATTGAGGCGGCTGGATTTACCGGTGGACGAATGGTCCTTTTCGTTGCTCCACATTGTACTGTCCCGCCTGCTTCTCGATTTTCGGCTCCATTTTGAGGATAGGTACGGCGGGGACGGCGCCTCCCATATTCCGCCCTTCAAGGACCTGCTGCGATTCTTGGTGGAGCAGTGCCGGCAAATGGAGAACGCTGTGGGCAACGTCGAGGACCTACGAGTTGCCAACCAAGCCGTGCCCAGGGAGAAGCGGAATCCGATGTGCAAGGCGTCGCCAACCCCCCTGATACCGAGCGGAGGGCGCTGCCCCCTACCCTCTTATAGTGGCCTAGCGGCCAGGGAGGCTCCCCCCTGCTCCTATTGTCGAGCATCCGATCACCGGGCAACGTCGTGCCCGACCACCGTGCCCCTCGTTCTGAGGGGGGCTCTCCCCCGACCGATCGGGGAGTCGTTCCCCCAGGGGCAGGGGGGTCGTCGCCCCCCCTCAGCGTGTTGAAAGGAGCTTCGCGGCCACTCAGCGGTCAGCTAGAACCGCCTCACCCCCGTTAGCTGAGCGGCCACGACTGGAGTACCACCCTCCTCCCCTTGGTCGGTACCGGTACTACCAGGTTCCTGCGATCTCAAGACTGTCCCGGGCCCCAAGGCCGAGGTTCTCCGAATTTCCCCAGGTCGGCCCATTTGGTGAGTGGCAACCACGGGTCGTTGAGGTGCCACCGGAATGCCGCTCTCCGGACCCCCGGTTCGAGTGCCGGACCGATGGAGGCAGCTCCGGCTAGGAAGCTGCCGTCCTAGCTCCCACCACGGCTGCCTCCACTGAGCCTTTGATCCGTCAACAGTCCATTTGTCAAACTCTTCTATTGCCGGTGTACATCCCCAGTGGCGACTGTTTAACGGTTCGCGCTCTATTGTATTCGGGTTCACAACGCTGTGTGGCCTCTACTCGGAGGTGCCGAGCCTCCTGCTCCCAGGGGACAAGCGGAGTTGGTGTTTGACCCTGCCAGCGAACACCTTCACATTCTAGTTAAGGTAAATGTCCTCGATGACATTGTAGGCTTTCTTCCTAACGTCCGTATAAATGACAGCGCGGTTCGTTGTGCGTCGGGTTTGAGACCGGCAGACCATCAGTGGTCCCAAACTGGGCCCATAGATTTGTAGCTGGGGGCCGACGCGCTAGGGTTCATCTTGATAAGCGAGATACGAGCCCTACAGCCCGATGGCTTGTCAGCTATGTCCACTGTATTTGGGCACAGTTTCATTGGACCGGTTCTGTGGTCTTCACCTCCTCAGAAGGCCGACCCACTCTCTGTTGTGGGCGTGTCCCTTTCGGACGTCGTCCAGCGGTTATGGGAAATTAAGGAGCCACCACACGTGGCTCGAGTCAACCCTCTGGACCGTGAGTGCGAGCTGTTCTTTTAGAACAACACCGGCCGTCATGTCGACGGTCGTTTTGTCACTCGCTTAACCTTTCTTGACTCACCGCCCCCTTTGGGCCAATCTCGTGCACTGGCCGTGAAGAGGTTGCTTGCCATGGAGCGCCGCATGCAGCGCGACTCAGCATTTTGCGACAAATATGTCGAGTTCATGCGCGAGTATCAAGAGCTGGGTCACATGTCGCCGTCCAACTTCGAATGGCGTTCACAGGAGCACTACTTCCTCCCTCACCATGCGGTCTTGAGGACCCCTGGGAGTAAGATTCGGGTAGTTTTTGACGGCTCCGCCCCCTCGTTAAATGGTGTATCCCTGAACCAGTGTTTCCACTCTGGTCCTAAATTGATCAAGGACATATCCGACATTTTGACCCACTCCCGTCGGAACCAAATGGTTTTTGCAGCCGACATTCGGATGATGTTTCGACAATCAGTGGTCCATCGTGATGACCGTCGATATCAGCTAATATTGTGGCGCGAGAAGCTGAGCGATCCGATACAGGTGTTTGAGTTAAACACCACCACCTATGGACTCCGGTCCAGCCCGTATATCGCCATGCGAACCCTCCTTGAACTAGCTGCAAGAAAGCGTCTTAAATCCGCTCGGGGGGCTTCTAATTTGGAGACTTCGGTCTACATCGACGACATTTGCACGGGCGCCTCCACCGTCGAGGAGGCTCTAGTATTGCGAGACGAACTGAATCCCATCCTGAAGTCCGGAGCTTATGAGTTGCGCAAGTGGTTGTCGAACTCCCCTGATATTTTGAAGGACCTCCCAGGAGAGAATCAACAAGACCCTCATCTATTCGAGCACCCTGAAAATCATAATTTGTTGACTGTGCTGGGCATTCAATATCAGCCTGTTCAGGATACTTTCACGTATCGAGAAATCCTCACGCGACTCCTCAACCACGTTCACTCGTCTTTGAAGTCTGTAATTGACATTACGGACGTCTACGCTTGGTCAGACAGTGAGATAGTACTTTGTTGGCTCAGAGCTGCACCTCACAACCTTGAGGTTTTTGTGGCGAAACGCGTGTCTCAAATCCAGAATTCTGTGACGTCTCTAACTGGAGACATAACCCAGGGGAGTTGAATCCCGCAGACTGCGCTTCTTGCAGCTGTGAAGCCCCCTCTTTGGTTGACCACCCACTGTGGTGGGGTCCCAGTTGGTTGACTGAGTGTCAGTCATTCTGGCTCCAGAAAAAATACTCCGAACCGATTGAATTGCCTGGCCTACGAGCCCGAGTAGGAGTGGGCAAGGATAAGCCCACTCGGGATTTCTCCCTGCTAGAACGATTCAGCTCTTTCGATAAGCTCTTAGGGGTGACTGCTTGGTTGCCTCGATTTGTCCGCAATTCGAGAGACCCGTCCAACCGAATCTCTGATTCCGTTTTGCCCCTAGCGAGCGTCGCGAAGCTTTGATGTATTGGACCCTTATGGTCCAAGCGGAGCATTTAGAGCCCGTGATTGAAAACTTGAAGCGGGGCTCTTCAAGTTGAAGAGCTCTGAACCTCTTCCTGGACGACGCTGGGATGCTGCGCGTTGGCAGACGTTTGAAAAATCTCAACTGCCGTACGGGGCTCGACACCCGTTACTGCTCCCTAAGGACGGCGCCTTTGTTCGGTTGCTGGTAACTCACCATCATGTTAAGAACGCCCACGCTGGATGTAACGCTCTTTCGGCTATTATGCAGCGGGAGTTTTGGATTTTGGCTGGCCGACGCACCATTCGGGGTGTCATCTTTAAGTGCATACCTTTTTATAAACTGAAGGCCACCATATCGCAGCCTATGATGGGTGACTTGCCACCCGACCGCGTCAGGGCCATCCGACCATTCGCTGGTGTCGGAACAGACTTTGCTGGCCCCTTCCTAGTCAAGTCCTCTAACCTTCGTAACGCGCGTTGACATAAGGCCTATCTTTGCGTCTTCGTGTGCCTCTCCACAAAGGACGTTCACTTAGAACTTGTAAGTGCCCGCAGCACGGAAGCCTTCTTGGCTACGCTGGAACGCTTCGTATCGCGTCGCGGTTTGCCGGACCTGATCCGGTCTGATTGCGGAACGAATTATAAGGGCACGGATAGATATTAGAAAAAGGTCGTCGAATTTCTGTCCAGCCACAGGACTTATTTAGGTACTGTAATGTCCAAGAAGGGCATCCAGTGGAAATTCGACCCTCCAGCTTTCCCACACTGGGGCGGTATTTTTGAGGCGTTGGTTAAGGTTGCAAAAACGCATCTCCGTCGCGTTATTGGCGCAACTATTTTGACATTTGAGGAGCTTGCCACTGTATTCTGTAAAATTGAGGCGGTACTCAACTCTCGGCCCCTCTGTCCCCTCTCGTCCGATCCGAATAATTTCGAGTTTCTAACCCCGGGACACTTCTTGATTGGCCAGCCGCTTAACGCCCTACCCGAGTACCCCTTCAGGGAAATAAACTCTTCGCGGATGAGCAGATTTGACCTGCTGCAACAGATGACTCAGAGTTTTCGGCACCGATGGTCTCTGGAGTACCTACATCTTTTGCAGAAGCGCATTAAGTGGTCTGACAAGACGGATCCTCCTCGGGTTGGAGACCTCGTGTTGGTGAAAGAACCCAACGCTCTGCCTTTGCATTGACGCCGTGGGCGCATTGTTAAGTTGTCGTATGGATCGGATGGGGTGCCTAGGGTGGCCGAGGTTTTGGTCGGCGATTCGGTCTTGTAACGTGCCGTCGCGACCCTGTTCCGTTTGCCAATCTACTCACGGACATAAGTCCTTATGTCCGGGGGGGGGGGGTTGTTTAGGCCAAAAATTAACCTTTTGAATATTGAATTCATAACTCGCGACTTGGCGCGTGCATAGCACGGAACGAAGGTTACCGCCGGCCCCTCCCGGCCGCATTCCAATCGTGGTCGCGTCGATTGAGACGCGTCGAGAGATTGATAGTGAACAACTGCCGGTCGAAAGGACGCGTAGAATTTACTATTGGAGTTTTTCGCTTCTAATGTTTGTTTATATTTAGGGCCCTCCTTTTTTTATTTATTTAAAGGGTGGACTTGATTTTAATTGGCATTCCCTCTCAATTAACCCTAGGCGTAGTGGATAATGAGATTGGTGCAATAAGATTAATTTTATTAAATAAGGGTTACATAAAAGCACACAGTCCACCTGATGGTAAGTGGATGCTGCGACACATAGTCACATTTTTTCACTCCTGAGGAATAGAATATCCCATTACGAGTAAAAGGGTCTCCTGCAAATATAATAATTAAATGGTATAAGAATTTATACTCTTAATATATAATAAAGGGTTAAAATAATATTAAGGAATTTATGGATGATAATAACACCTGGGAGTCCGGTGATCGCTGTCAAGCTATTCCTAAATTGTGTTGTATGTATTAGTAATTGTGTAACTTATATGATGTAAAGCTGTTTTTTGCTGACAACAACTCAATTATAATAAAAGACCCTGTGGTTGATAACCCGCATGGTAACCGTGGAAACTCTAGGGAGGCCGGCGCAGTGCGCGGTGTACTTTTGATGGGCTATAATAAATGAATGAACGTACAAAATATATTTTACAAAGTGAAATTGTGTTGTTTGCAACATAGTAGCAACTAAAACTTTATTATATAACGCATACGTTCGTTCGATTTTGGAGTATTGCAGCCCGGTTTGGTCACCACACTACGAAGTATATGTTAAGCGATTAGAACGTGTGCAGAAAAGATTTTTATGGCATGTCTCATTTCCATCCGGTCTAGCTAAGCAGTTGCCTTCGTTCGTTGATAGACTTTCAAAATTCAAAATGAATAGCTTAAAAAATAGGAGGCTTATATTAGATCATTTGTTTTTATATAAAATTGTAAGAGGTGGTCTGGATTGCCCTGGACTTTTGGAACAGCTTCGGTTTAATATACCCTATAAACACCAAGATTTATTGGCTGTCCTTAATAAATAAATAAAATTAATAAATAATTTAAGCCAATTTCACTAAAAACTATTAATAATTAAACGATCATTAAGTTTATATTCCTTAAATGAACGGTTATGTAATATTAGAAATTTTTCTTGATGAAGATACGAGTAGCAATTTATCTTATCTCTCTTAACATTACGAAAAACCACTTACAGGCTCATTGTGTGACCACAATTCAGAATAAAACATGGTGGCCAATACAAATTGAATCTTTAATGTTTTAAAGAATAAACCAGAGCTATCTTTTATTCTTCGGTATCTGTGTTTATTGAGGTCTGTCAAAATCAATACTTTTATTATATCTTTTAACTATAAATGCCCACTGTGGAGAAGGTGTATTTCTGTTATAGATGATATGACACGTAATTTTTCCATTGTCTCGAACAGATATCATATGTGTGTGTGTGAGTGAGTGATAACTACGATTAATTACATAGATAATATAATATGTATTATATTATATATATTTATAATATTAATTATGAAGATAAAATAAAAAATAAACATTAAATTTAAAATATTACCAATTACGTATGTTTATTAATTTATAATAATATTAATAGTTTAATATTTAAATATTTATAAAATATATTATATAGTAAATTTTTATAAAGTAATATTTAATTTTAAATAGTTTAATGTACACAAAAGCAAATTTATGTACAAAGCAAATTTATATACAAAACAAATTTATGTTGCAGAGGTGAACGGCAGAGTCGGGAAGCGTCGCCCTAGGTATTGATATATTGAAAATGGGCCAAACATAGAAATAATTCTATAAGGCCAAATCAAGAGTACCATTAACCGTGTATGCGTGTATGCGTAGATATATGGATGTGGAGGAAGCGAGAGAGGTGTGTCAGGATAGTGCCAAATGGAAGTCCATAGTCTCTGCCAACCCCTCTGGGTGACAGGTGTGAGTGTTTATGTATTATGTAGTTTAATGTTTAATAATTCATATGTAATAAAATTAATAAATAATAAATAATTTAATATACGTGATAAAAATCCGTAAAATTGCTTATAATTCAATGTGTAGTGTTCGCGTAAATATAAGAAATCATTATATTAATAGTCTCTTTGATGATATTACTACAATTTAGTTTAGGTATTAATTACGCTGTTTTACAATAAATGTATTTATTTATAATATTCTGAGATTCGGATTCGGAGTTCGGGGATTCTTTTAACTCAGGATAATTGAAAATAATAGTTTTTAAATGTTGTGAATTTCATATGCTTAATAACTTATTATTTAATAATAATATTAATAATTTCTATAATGATATATACCACAGTTCAGTTATGTATTATATGTTGAGATAGGTGGAATTCTGGGTTTCTTTTATTTTAGGATAATTGAACTCCAAACATTTAATATCAATAGCGTGTCTATGGTAGCCCTCCTTTACTGTATAGGAATCTGTTTGGACGAATATCACCCTTCGACCTACTCCTAGCAGCACACCTAATGTTGGTTTACTTACAATTACTGCAGACAAACAGATAAACACTTTAACACACACCGAAATTTCATATACTAAAATAATATGATAAATATTAATGAAAACTATTTCAAAATCAAAAAAAATTACATTATTTTCGCTCCTACAAATGGAAAACAATATAAACCTCATTCCAGTAAACACTGTCAAAAGTCAGTTACGCGCCATTTATTCGACGTTCCGTATTTATCAATGATATTCCCGCGCTACGTTTACAACGGCACTTTTATTATACAAGATTAATGGTGTACTATGTAGAAGATAGCTGGGTGCTACCATTTGCTTGGGATCCCATAATTAATAAAATTAAATCCCAACCCAAGCGTACAACTGCAAGACTTCAAGATACTGTAAGTTCATACTGCGTTGATCGGAATAAAAATTAATAATTTTTAATCTGGAGGTAACCGTGGTTAACCATGACATTGGGACGTCATACACCTCAGTCCTCCCCGTGATCATAGGTGCTGTAAAGTGCTCGAAACATCGGGAATATAAAATAAGTTAATATACGCGATATAATTTGTAAAATTAGTTTTATTTAAATGTGAGGTGCTCTCAAAAGTAAAATATTACTTTAATAATTTAAAATTTAACATTTTGTACAAGCTAATTCAATATATATTATTAAAAATAACTCAAAAACTATTCGCCAGACCTTGATCAATTTATATGGTATCACTTCTGACGCACCAGCTTTCAAATAATAAAAGAATCATCGAAATCAGTCCACCCAGTAAAAAGTTATGAGGTAACACACATAAAAAAACATACAGTCGAATTGAGAACCGTCTCCTTTTTGAAGTCGGTAGAAAATAGCCCCGCTACGCTTTATGACCGTTCTTCTTTATAAGATTAAGTTTACATAAACTGAGGCAGACGTGATAAAGTTTTTTAATAAGTCATAACAATAACAATTAAATTCGATATTTAAAGCAACCGTAGCCTAAAGATTGGGTGTGGACTGCAAACTCAAAGAGTCGTGAGTTCGAATCCGCCATTCGACTACTTTGGCGAATTACCCCAACACAATCAATTTAAGCATGCTTGGAGTGGTTGACGAGAATATTAGCAGTAAAAGCTCTTAATAGTTAATGCTTTGTAGAGACTGGCCGCCGTGATCGAAATTCGGTCTGGAGGACATAACTTTTTTTATTATTGTTAATGTTAATAGTGTAACTAGTACTTATTCTTTTTAAAATATTTAATTGTCTAATGGATTATAAAATTTAATAAAAATATACTAATCTATTAATTTTCGTATAATATCGAAATAATAAATGCAAGTTTATCGTAAAACTATTCGCTGTTTAGCCTCAGTTCAAAGTCAAAGTTTTTAAGGTGAAAGCCAGCAGGTGCCCGGCAGCGTTTAATCAAATGCAGGTGACGTAGTTTATATGACCCTACCGGCATTTAGCTGGGGAATTACAACTTTATAATTTTGACCCCTTGTTCACAATGCTTGTAATTTTACTTTGAGAGGAATAACATATTTTTTATAGAATGAGGGTGACAAACGGGAATATAGTCCACTTGATGGTAAGTGGTTACCGTGGCCCATATACAGCTTTATTTATCCTCGATTAAGAACAATAATGCAGATGTGTTTTCACCTCTGAGGACTAAGATGGAATGCCTCGTTTCCAGTAAAAAGGGGTTTACGGTTCTCTACACTCACCATACGAAAACACAGCAGTATTAGACGGCTAGTTTACGCCCGTATTTTGTGAGAACGTGGTCCTCACGGTCCTCGTGATCTGAAATTTATGAAACTAGTGGACACTGCGGTTGAAATTAAAATGGTAATGACGGTACTCTTGGTTACTTTTCACAGATCCTTATAAGATATCGGAGGAATGTTTTGCTAGTAACATGCCTGTGATCACCGAGGGGTTCAGCAGAAACCAAGGAGCAGCATGTTATTCGGACCAAATTTAGTCAAAAAAATAGATATAGATGGAAAATGTTGGAAGACCTACATAATCAGAAACCCAATATCGCGTTAGTCGCCTTTTACTACATGCTAGGCAAGTAACACAGTTGGAACATTCATTTTGTTTATAAATCCCACATAGATATGGGTAATATAGGTCCCAAAAAGTTCTCTTCATAAATCTATACGATAGAACCACACCAGCTCTTGCAATTGGCTCTTTAAGAATCATACTTTATTGAAACAAAATAATAGTTTTGGTTTGTTTGCCAAGTATTTATATTATTTTAATTGCAGTCTGGTGCTGGTGTAGAAATATCCAGTCTGTTCCTTGCCGTGGGTGTCGTCAGCGGCGGCTATAGGAAATAATAATAATGTCCTCCAGACCGAGTTTCGGTCACGGCGTCCAGTCTTAGTCAAATCTGCAGGACAGGATTATAGTGCCCGAGTGAATGCGCAACTACAAGTGCACTCTCTATTCCTTTAGAGTAAATATATTATTATAGTCCCATAGTCCAAGGTTATGGTTATCCGACATGACCGGAAAAACATCAGTCGCAGAATCAACGACTTTACGTGCTTTCCGAGGCACAGGACTATACATATGTTTAGCAGTGGTTTTGTAATTGGCTACAATGACAATATTGTTGAAAGATGTTCATTATAATATTAGCCCCGCCATTTTGGATTTTAGTTTAAAATAATGTGCTGGAATGTGATCGATGTGTGCTATCGTGAGCCGCATTGAAAAAGGTTCTTTTTTTTAAAGTTGGATAATATAATATAGAAAAATAGAAAGAAAAAGTTTATTCGTAGCTACAGAACAATACGCACAGCATCCAACTCAGTGTTATGATGCAGTGGAATAACCGCAGCGGTACCCTCATCTTAAACTTACAAGCCGAATAAAAGTTTTGCCTAGAAAACATAATATAATAAGAAGGAACACTTAAAAAAAAATACTCAATAATAATCACTTTAATATTTGTTAATCGTGCAGAAAAAAAAACGGATAACTCACCTATCATGGGGAATGTTTTTCTTTGTTACATCGCTACAAAATTTATGAGTATTATGTCTCTACATATACTCTGTAATACACTTTTTGTTATTGTTGAATATATGAAAAATTTTGTCACATTGCTTTTAATTGTAATAGATCATACTTTCTATATTTATTTATTAAGCATTTTTTATTATAGTAAGTATATATGTTATGGACCTAGTGATTAATCAGGGCAGTGATAACTTATCCTATTTTTATTACTCTATCTCTATCATAAAAGGTATTTTTAACCCTTGATAGATAACCTACGTCGAATCGACGTAATCGATTTTGACAAATCGATATAGCTCGTTTGTTTTTCGCGTCACTAAACTGGCCATTCCTGCCAACTCAGTAGAGATGCACAAAACACTGCGTTTTGCAAAGTGATGTAATATGACATTACATTTCGTGTACGTTACGTACGTAATGTTACGTTATACCATGACTCCAAACATGACGCGAAATGACGCGCCACAGGATGGCTATTGTAATGAACTACTCGCGTTGTAGAAGATATTTTTGCATTATCATGTGACAATCGCCAAACGCAATTCCCTCGCTACTTGCTGCGCTGGAATGTGCACTTGATTTTGTTATCATATTCATAAAGTCGATTTTTCTTCACACTTTACCCTAATCTACTGAACTATTCAAACAAAATGGCATTCCGGGCTTGTGACTGGCAATAAACATAGATTGCAATATTTATTATTGACCAATACTATGAATATTGGCGTCTTTAAAAATTTATTTTATTTACAGTGATTGTTTTTTTTTAATTTGTTTTACATTATGTATTTTGTTTTTTTTTTTATATCTAACGGTTTTGTTTTTATTTACATGGTATTTACAATTTTTAATTACAAGTAATAAAATTAATTGTAATAGTTTCTTTTTGTCTTCAGACATTTAAGAAAGTGATAGAGATAGCACGAGACGTAACGGCATCGTAAAAACATAAAATTGAGTAGCGTTTGAATATTTAGGCAATAGAGTCATAAAGTGTCAGTAAAACGTTAACCTTATTACATGAATGATACGATTCTAATTCTAAATAATAGTTCACTTATTTCTTAGTTAGCCGACCGGCGCATGTTCCTTCTCACCGAACAAAGCGCTGTGCGTCATGCTTGAGTGTCATGTGCTATGTTTGCTTTGGTCGAGTCATATACAATGCTACAGTACGCGGTCGGGTTATATGACGCGTAATGCAACAATCGCATCACTTACACAAGTCTACAACTCAGTCGGCCGTTGGAGCTTGCAGACACACCCACATCGCTCCGGTAAGTGCAATACTTTCGTCAATATTTGGCTGCCGTACATCGAAGTGACGTATGGTAATCTTTAGTTTCAGTTTTCCAACTTTTAAAAAAGGTGATAGTGCGACTTTTTGAGTGTAAAAGTACATATTTTTAATAGTTTTTTTTACTTTTTATAGGCCACGATAAAAGACCATAATGACGTCACGAATTCGTGCAGACGATGCAGAAATCAGTCGCTTGTTGAATGAAACGAGCGATGAAGAGATTCAGGTGTCCGATAGTGAAAATGAAGACAATTTATTAAAAGATGACTTACAAACAGATACTGAAGACTATGATGTGAGTGCTCAACCAGTGGTGAACCCATTGAATGCTGAAGATGTGTCAGAAAATGACTCTGAACCTTCTGAAAGTGCTTCGTCAAGTGTGCCGAGTTATATTATCATGCCACAGCGTCAAATTCTTAGAGGCAAAACGATCATCTTTGGACGGCCACTAAAGGCAGAACAAGTGGCAGAGTATCATCTGCTAATATTATACGGACATCTAGGGGTCCCACTCGGATGAATAAATGCCTTTATGAGGCTTTAAAATGTTTCAGTATATTTATTACTGATGACATTGTGGAGGAGATAACAAAATGGACCAACGCTGAAATCCAGCTGAAGATTCAAAGACCTGATGTTAAAACCACCTTTAAAACTACAACTTGTGAAGAAGTTCGGGCTCTTTTCGGCATACTGCCACTAACAGCTGCTATGAAGGATAATCATTTGACTACGGATGAGCTATTTGATTGTTCGTATTCAGGAAACAGATATGTTGCTGCCATGAGTAGAGATAGATTCGATTTTCTGATAAGGTGTTTGAGAATGGACGACAAATCTTTGCGGCCAGAACTAAGGGCTACTGATACATTTGTACCAATTAGAAAAATATGGGAGATCTTCATTATCCACTGCCGATCCAATTACATCCCCAGACCTTATGCAACCATCGACGGATAGCTTTTGGGTTCGATTCCGGGGTCGATGCCCTTTTCGGATGTACATACCTTACAAACCTAATAAATCATTACAATTTTTAGTCCGTATTTATTAGGTTTGTAACCTAATAAATACGGACTAAAAATTGTAATGACGTGTGACAGTGCCACATGATGCATGATTGATGCTATGCCATATCTAGGAAAATGCACTCAAACCAATGGTTTGCCTCTCGGTGAATTTTACGTAAAATAACTTACAAAAGCAGTTCATGGCAGTAATAGAAATGTCACATGTGATAATTGGTTCACAACAGTTCCATTAGCAAAAAATTTGCTAAGGCAGATATACAACTTGACCTTGGTCGGCACTATTAGGTCGAACAAACGGGAAATACCTGAAGAGCTGAAAAGAATACATTTCGGGCGAGTAGGAACATCCATGTTCTGTTATGATGGGCCGTTGACGTTAGTGTCGTACAAACCAAAACCGAGCAAGTTGGTGTTTGTTCTATCATCGTGTGATGAAGAGGGCACTGTTCATCCTACCACCGGCAAACCAAATATGATTCATTTTTATAATGAAACAAAAGGGGAACCGACAGTTTTGACCAAATGTGCTCGTCAATGTCGTGCAGCCGCAAAACAAAGAAGTGGCCCATGGCTATGTTCTATGGTATGTTGAATATGGCATTTATAAACGCATATATTATTAACTGTGATAATGTCCTATCCAAGAAAGAAAAACCACTGGGACGTAGAGATTTCATGAAAAAACTCAGCAATAGCTTGATGACCCCATGGATGGAGACAAGGCAGCAAATGCTTACTTTGCTGACGAATATAAAAGAAAAAATTGGTGGTATATTGCCAACTAGACCAGCCGAACCTTCCACACCACGTGAACACCAGGTACACCACCTGAACCAAAGAAAAGAAAATATTATGCCTTTTGTCCATCAAAAATTAGAAGGATGACAAAGACAATGTGCGACAGTTGCAAAAATCCCATTTGTGGAGAGCACAAGTCCAGTGCCTGTCCTATGTGCCTTTGAAGCGAAATTAGATAAAAAGTGATATTTCCTTAGGTTTTTGTATTACAAAGTTTACAAAAAGTTGATTTTGAAAAGTTTAGATACTAAATTATAAGACTGATGGAGAGATTTGGAATCTGTTTATGTTTCGTATTAGTAAGAAGTTCCTTTTTTTTCTTAATTTTTTTTGTAATAAAAATATAAATAAACACTTATGTTTTTCATTAAATCAGGACACAATTACATACATTAGGACAAAATACTACATTCATAAACCTAGTACATACATAATCTGAAATATGCTCACTCAAACATTCACACGTCGAGTCGACGTATGGTTATCTTTAGTATACAGTGAAATATGGTTATCTATCTAGGGTTAAAACTGTCTGTACATTATCAATAACGCCGTATTAACCACTTGGTCCACAACATATATAATGTTGATGCTCAGCAACAACGAACAATAAGTAACACAATGCGCGGTTGCCATACGAGTACGTTTATTTGTCACACAGAGTAAATTAATTACCACATGTAGCAAATTGAAATAAAAAAAAAAGAATTGTTAATTTGAATTTAGAATTTGAAGTTGTTTATTCATTTTAGTTAAAGCCTGTCAAAGTCCATAGATGTAAATATGCCTTCCATAAATTGCCTCATTAGGGGCTTATTTCCATAGCTGACACATATATATGCGGTAAAGCCATGCTGAAACTAGATTATGGTTGTAGCACGACTAGGTCTGCTCAAAGAAATACGAGGGGGTACAAAGCGTTACATCTCAGTGACAACGCATGTGCTTTTTAAGTATCTACGTCGATGTGATTAAGTGTAGAGAAAGAAAATACGAATGAATTTACAGTCGTGTCACAGTGACAAACAGCCTTTATTAAAGCTACTATAGTAAAGGTTTATTTCGGTTATATATTGGGACATTCTTAAAAAGAAGTCACGGGTGAGTAGAGTACACCATTAATTTTGTATAATAAATGTGCCATTGTAAACGTAGTGCGGGAATATCAGTGATAAATACGGAACGTCGAATAAATGGCGCGTAACTGACTGTTGACAGTGTTTACTGGAATGAGGTTTATATTGTTTTCTATTTGTAGGAGCGAAACTAATGTAATTTTATCGATTTTTTAAATGTTTTTCATTAATATTTATCATATTATTTTAGTATATGAAATTTCGGTGTGTGTTGAAGTGTTTATCTGTTTGTCTGCAGTAATTGTAAGTAAACCAACATTAGGTGTGCTGCTAGGAGTACGTAGAAGGGTGATAATCGTCCAAACGGATTCCTATGCAGTAAAGGAGGGCTACTATAGACATGCTAGCGACATTACATGTTTGGTGTTCAACTATCCTGAAATAAAGGAAACCCAGAATTCCACCCATCTCAACATATAACACATAACTAAACTGTGGTATATATCATTAAAGAAATTATTAATATTATTATTAAATAATAAGTTAATAAGCATATGAAATTCACAACATTTAAAAACTATTATTTTCAATTATCCTGAGTTAAAAGAATCCTCGAACTCCGATTCCGAATCTCAAAATATTATAAATAAATAGATTTATTGTAAAACAGTGTAATTAATACGTAAACTAAATTGTAGTAATATCATCAAAGAAACTATTAATATAATGATTTCTTATATTTACGCGAACACTTCACATTGAATTAAAACCAATTTTACGGATTTTTATCGCGTATATTAACTTATTTATTATTTATTAATTTTATTATGAATTATTAAACATTAAGCTACATAATACATCAACAATCACACCTGTCACCCAGAGGGGTAGGCAGAGAATATGGACTTCCATTTGGCACGATCATGACACACCTCTCTCGCTTCCTCCACATCCATATACCTACGCATACACGCTCGTCGGTTAAAGGTACTCTTGATTTGGCCCCATAGAATTATTAAATTCTATGTTTGGCCCATTTGAAATATATCAATACCTAGGGCGACCCTTCCCGACTCTGCCGTTCACCTCTGCAACATAAATTTGCTTTGTATATAAATTTGCTTTTTACATAAATTAGCTTTTGTGTACATTAAACTATTTAAAATTAAATATTACTTTATAAAAATTTACTTCATAATATATTATATAAATATTTAAATATTAAACTATTAATATTATTATTAATTAATAAACGTACGTAATTGGTAATATTTTAAATGTAATGTTTATTTTTTTATTTGATCTTCATAATTAATATTATAATGAAATGAAATACACTTTATTGTACACCAAAAAAATACATATGAGAAGAAAAAAGAACATAGTTTATTTAAAGGTACAATTGGCGGCCTTATCGCTTGGGAGCGATCTCTACCAGGCAACCACATTGCAGAGGATAAAATGACCTGTGAGAAAGGGTTATAAATATATATAATATATTACATATTATATTATCTATGTAATTAATCGTAGTTATCACTCACTCACACACACACTTATGATATCTGTTCGAGACAATGGAAAAACTACGTGTCATATCATCTATAACAGAAATACACGTTCTCCACAGTGGGCATTTATTGTTACAAGATATTGATTTTGACAGACCTCAATAAACACAGATACCGAAGAATAAAAGATAGCTCTGGTGTATTCTTTAAAACATAAAAGATTCAATTTGTATTGGCCACCATGTTTTATTCTGAATTGTGCTCACACAATGAGCATGTAAGTGGTTTTTCGTAATGTTAAGAGAGATAAGATAAATTGCTACTCGTATCTTCATCAAGAAAAATTTAGCATTTCTAATATTACATAACCGTTCATTTAACGAATATAACTTAATGATCGTTTAGTTATTAATAGTTTTTAGTGAAATTGGCTTAAATTATTTATTTATTTTATTTATTTATTAATAACAGCCACCAAATCTTACACCAAAAACTTTAATTTCTTAAGCTATCATCTAAGATTTAAGCTAAGTGCAGATTCAATTACAGGCTGCCACGACTTGCATATGTGATTGTTTAATGTTTATTAAAAAGTATTAAAATATAAAAAATTAAAAAAACTAAACTAATCCAAAATTATTCCGCACTCAAACTTGCACCTACAACTAACTTTCTGAATTTAGAGAGGCTATTTGAAAAAAATGTCTACGTTCGTTTTATTCTGGAGTTCATTGTATTGTCGTTGCAGCCTGTTCATGATCGCGTGATGGCCGGGATCGCTTTTGGATCCCTTGGTAGAAATGGTGTGTATTTCCCTTTTCGTGAGATTTTATAGGGTATATTAAACCAAAGCTGTTCCAACAGTCCAGGACAATCCAGACCACCTCTTACAATTTTATATAAAAACAAATGATCTAATATAAGCCTCCTATTTTTTAAGCTTTTCATTTTGAATTTTGAAAGTCTATCAACGTACGAAGGCAACTGCTTAGCTAGACCGGATTGAAATGAGACATGCCATAAAAATCTTTTCTGCACACGTTCTAGTCGCTTAACATATACTTCGTAGTGTGGTGACCAAACCGGGCTGCAATACTCCAAAATCGAACGAACGTTTGCATTATATAATAAAGTTTTGGTTGCTATTATGTTGCAAACAACACAATTTCACTTTGTAAAATATATTTTGTACGTTCATTCATTTATTATAGCCCATCAAAAGTACACCGCGCACTGCGCCGGCCTCCCTAGAGTTTCCACGGTTATCAACCACAGGGTCTTTTATTATAATTGAGTTGTTGTCTAGGAGATGCTGCTGCCCATCTGCCGTTTCTATGTCCCCCTGTCTCCTCTTACGACACCCACGGGATGATATGTGGTAGTCGATTCTCTTAGGTCGCCACTATACGGCTGAACATAAAAAATATAATTTTATAAAATTTTAAGCAATAAATAAAACGTCGTACAATAATAAACGTTGGGAGGTTTTTTTTTATAGTATAGAGTGACAAACGAGCACACAGTCCACCTGATAGTAAGTGGTTGCTGTGGACCATAGACATCTACATTTATCCTCGTTTGCGAATCAATACGCAGATGCGTTGTCACCCGTGAGGACTAAGACGAAATGCTTCTTTTCCAGTAAAAAGGGTCTCCGGTTCTCTACACTCACCATACGAAACACTGCAGTGTTAAGCTGCTATTTTACGCTGGTATTCTGTGAGAGCGTGGTCCTTCCCCGGTCGAGCCGACCCATTCGTGCTACAACTATACTACTAATATAGCTGCAGCATGGCAAATAAGAAAAATAAGTTAATTAAACGCGATAAAATCCGTAAAAGTAGTTTTATTCAATAAATATAAGTTAATATGTATATCATTCATACTTTTTTGCTATATCTTAGTCAGTTTTATTAATGATTAATTGGCTTTTATGACTCGCTCTGGTTTTATATATAACCAAGAACATAATGTTACTACACATAAAAAACTTACAAAAACTTTTATACTGGATGAAAATGAATTTTAAGTCTCGTAAAATATTCTGAATGAAGCAGGGGCGACAAAGCAATTTAATGTTGCAGAAGCAAGTGACGGGTTCGGCAAAGTTCGCCTTACAGGGAAGTTTATCCACCAAATAGGCGATATATTTAAGATGGGTCAAATTTAAAGCAACTATAACTGACGTGTATGTTTGCGTAGATTAATAAGGGAAAGCTTTTTAAAGTGAGCTGTGCACTAATTCTGTTTTTGTTAATGGCTTTCACGATGCAGGTCTGCGTACCTAGTGTAAGAACCACTGCTAAATGATTTGTAAAGGTGCTAACTGTCATATAAAGTATTTTTCATTTTTTCATTTTCATTATATGAAATATGTGAAGGAACTGAGAAAGGTGTAAAGATCGTACACACTAATATAATGTTCTATTAATGTTTCTTTTTGGGAAAACCACCAAGACAAAGGAATGTCGCAATCTTTTTGTCGTCTTAATGGTTCATAAAAACTTCATCCCCTATTTTGCCACTTTTGGAGGTGGAACTTTTTCTCCAAATTTATATACGACTACCCTTGAAGTACTTATAATATATTTAATAAAACAGGACTCATAAAAATCGATTCACAATTAGTAAAGTTACTCCAAAACATCACTAACATATATAAGATATATGGAGTTCAGAGCGTGACATACATTCAAGAAAAATATATTGGTGAATTGTAAATCTCCTCCTTTTTTGAAGTCGGCTAGAAAGAAAGGAAGTCATTTTATTTTGTAGTTTACTTTATAGAATAGGGTGACAAATGAGCACAAAGTCCACCTGATGGTAAGTGGATGCTGTGGCCTATAGACATCTGCATTTATTCTTGACTAAGAAATTAAATGCAGATGCATTGTCAGAGGACTGTTGGAGGACCCTGGGGACTAAGATGGAATGCCTCGTTTTCAGTCAAAAGGATCCCCTGTTCTCTACGCTCACCATACGAAACACAGCAGCATTGAGCTACTATTTTACGCTGATGTTCTAGTCCTTCTTGGTGAAAGCATGTTCCATCACCGGTCGAGATTTTAGCGTGAATGGGTCAACCATTCGTGCCAAAACCATAATATTGCTGCAGCGTGGCTCTACGACATATAAAAGGAACGTGAAGTTTGAAATAGGGAAATTTACTTACTTTCTGTCCTTAAAACTCATGTTATACTGAAATAACTGAAAGTGCTCGTTGATATGAAATAATTTAATAGAGTTGAAGTTATTAAACGGTAATATTGTTGAAATCTACTTTAGATAGAGTTAAAGTTACTGAACTCTATGAATACCTTTGAGTGAACAACGTCGTACAAATATTTTATTCTCAATTGGAACTTATTTTGTCGTACTTTTGTAACAATTTGATGTAATATTTAATGTATTATCCAAACTAATTAAAGCAATATTTTTATTTTGTATTGTTAACCATTCAATAAAATATTATAAACTAATTTATTAACTTTCACAAAGAAACATTGGACGATGAAAAAAAAATGTTGGGTCGACTCGATCGGAGAAAGAGCATGTTATCGCAGATTGTCAGAGTAAAATAGCAGCTTAATGTTGCTGTGTTCCTTATATTGAGTGTGAAGAACCGTATACCCTTTAATCGGTAACGAATCATTCTATCTTAGTTCTTGGGGAGTGACAACGCATTTTTAATTCGATTCTTAATCGAAAATAAATGTAGATCCCTCAGGACAATAGCATCCACTTAACATTTCGTGAACTGCGTAAGCACTACTGCTATAAAAAAATCATACGTTTAGGATTATTCTGAAAAAAAATAAATAATTTCATACTACCTCTCTATCATTAACGCTGAGAATTAACGACGAGCAAGACTGAATAATTCAAGTCATTGCATAATAAGTTCATTTAACTGATTATTTTTAAATCAGAAGCAAAGTAAATGTATATATTTTTTTAAATAAGCAATCAATAACTGTAAATTTCCGAGATGCTTAAAGTTACTATAATTAACGAAATTATTCTCGAGTCAATGTATAATTAGCAGTTCACAAATCTTCATTTCAGATACTTTATCACGTTAATTAGGCCGATCAATGATCAGGCTTGTGTAATTAAATTACTAAGATCTCGACTTCCCAAGTGTAACTCACTATTTATCCCTGTGATTATTTTAGGTTTCGACTGAAATAATTATTCTCGCCCTACGTTTCTGTACAGTCTTAAGAGTGTACGTACGTTTACAATATTATTAGGCTGTAATAAAGTCCACTGCTAGAGGAGGCTTTCCTACATTGGCAGTTCTTTGGTTTGACAACATTGATTTTTTTTATTAATTTAACATTTACTAGTTGTATAAAAAATTTAAAAACTTACCTCGGGTACATACGCTCGATTAAATAAAATGATGTGTCTTACCTAGTTTGAAGAGCACCTAGTGTTGTGGTGTTGGGAGTAGTGGTGACGGTGATTGTGCACGCAATTGAGGGAGGGCAGGAGGTGCTCTTCAAACTAGGTCAGACACATCATTTTATTTTATCGAGTGGATGTACACGAGGTAACTTTTTAAAAACTTTAATATAATGGATTTGCGCAAAGTAACGCCTGATTCTATTAATTATTTACTACTCCGTTAGTCCGTTACAGTGGCGTTAGACTTGATTTCTTTTTAGATTCTTAAGAAATTCTTTACAAAAATGTTCTCCTATATCGTGGTAGCTATTACAAACATCCGGTTATTCAAAGGCCATGCAAGTACTGTAACGTGCTGGATTTGAATCCAGCCCTTATGCGCTGCAACTCATTCCTAAGCCACCGCGGTTAGTTTTTCATTTTGGTCCGAGTATTTCTAAACTGTTGATTCGGCTCAGAAGCAATGAATTTTTTTTCTAGCATTTCTTGAATCCCATTTTTACAACCAACCAATGATTTATAGTAGACCAGTGAAGGACCACGCTCTCACAGAATACCAACGATAAATAGCAACTTAATACTGCTGTGTTTCGTATGGTGAGTGAAGAGAACCGTAGACCACGTTTTACTGGAAACGAGAATTCTATCCTAATCCTCAGGGGTGACAACGCATCTGAATTTTAATTCTTAATTATGGATATATTTCAATGTATATAATTTGCAGTATCCACTTATCATCAAGTGAACCGTGTGCTAATTTAACACACTTGTTCTATGAAAAAATACTCCAAAATAAGTATATTACAATATAACAATATAATTTTTCTCTTCTTCAATTAAGGATTACGGCCATTCATAGTTTGGAGAGCTCAGTGATAACACATAAATTTTCTTATTTTATAAGACAGTGCGCAAACTTTTCAGATAAAAGTTATTCATCAAAAAAAAACCTGACTGAATATAAAAGTGATGCAATAAGTTCAATTCGCCTCTTGCAACACCCACGGGATGAAATTGGGTGGTTGATACCCTTACGTCGCCACGACAAGACGATTTATTCAAAGGGTATCTTTTTATATAGAATAATGGTGACAAATAGAACTTTGCAGATATAGCCAAACCTCTGCACAAGCTAACCGAGGAGAAGCGACATTTCTGCTAGGATGAAAGTTGCGATATTGTATTCCAGGAGCTCAAGAACCGTCTGTGCAAAACACCTATTTTGGGGTACCCTGATGCGGGCAAGGAATTCATAGTTGACACAGACGTAAGTGATATAGAACTTGGCGGTGTGTTGACTCAACGGAATGGGGATCAAGAGATTGTGAGAGTTTTTAATGGAAAAGAGTCATGCCATCTTAGTCCTCAGGCGGACAACGCACCTGCATTTTGATTCTTAATCTATGATAGAGTAAGTGTATATCTGCCACGGTATACATTTATAATCGGGTGGACTGTGTGCTCGATTTTCATTCATATTCTAAAAAAAAGTGGCGATGCTTTCGGTTTCATTAAATTCAATTCTATTACATTATTTAACAAAAAATATAAAGTCTTCTTTATCAAAGTCTTCATATTCATCGTATGTTTAAAAGCGTATATACGTCCTTACCTTAGGAATAGGTCTTCTCTCAGTTATGAGAGTGTTTTAGGGCAAGGATTTTTCCGCCGCGCTACAACAGTGTGTGTTGTTGGACTTCACATATCTTTGGAAATATTTTTTTACAAAGTTTTTCGTAATCGCTAAATACTTAGCAAATCAGCACGTAGAACTGCAAATGATTATTTCATTGGTGCCGGCGGAGATTTCTGGTGTATTATATTTTATAAGGCGACCCTAAAGACTCTGAGCTATCTTACATCTTTTTTATTATATAAAAGCGTTTCATTTATTTTGTTGAATTAATTTACTATTAATATGAATCGGTAGGCGAAGTATAGGGCGTCCCCCACTAGATCGAGTGATGACCTGGTAAGACATGCAGGAATTCGATGGATGCAGGACACTTGGGACCGTTCTTTTTGGCCTTCCTTGCCATTCCTGGGGGAGGCCTATGTTCAGCAGTGGAATTGTAAAGGGCTGTAGTGATGATGATGATGTGATTAGCAGCTTTATAGGAGAAAAATTAAGTTAATCTAATAGTTAATACCTATATGTCCCACTCCTAAGCAAGCTTCATTCACAAGAAAGTTTTGAAACGTGAGAAAGTGTTTACTGCACTACTTCAAGTCAGTGCAGACGTTCGGCATGACAAGACAGGATCGGAATAAGTTGAAGTTTTCCTTATGCAATTTATGTCTTACGGCACCATGTTACTCGTTCTTCTATTATAAACTTAGTGTGAAAGTAATGTAATTATTTCTTATGTTTAAGCGAAAATTATACATTTAAACGAAACAAAGTTTTAGGGATTTTATCGCGTATATGAATTTATTTTTAATTCTCGACGTTTCGAGTAATTTACAGCACCTATGCTTAAGGAAGTTACTGGGTGCTCGATGTGCGAACCCCGACTACCTTCAGCTTAAAAGCTTTAAAGAGCTCAAATCATTAGGAATTTAAAATAAATTAATATACACGATAAAATTTGCAAAACTGGTTTCATTCTAATGTGAAAGTATTTTTTAAGAAAATGAAAATTATTTTTTACTTTTTAAAGCTGCTTGTGTATACATTAACATCTTTTGTTTTATTAAATTAACTGTATTTAAATTTATATTCATACTGCTCAAACAGATAAAAAATGTTAAATAAAATTGAATGCGACCTTTTCTAAGAGCTATTTAACTCAGTACTTGTAAGGAGAATATAAAAGTCTAAGGTTTTATCAATCTTGAATATGGATAAACGATCCTTTACGTTTTTATGTATTTCTAAATTCTTTTAGGACGTTTTGAAATTACTTATGAAAGCCTTTTTAGAATTGGAATACAAAAAAAACAGAATAACATAAATCTTAAACTCTCCCACAAAAGGCTCTTTGGCAAGCTAAGCTGAATTTACATATCTTTTTACAATTTACTTTTATGTAATGCTGTGGAATTTTAACGGCCTGATGAAGATGAAATATATGAATTTGGTAAATGCATTCACATAATAAACGTGCAGTGGCGGTGTAAGAATACTAATAACACCCACTACCTCATATCGTCGGGTGCGTGTCGTAAAAGGCGACAGAGGAACACTGAACTAGAAGATGGGCAGCAGATATCTTCTTGAAAAAAACCAATTCATTTTTACTTATCGTAAGCCAGTGCTTGACCACAATCCCACCTGGTGGTAAGTGGTGATGTAATCCTGGATGGTAAATCGTACTATTTTAGCGTAACAAAATCCTATTCACTCTTGCATTAAAGACCCCCATGAAGATATTCTATTCGGACAGAAAGACAGACCTCCTTTAATAATAAAATAACTGCGGTTGCCTGCCAAGCGTGGCAACTATGGCAAAATCTCCCCAATCTATTGGGGAGGCTTATGTTCAGCAGTGGATATTTATTAGGCTACAATTGATGGATAGATGGAACACTCCAATATACAGAAATATTTAAGTTGTAAGGTTGCTCAAGGTATTTTATCATACCCTGTTATTTTTACCTAACCTGTTTATGTATTTTATCGCACCCGTCCCATTGGTATCGGAATAAGTCAGGACCTCTTTACTGGAAACGAAGCATTCTATCTTACCTCCTCAAGGGTGATAATACAACTGCATTTTGATACCAAATCGAGGATAGACTTAGGCCACAGTGTACAGCATCCTCTTATCATCAGGTGGGTTGTGTTTTCATTTATCTTATTTGAATAAGAAACATTATTAAACTTTTCAAAAACATTATATATTTTTAAATATTTATTATCTAGAATACCGAGAACTTTAAACAATCAGTAGGGACACAGTAGTTACACACATTTTGCTGATTTACACTTTTCACTTGTGTCCGGAGTGCGCTTGGCGGCGAACGCCAGTCGTTCCACGTCACTGCCCACCCTAGGCCGCCAATAAAAAGGAAACATCTTTGTATCGTCAATACCAAAATATTTACATGTAAAATTGTGGATTTCGAATAAAAACATCGGTGATATGTGTGACTTTAAATAACTAGTAATAACGCGCGCGCACATGGCTAAAGATAGTGCTCGTACATTGGCGACCCCGAACTCTGAGTATAGCGATTCGGTGCATCGTGTCGGACATTGTTACTGTGCAATATAGGGAACGGCTCACGTCACGGTAATAAAGGCTAGCGTGTGGGTGTATTATATTTCGTAATCGGTTGGAACCAAGTAAATTAAATGAAATTTGGACTTTAACGTTTTTATAGAATGTCGCTGCCAACATAAAGCAATATGTCGAAAAGAAGTCAGAAAATTGATTACGCCATGGTACCCGTACCTATGATACCGGGTATTGGCACGTCAACACCTTATCAACTGATGGATTTAGCAGCAGTATATCTTTCCACATGGTTACCTGAATTTTAGACGGACCAGCCAAGGCTATGGTTTATATAAATCGAAGCCATATTGAACCCACAAAAAATGAGCGATTAGGCAAATTATGACATTGTGATTGGGAAGCTAAACAAAGATACTCTCGCACATATAACGAGTTTAGTAATTCAGACACCAACATCAGGAAAATACGAAATTTTAAAAGAGAGTTTGCTGCCAATTTAGAAATAATCCGCAACAATACAACTACAGAAACTCCTGCGTGAGATAGATCTGGGGGATCAAAAGCCGCCGTAACTGTTACATCGTATGAAAAAACTAGTACGCGGTAAGATACCAGACCACACACTTCTCCTGTGGCAAAACCATTTACCGCCGGTGATTAAAGCAGTATTAGCAGTCGCGGATAGCAAAAGTTTCGATAGTTTGGCCCTAATAGCAGATTGGTCATGGATGCCAGACGACCCGAGCAAGTTGCAGAGGTAACATCACCAACCATGTGGTATGGAGATGGTAAAATTAACTTCGAGATTGGAAACTATGGAAGTCAGACAAGGGAAGTAAGTCAGTCACTATCATCGGCAAAGAGGAAGGAGGAAGGAACATCTCGTTATCAAACCTTTATAAGACCTCGTTCAAGTTACAAGCGACGAACATCCGAAAGTCCTGATTGGTTTTGTCCGTATCACTTTCGTTACCGAGAAAGAGCACGCCGATATGAACAGCCGTGCGCATGGAATAAGAAAACAGGAAATAAGCAGTCGGAAAACTAGCGAACGTGCAGGCTATGGCGGGAGCTTGCGCGGTGCATTCATCACACCGCCTATGTGTCACCAACTCCAACACCGGGATGCGTTTCCACATTGATACAGGTCCTAACATTTCAGTTATTAAATATAACCGTGTAAAAATAAATATTGTAATAAAGAGTGCTCTGATTACAAGTTGTACGCTGCAATCGGTACCGATATTAAAATATAGAAATAAATTACAATAATAAATAAATGTTAAATGGAATAAGAACCATAGAATTAAATTTAGGTTTTTAACGAGACTTTAGTAATAGCAGATATTCGACAATCAATATATAGGGCTGATTTTTTGAATAATTATGGATTGTTAGTTGATATTATGTCGAGAAAACTTGTAGATAATTTGACAAATTTGAACGTTAATTCATATATTATTATTTCCAGAGGACCCGCATTGAAGACAGTAGTTGATAAGCATCCTTATCATTCACTGCTAAGCAAATATCCGGATATTACGAAGCCTATTTGTTTCAAAAAGTTATCTAAACATAATGTGTGCCATCACATAGAGACGAACCTCCTATTTTTGCTACACCTAGACCTTTATCTGCCGATCTTTATAAGAAAGCTAAAGAAGGGTTTAGGTTAATGCAGAAAATAGGGATCAATTTGCCTTCCTTGGGCTAGTCCTTTGCATATTGTACCCAAGAAAAATGGGGAAATACGTCCGTATGGGGACTATAGACCGCTAAATGCATTTAGGAAACCCTACAGATACCGATTCCTAGATTGTAGGCCTTTACTTATTTGTTGTCAGGTAAACAAATATTTTCAAAAATAGATGAAAACAAAACCCACCATCTTATTCCTAGTGCAGAGCAGGGTATTGAGAAAACAGCGATTATCACACCGTTTGGACCTTTTGAATTTACGAGAATGATGTTTGAAATGCTTAATGCACCACAACCATTTCAAAGATTCATGAATTATGTGTTTGAAGGTTTAGGTTTTGTTTATACGTTCATTGTTGACGTCTATGTCAGCAGCGATAAGGAAAACCAGCACATGGAACACCTGGAACAGGTATTTGAATGGCTAAACAGGTATGACATGACGATCAACATTGTCGAGTGCAGTTTCATTAAGTCAAAAATTGAATTTTTAGCTTACGAAGTAACGCCAGAGGGAATCACACCCCTTCCAGACAAAGCTGCAGCAATCGCAGATTACCACAGACCGGAGACAGTACAGGACCTCCATAGTTTCTTGGGTATGGTGAATTTTTTTTATATTATAGGGTTGATATGGCCTATAAACATCTACATTTATCCTCGTTTGCGAATCAAAATGCAGATGCGTTGTCACCCGTGAGGACTAAGATAGAATGCCTCTTTTCCAGTAAAAAGGGTCTCCGGTTCTCTACACTCACCATACGAAACATAGCAGTGTTAAACTGCTATTTTACGCTGGTATTCTGTTAGAGCGTGGTCCTACCCCGGTCGAGCCGACCCATTCGTGCTACAACTATATTAGTAATATAGCTGCAGCATGGCTCTACCACGTAAAAAAAATATCCTTTTATCGTGCTCACATACCAAACGCAATAGAGTACCAGGCCGAGTTGAACAAGTATCTACACAACGGTAAGAAAAAAGGTAAGACCCCGATCGCTTGGACAGAACAGTCTTTAGATGTATTCGATAAGTGCTTATTGAGCCTGCAAAATGCCGCCACACTATATCATCCTAGTGCAGATTCGCCTACAGCTCTCATGACTGATGCTTCGAATCCATGTGTAGGGACCATACGAGTATAACAAAAGGTAAATGATGAATGGAAGCCTTTAGGGTTGAGTGTTGCAGAGCAAAAGTATAGTGCTTATGATAGGGTATTATTGGCAACATTTTTGGCTATTAGACATTTTTGTAAGTTATTTGATATTTCACAAGCCGTTGGTTCACGCTTTTAAGAAATTAGATAGCAACAAAGAAATATCTCGACGGACAAGACAGCTGTTATTCATCAGCGAGTTCGCAACAGACTTCCGTTATGTAGAAGGTAAGAATAACATCGTAGCTTACCCGCTGTCAGGCTTCGAGACGCATTTCCTGTCCCACAGTGCTCAAACTACACCTCATTAGCAACTAAAAAGTCCCTAATTTTGGCTTTTTCTAAATGCAAATTCCTGACTTTGAGTTGCTGGCGAGACACAGCTCCGTGGTTGTTCAGAGGTTAAGCGCTTGCTATATATTTCACAGTATGCGAGTATCCCAGATTCAATCATAACCAGCAATGAAATTGTTAATTGCAATTATAAATGTTTGTTTACCACATTTTCGGCGGTGAAGGAAAACATTGCGAGGAAACCTGCATGTATGAAAAAAATACATTTCGAATACAAGTGAAGTCTCCCTACACGCACTGGGGCAACATGGTGTACAATAACTTGCCCTAAATCCCTTTCAAATATAAGATGAAACCTGAGCCCAGGAGACCGATATGGGCTGTAACTTTACAAAGCAGATTATAATATTTGTTCAATAATAATTTAGAGTTTATGTTAAAACAGTTAAATAAACAAGTGAAATATATATGATAAAAATATGTTAAACGGTGTTAAATGTTAATTTAAATATTTCATATTTTATGGTTATTAAGTTCGCGTCCGTCGCGGTAAAGGTGAATACGTGAATTAACACAATTTTTATAATTGTCAAACTATAGCGATTCCTTTGCGTAAAATATTAACACCAGCAGAGATGTATGGTTAGACCATACATTATTAACAGAAATCCATTTTATACCAATTCAGAAATGGTTTTCAAAAGTAATTTCGAGTAGTGCTCGGGGGATAGATTTTGCCCATTGCAAAAATACGGAAAGGGTTTTGAACAAAAAAAAACAGCTTAACATCATATAAGTTACACAATAACTAATACATACAACACAATTTAGAAATAGCTTGACAGCGATCA
The DNA here is from genome assembly GCA_963668995.1 of Parnassius mnemosyne. Lineage (NCBI taxonomy): Eukaryota > Metazoa > Arthropoda > Insecta > Lepidoptera > Papilionidae > Parnassius > Parnassius mnemosyne. Next base: position 944,274 of record CAVLGL010000076.1, on the reverse strand, counting down.
CTGGACTCCTAGGTGTTATTATCATCCATAAATTCCTTAATATTATTTTAACCCTTTATTATATATTACGGGTATAAATTCTTATACTATTTACTTATTATTTGCAGGAAACCCTTTTACTAGTAATGGGGTATTATATTCCTCAAGAGTGAAAACATAACTTCATTTTGATTCATTATCGAGGACAGACGTAGGTGACTATGGGTCGCAGCATCCACTTACCATCAGGTAGACTGTGTGCTTGTTTGTCACCCTTATTTAATAAAATTAATCTTATTGCACCAATCTCATTATCCTACTACGCTTAGGATTGATTAAAAGGGAATACCAATTAAAATCAAGTCCATTCTTTAAATAAATAAAAAATATATTCGTTTTTTTGTAACACATTTACAAAAATATGTTGTTCCCGAAAATACAGATGAAGTTCGATCCTGCGCTATTTCATTGTCGTTCATTATTTATCGCCTATTTATATTCCTGAGCTTCTTATACGACGGCCCTTTTATAATAGAAGATAAATGGTATTAGTTACTGGCCCGTGACTTCTTTCAAGAGCATCAAATAGAAAATAAATACAAATAACTTTGTATACAAACGTTGGTTACTCAGGGGGGAAAACGCTCCACTTAATCCAGCTCCATTTTTGTATTACGTGTTAAACTAAGAATTATATGGATTTGTATCATTGTTATAATATAAGTTTGAACTTAACATAACATCGTATTTTAACCGTAATTTTAACACAACTTTGAAAGTAAATAAATAAACGGAACTTTTCATCTTTAGTCCGTATTTTATTTATTTACCGTGTACTAGCGGTGTAAGAATATCCACTACCCCATAGCCTGCCGTGGGTGTCATAAGAGGCGACAAAGGGAAAAAACCAGGAGATGGGGAGCTGCGTCTCCTAAAAATAAATAAAAAACACCGCGGTTGTCAACCCGCTTGCCAAGCGTCTTAACTATGGCAGTTAATCCCTTTATTGGGCCAACTTTTGGGGGAGGCATATGTTCAGCAGTGGACTGTAATAGGATGTTACGGTAACGGACTAAAAATTCAAAATAATTTAAGTAAAGGCATATTTATTCAAAAGATAAAATTACGTAACTTTGAAAACCTACATTTAACCGGATTTTTATAAAAACCCTGGTCCCAAAGATCTGTTCATAAATTTTCCGCAAACTTTTTTAGCACAAATCTTTGTGCATATTATAAAAATATTATGTACTAGGGTGTGTACGCGCTTACCAGCTTCTTAATGCTCTTCACTGAGTCTGTTTCTTTCTCATGGAATTTTAGGTGAGCACGCATTTTAGCAATGCATAACCGATAAGTTCGAGCTGTCAACTAGAGCAGCCTTGAAAGTTCATCCTCGTCAATACCGATGAAATTATTCATTAGTTGGTGGGACGTGTTTTTTTTTTTGACAAGGAATCCGTCTGAGTAAGTATCATATCAGAAATTTATGTTAATAAAAATGTGAGATGCGAAATGGAATAAAACTTTATGATTACTATTGCTTGTATTTCTAGATTTTACTTATTTTTTACTGACCTTAATTTTTCTTTACGGGACTTTATTTTAGCATTGACTTCAGAATGTGATTATTGTATTCTTTTTAGTACTTTAGAATCGGGAAAAAGGTGTCTATTTCTCTACATTCACCATAAGAAACACAGCAGCAAGAAGTCGGCATTACCGCTATGGGACCTATAGAGGCACCCGTAGCCAAAATAGCTTACAGGTTCCAGATTTTAATACGTTTATTAATTGTAGACACAATATATTTATTAATTGTGCCTATGTGTTGTTCTAATGTATGAGCTATATTATTGTAAGGTTTCATTAAAATACATTCAGCAGTTTTTGCGGGGAAGATTAACAAAAATACATACATCTTCACATTTATAACTTAGTAGGATAGTCGCCACGTTCATCCGACGCAGGGCATGCAAGTATTCCTTACTTTTGAGTTATGCCAGGTGCTTCGCAGTAGAGTTCGTTTTCCTTTCTTAACCGAGATTTAAAAACGAAAAGTTACTATATTCAAGGTGTATGTTTTTGTATTTACAAATATTTAATATAATATTATGTACATCAAAAGGAAAATAATTTTATGAAAAATAGTGAGTACTAGGAACACACGCTAGTTATACTTATTTCTCTACTACAAAGAGTCGGTAATTCCTTCATTTTGAAAGGTATACGCTTCAAAAACGACGTCCCAGGAAATATACAGAAATTATCTATCAAACAGCTTCAAATTTTTATCGATTAATTTTTTTTTAAGAAATATTATTATTCTACTAGGAGTTCATGATATGAGTAGATATGAAAATTAGGTGATCGCTAACATGCAGTTTCTAAATGTTTTCATATTTAATTGTACTACTTAATATTATTTTTTAAATTATTGTTTAAATAGTTACGCTCGATTTCTTGCTGTTTCTTCCCAGGATAGAGGTATTTTCCGAACCAGTGGTAAAAATATTAATGACTGTCAATAAGTATTCTTGTAATCTATGTATTGAATAAAATATTCAATTATATTCTATTATACTATAAGAAATATTTTTACATTAACGTTTATTCCTTTGAGTTATTAGTTATTACATACATAATATGTATTCATTAAAATCTTTTATTAACTCTATATAACCTTAAAATATATACAATATTAAAAACTAAAAAAATACAAAATACAGACATACTCTCCGTGGTATCGTGCCAAGGACACTAGTCGTGTTTATTTGCTATACTTAGCCTTTGAGCGAAAAAATAACCAGTCCTCTTATCTCCATCAATGACGACTAGTTGCGGACACAGTTCCTTTAGAAACTTCACCGCACGTGGACTTCACGGACCGAAAAGTCTCTACAGTACAAGGCATAAATTTAAATAAAAAAAATGACTTTAAAATACAAATTTCAAAAGTTAAAAAATTATAATACCACCCCACCGCTCACGCCCATCTTCATTCCCGTAGGTCACTACTAACTTTCATCCTTTTTAAGTTTAACTTTTATACAATTTTTAAAACTTACGCCAACAAAACGATACATTTCTTGTGCAATCGGTCTATAAAAAGGAAATGTTCCACGTAGCATTTATTTTCAAGTGTAAAACAGTACTGCCGGAGATCTGAGTTATCACTTGGCAAGTGCAACTTTATCTAAAGTAAGAAACTAGTACATTATAAAGAAAATGGGAATGTTTTGAAGAGATGTTCTGAAGTATTAGCTATTGCGACTTCACTCAGATAATCTAACTCCTCAAAGATTAAACACTCGATGTTTGGAGAGTAATTCACGTGCGCTGGGTCGTTCATCACAGTTCACCCGACGATTCGCAGCTTTAATATTACCCATCAACACCAAAACAAAGATTCTTAAATAAAAGCCTATATACGTCCCACAGCTAGGCGTAGGCCTCCTCTCATTTCTGAGATGATTTTAAAGGCAAGAAATTGAAACTTCATACGTCCTCAAATTAATTTCAATTTCCCCAGGTTTTCTGCGTGGAATTGGAGAACTTAGTTTATCAGCACTTCAAATTGCAGATGCAGAGAATATCAATGATGCCGACGGTGGTCGAACCCGGGTTGCTCGTGCAATATGAAATCTTAGTTGAACGCTCAATCCCTGAATATTAACATTTTATTAATTTCATGTTGAAAAGGGGCTGAGCCAAGTAATCGCCATCATCAAATCAATAAAATCTATCGCATATCAACGCAGAGTCGATCAGCACGAGTGCACTGGTACGGTTTTTGTACCAAATTATCCTTGTCTATTCAATATAACATTTACTAAATTATACAAAATTTGTCAATCAACAAGTTTAAAAATATTATTAAAGAAATACTGTACAAAAAGGTATATTATAATATAAAAGAATTCATGAATAGAATAGCCCTTGGAAATGAAGTGTGCGCTGCCATGCTGGTTCTATTATAATTCATTTATATAATTGTACAAAATTATTGCAAAATTAAATATGTTTAAAAATCCCGCTAGGTTTCTAACTGGTTCTTCCCGGGATAGAGGTATTTTCTGACCAAGTGGTAAATAAAAAAATAACTTTCAATAAGTATTATGTAATAATCTACATTGAATCAAAAATATTGTGAACGCGTTTAAATACATTTTAAGTAATTTTAAATTTTATTCTTTTTTGTGTATTGGAGTAGTTTCCTGGATGGTTTAGATTCACCCGTGCGAAGCTGGGAACGACCGCTAATTACGGATATACTAAAATTAAATCTTCTGTATATTCGTAGCTAGAGGTATCGAAGGTGACTTTGTGGTAGACACTCATAGTCTGCCTAGGGCTCTGTCTAAGTAGGTACTGCTCTCTACTACATATTAATTCTAGGTTTAAAATACCTGATATATGAAACACTAACAGTTGGAGATATCTTGCATTTCAATCACAAGTTTGCGACGGAAAGTTCGAGGCAAAGTGTTTTATTAGAAGAAAAATAAGAAACAATTTATACGTCGTAGAGCCACACTGCAGCTCTGTTATGGTTGAAGCACGAAATGTTCAGCTCGACCGGAACAGAACCATTCTCTCACAGAATATCAGCGTAAGAATAGGGAGATCCTTTCTACTAGTAATGAGGCATTCTAATATATCGAGGGTAGATGTGGGTATATTTGTGCCACAGTATCCACTTACAATCAGGTAGAATGTGTGCTCGTATTAATTTTGTTTGCTTTTCGTTTACACGATAGATGGTACTTCAACTTCACTCGTAGCTAATAAAACTCGAGGAAATAAGTTTCATTTTTCATGTAAGAAAATGGAAAAGTAGTTCATTACTGTGCTCAAACAGGTGATTTGAACAGGGAAACAAAGTTTTATGTAAATTCCCAGCGAACGGGATATGTTCAAGTCGGATGTGAAAGTGAAGCGCGATAGAAACGATTTGAAACTTTAGCCGGAAATATTCAATTTTAATCTTTACTTATACAAAAATAATTATTTTTAGAGGCTTTTAACCCACTTAAAAAATAGGTTTACAATTTGTCTGTTTTTTTTTGTTTGTACGTTACGCGATATCTACGTCAATTATGTACCGATTTTGATGATTCTTTTTTTATATAAAATAAATACTTTGAGTTGCTTCCATATAAATTTGGAGAAAAACTTCACTTCTAAGTTTTAATGTAACTATTTAGAAGACAATGAGATTGTATTTTTCCTTAATCAACTCCAAAGTGGCAAAAATAATAATAATAATAACTAAATGGTTTTAATTCTTCGATACAATATGTCTGTACACGCCCTTAGCTGTCCCGATAAAGATCGACTATACAGGGGCCCATACTGCTGTACTCGACGGATTACTAAGGACGGGGCCCAAGTGCCTATGGATATTTGAGATATATAGATTAGGTACTTAATTTGCTTGACTTACCTGCTTCAGAAGCGAAGAAGGACCCCAAGGCTCATTCCGGCGTCAGGTGTGGTGAATGTTAGTAGTTTATGAGAAGTGTATGTGTGTTTAACCCGAATTAGCCTTTGAAGTCTGACCGCAGATTCACCGGCGCTGCCACTACTCCACAGAGGAGATCTCTCAAAGCGATCACCAATTAACAACTTCTTTCTTCAATTCACTATGTCAGTCTATTCACTTTATCGTACATTTAACTAACGTCAAGACGCAACTAAATCCCGCTAATTATAAAGCGTAACACGCGGCACGACTGGTGGGTCAAAGTTCACTTTCTTTCACTGCGTAACAATTGTTTCGAAAACCGACCGCGACTTTTTAAGGCGCTTAACGCAACGGTACAATTAAACACTAACTTCTCAATAATTAGACAACCGGGAATCTAATGTTCTAGACAACACGATTATTCGTCGCTGCACAAATTCGTTAACAAATTTGGCGCCACGTGGTTCGATTCGAATCACAGCTAGCAATGCTCGGCGGCCGCTTGACGACACATACAGGATCTCCCCCGCGCTCAGCGGGGGCGGAAGGGCGCCTGCTCGACGCGTGCCCGCCGGCTAAGTAGATCGACAAAGCGCGCTAACGCGCCTGCTTTATGGTAATTTTGAATTCTAGCGTTTGGCGCAAACAAACCCCATCCCGGACGTAAGGATTTATGACCGCGAGTAAATTGGCAAACGGGATAGGGTCGCGACAGCACGTTGCAAGACCGAATCTCCAACCAAAACCTCGGCCACCCTAGGCACCCCATCCGATACATACGACAACTTCATAATGCGCCCACGGCGCCAATACAAAGGCAAAGCGTTGGGTTCCTTAACTAACACGAGGTCTCCAACCAAAGGAGGATCCGTCTTGTCAGACCACTTAACGCGCTGCTGCAAAAGATGTAGGTACTCTAGAGACCATCGGTGCCAAAAACTCTGAGTCGTCTGTTCCATCAGGTTAAATCTACTCAACCGCGAAGACTTTATTTCCCTGAAGGGGTACTTGGGCAGGGCGTTAAGAGGCTGGCCAATCAGGATGTGGCCTGGGGTTAGAACCTCCACATCATTCGGATTGGAAGAGAGGGTACAGAGTGGCCGAGAGTTGCGTACCGCCTCAATTTTACAGAATACAGTGGCAAGCTCCTCAAATGTCAAAATAGTTTCGCCAATAACTCGACGGAGATGCGTTTTTGCTACCTTAACCACCGCCTCAAAAATACCGCCCCAGTATGGGCAAGCCGGAGGGTCGAATTTCCACTGGATGCCCTTCTTGGACATCGCATTACCTAAATAAGTCCTGTTGCTGGACAGAAATTCGACGACCTCTTTCAAATATCTATCCGTGCCCTTATAATTCGTTCCGCAATCAGACCGGATCAGGTCCGGCAAACCGCGCCGCGATACGAAAAGACGCAGCGTGGCCAAGAAGGCTTCCATGCTGAGGGCACTTACAAGTTCTAAGTGAACGGCCTTAGTGGAGAGGCACACGAAGACGCAAATATAGGCCTTATGTGAACGCGCGTTACGAAGATTAGAGGACTTGACGAGGAAGGGGCCAGCAAAGTCTGGTCCGACTCCAGAGAATGGTTGGATGACCCTGACGCGGTCGAGTGGCAAGTTACCCATCATAGGCTGCGATATGATGGCCTTCAGTTTATAACAAGATATGCACTTATATATGACGCTCCGAATGGTGCGTCTGCCAGCCAAAATCCAAAATTCCCGCTGTAGAATAGCCGAAAGAGCGTTACACCCAGCGTGGGCGTTCTTAACATGATGGTGGGTTACCAGCAATCGGACAAAGGCGCCGTCTTTGGGGAGCAGTAACGGGTGTCGAGACCCGTACGGCAGTTGGGAATTTCTCAAACGTCCACCAACGCGCAGCATCCCAGCGTCGTCCAGGAAGAGGTTCAGACGGGCCAGAGCGCCCTTGAAAACGGAGCCCCGCTTCAAGTTTCCATCACGGGCTCAAAATGCTCCGCTTGGACCATACGAGTCCAATGCATCAAAGCTTCACGACGCTCGCTAGGGGACAAAATGAAATCAAAGATTCGGTGGGACGGGTCTCTCGAATTGCGGACAAATCGACGCAACCAAGTAGTCACTCCTAAGAGCTTATCGAGTGAGCTATACCGTTCTAGAAAATAGAGATCCCGATTGGGCTTATCCTTGCCCACTCCTACTCGGGCTCGTAGGCCAGGCAATTTATTCGGTTCGGAGTAAATATCCTGGGGCCAGAGTGAATGAGACTCAGTCTACCATCTGGGACCCCACCACAGCGGCTGGTTAACCAACGAGGGGGCCTCACAGCCGCGAGAAGCGCAGTCTGCGTGATTCAACTCCCATGCGACATGTCTCCAGTTTAAAGAAGTCTCAGAACTCTGGATTTGAGACACGCGGTTCGCCACAAAGAACTCAAGATTGTGAGGTGCAGCTCTGAGCCAACAATGTACTATATCACTGTCCGACCAAGCGTAGACGTCCGCAATGTCTATTACAGCCGTCAAAGACGAGTGAACGTGGTTGAGGAGTCGCGTGAGAAGAGCAGCTCTGGACAGTTCCAATTTAGGGATAGTTAAGCGGGACTTAATGGGAGCAACCTTGCTTTTAGCAAGTACGAGATGGACTGCAGTATGACCAGAAGAGCTCACAGTCCGAATATATACGACAGCAGCATAGCCTTTCTCAGAGGCGACGCAAAACCCATGTAGGGTAGCCCTGAATTTCCCTGGAGGAAGGAAGCACCTTGGCATGGAGACCCGGTTGATGTCCGGAAGGAAGGAGACAATGGAGAGCCACTCTCGCAAGAGAGTTCCGCTAATAGGCTCGTCCCAACCCAACCCGGATATACAGAGCTTGTGAGAAAAGCACTTAGCCAAAAAGATGACCGGGGTGATCCATCCATTAGGGTCGAAGATGCGGGCTACTGTAGACAGCACGGAGCGCTTGGTCCATGCTTTAGCTTTTACTTTCACGTATCGATACGTGAAGGTGTCCTGAACAGACTGATATTGAATGCTCAGCACAGTCAACAAATGAGCATTTTCAGGGTACTCGAATAGATGAGGGTCTTATTGATCCTCTCCTGGGAGGTCCTTCAAAATATGAGGGAAGTTCGACAACCATTTTCGCAACTCATAACCTCCGGATTTCAGGATGGCAATCAATTCGTCTCGTAATACAAGAGCTTCCTCGACGGTGGAGGCGCCCGTGCAAATGTCGTCCATGTAGACCGAAGTCTCCAAAATAGAAGCACCCTGAGCGTATGTTAGACGCTCTCTCTCAGCGAGTTCAAGGAGGGTTCGCATGGCGATATACAGTCTGGACCGGAGTCCATAGGTGGTGGTGTTCAACTCAAACACCAGTATGGGATCGCTGGGCTTCTCGCGCCACAATATCAGCTGATATCGACGGTCATCACGATGGACCACTGATTGTCGAAACATCATTCGAATGTCGGCTATAAAAACAACTTGGTGCCAACGGAAGTGGGTCAACATGTCGGAAAGACTGGGTCGCGCCGCATGCAGCGTTCCATGGAAAGCAACCTCTTCTCGGCCAGTGCACGAGATTGACCCAAAGGGGGCCGTGAGACAAGAAAGGGTAAGCGAGTGACGAAACGACAGTCGACGCGACGGCCGGTATTGTTCTGGTAGAACAACTCGCACTCACGGTCCAGAGGGTTGACTCGAGCCGCGTGTGGTGGCTCCTCAATTTCCCAGAACCTCTGGACGACTTCCGAAAGGTACACGCCCACAGCAGAGAGCGTGTCGGCCGTCTGACGAGGTGGAGACCACAGCACCGGTCCGAAGAAGCTGTGCCCAAATACAGTGGACATGGCTGACAAACCATAGGGCTGTAGGGCTCGTATCTCGCCTAACAAGATGAACCCCAGCGCGTCGACCCCCAGCAACAAATCTATAGGCACAAGTTGGGACCATTGTGGGTCTGCCAGTCTCAAACCCGACGCACAACGAACCGCTCTGTCATTTATACGGAAGTTAGGGAGAAAATCTACAATGTCATCGAGGACATTTACCTTGACTAAAATGTGAAGGTGTTCGCTGGCGGGGCCGAACACCAATTCTGCTTGTCCCCTAGGAGTAGGAGGCTCGGCACCTCCGATACCTACCATCGGACGTGATTCAGAGCCCCAGGGGAGCCCTAGTATTCCCACCAACCAAGTGGAGGCCACACTGCGTTGTGAACCCTAATCCAGTAGAGCGCGAACCGTTAAACAGTCGCCGCTCGGGTTGTACACCTTCACTGAGGCCGTCGGCAATATAACTGTTTGACAGGTGGACTGCTGACGACTCAAAGGCTCAGTGGAGGCGGCCGTGGTGGAAGCTAGGGCGGCAGCTACCTAGCTGGAGCTGCCTTCATCTGACCGGCCCTCGAACCGGGGGTCCGTAAAGCGGCATTCCGGCGGCATCTTAAGGAACCGGGGTTGCCACTCACCAAACGGGCCGACCTGGGGAAATTCGGGGAACCTCGGCCTTGGGGCCCGGGACAGTCTTGAGGTCGCAGGAACCTGGTAGTACCGGTATCGCCCAAAGGGAGCAGGGTGATACTCCAGTCATGGCCGCTCAGCTAACGGGGGTGAGGCGGTTCTAGCTGACCGCTGAGTGGCCGCGAAGCTCCTCTCAACACGCTGAGGGGGAGTGACGACCCCCCGCCCCTGGAGGAGTGACCCCCCGACTGGTCGACGGAGGGACCTCTTTCAACCCAAGGGGCACATTGGCCGGCAGGTGAGCGCCGAGAGTCGCCCGACAGGGGGCGTGGCTGAGTGCCCCCGCCCGTGGGATTCGGGGGCCTGGCAGGTCCTCGAGAGGACGCGCCTCTCGCGCCCAGGCACAAAATCGCATGGAGGTTGCCTTGGCAGTTCGTGCAGGGCCGCTGGTTTGGGCAATCACGTTGGAGATGCCTTTCCAGGCACGAGTAGCACCAGCGGAGCTCCTTGGTGATGGTTCACCTCGCCGGGGCCGGCTTGCACAGCAACATAGGGCACGACGTCGTCCGGTGATCGGATGCTCGACAATAGGAGCAGGGGGCGCCTCCCTGGCCGCTAGGCCACTATAAGAGGGTAGGGGGTGGCGCCCTCCCACGGGGGCTCGCTCGGCCTCAGGGAGGTTGGCGACGCCTTGGCCGTCGGATTCCGCCTCTCCCTGTGCACCGCTCGGGCTACAACCTGGGGTTCCTCGATGGCGCCTGCTGCGTTCTCCATCTGCCTGCACTTCTCCTCCAAGAACCGCAGCAGGTCCCTGAAGGGAAGAATATAGGAGGCGCCGTCCCCGCCGTACCTCTCCTCGAAGTAGAGCCGAAGGTCGACAGGCAGGCGAGACAGCACAATGTGGAGCAATAAAAAAGAACATTCGTCCACCGGTAAATCCAGCCGCCTCAATGAGTTGCAAGCCACCACGACTGGATTTACGATGTCCGTACGTAGTCTGGTCCGATCGTGACCGTAGCGGGAGGTTTAACAGCTTCCGAACGTAGTCGTCCGCAATCCGGCGGACGTTGGCGTACCTTCCGGCGAGGAGGTCCCATACATTCTGGTAGGCGTCGTCCGACAATTTCAGGTGACCGATGACGCCCAGGGCCTCCCTCTCCAATGAGGCTAGGAGGTACCCCATTTTCTGGCTGGGTGTCAAGTCCCTCCGGGCTTCCACTAGGCTGTCAAATAGACCGACGAACGTCAGCCATTTGGAGAGGACCCCGGAGAACCTGCCAGTCCAGAGTCGGGAGTCGTCCTAACAGCTCTGGCTGAGTAGGCTGCTTCCTAGGAAACTCGGACAGGCCCCTCAGACTAGCTTCACGCGCATCCTCCGCATCCTTGGCCCCCGCCTCTATCAAATCGTCCGTGAGCGAAAGGAACTGCTCGTAGTCCGCGCGGCAGGAGTCCAGGACTCCCTTTTCCACTTCCGAGTCCTCGAGCTCAGGGTAAGCCTCCTCCACTGCGGCCCTTCGAGCATCGACCTGCCACTTCCTCAAGTTATAGACCCTTTCCGTTCGACCTATCAAAACGTGGGCGCTAGTTGCCCAGCGCAGCTCCGCCCTCAAGTAATGAATCAGTAGCTTGTACGATGGCATCACTACTAAATACAAACTAATACACAAAAAAAAACACAAATCAAATTAACAAATAACAAACACTAGTACGATCAAATCAAGTTAAATACAAATTACCATTTATTAAATTAAATACAAGTTACACTACAATCAAAGGTACACACTACAGTCAATCAGCAAAATGCCTCGCTCAAACAACCGACCCTTCGACAATTAATCTACTATAATTATACGCCAACGATAATTATCCGATTACGTGTGAACGCCTTATCTACCTAGTCAAAGTACCTGGCCTTAACAAAACTCCGATAAGTACCTAGCCTTAACAAAGCTACGGGCGTGGTTGCTTCTTCCACCCGCCAACAAACAAAAAATATTACGTACGTACTACGTATTACGTACGTATTGTTTTACGTACGTACGTATTTATTATCTACTATTTTTTATTAATATATTACATTTTTATTAATATTACGGCTGGCCGTGATTGGAAATCAATCAGCCGCGCTCTTGCTACCAGAATTGTACACGCCCTTAGCTGTCCCGACAAAGATCGACTATACAGGGGCCCATACTGCTGTACTCGACGGATAACTAAGGACGGGGCCCAAGTGCCTCTGGATATTAGAGACAACATTTCGTATACACGATAGATGGTACTTCAACTTCACTCGTAGCTAATAAAACTCGAGGAAATAAGTTTCATTTTTCATGTAAGAAAATGGAAAAGTAGTTCATTACTGTGCTCAAACAGGTGATTTGAACAGGGAAACAAAGTTTTATGTAAATTCCCAGCGAACGGGATATGTTCAAGTCGGATGTGAAAGTGAAACGCGATAGAAACGATTTGAAACTTTAGCCGGAAATATTCAATTTTAATCTTTACTTATACAAAAATAATTATTTTTAGAGGCTTTTAACCCACTTAAAAAATAGGTTTACAATTTGTCTGTTTTTTTTTGGTTGTACGTTACGCGATATCTACGTCAATTATGTACCGATTTTGATGATTCTTTTTTTATATAAAATAAATACTTTGAGTTGCTTCCATATAAATTTGGAGAAAAACTTCACTTCTAAGTTTTAATGTAACTATTTAGAAGACAATGAGATTGTATTTTTCCTTAATCAACTCCAAAGTGGCAAAAATAATAATAATAATAACTAAATGGTTTTAATTCTTCGATACAATATGTCTGTACACGCCCTTAGCTGTCCCGATAAAGATCGACTATACAGGGGCCCATACTGCTGTACTCGACGGATTACTAAGGACGGGGCCCAAGTGCCTATGGATATTTGAGATATATAGATTAGGTACTTAATTTGCTTGACTTACCTGCTTCAGAAGCGAAGAAGGACCCCAAGGCTCATTCCGGCGTCAGGTGTGGTGAATGTTAGTAGTTTATGAGAAGTGTATGTGTGTTTAACTGGAATTAGCCTTTGAAGTCTGACCGCAGATTCACCGGCGCTGCCACTACTCCACAGAGGAGATCTCTCAAAGCGATCACCAATTAACAACTTCTTTCTTCAATTCACTATGTCAGTCTATTCACTTTATCGTACATTTAACTAACGTCAAGACGCAACTAAATCCCGCTAATTATAAAGCGTAACACGCGGCACGACTGGTGGGTCAAAGTTCACTTTCTTTCACTGCGTAACAATTGTTTCGAAAACCGACCGCGACTTTTTAAGGCGCTTAACGCAACGGTACAATTAAACACTAACTTCTCAATAATTAGACAACCGGGAATCTAATGTTCTAGACAACACGATTATTCGTCGCTGCACAAATTCGTTAACAAATTTGGCGCCACGTGGTTCGATTCGAATCACAGCTAGCAATGCTCGGCGGCCGCTTGACGACACATACAGGATCTCCCCCGCGCTCAGCGGGGGCGGAAGGGCGCCTGCTCGACGCGTGCCCGCCGGCTAAGTAGATCGACAAAGCGCGCTAACGCGCCTGCTTTATGGTAATTTTGAATTCTAGCGTTTAGCGCAAACAATGTCTTAGCACTGCCTTCAGTATTTGAAATTATTTTATTGTTTGTTGGTACTTTGAAGTCGGCTTTTACTTTTATATTAAAGTAAATTTCTAATGATTCGTTTTTTACTGAATCATACCTCAAGGGTGATCCGGCATAGATTTATAATTATATATTATATTAATATAATTAGTAACTACAGATAATGTTAATATATATTATGTTTTTTCCTTTGCATAAATCAACGGAGATCAAAGCTTTGAAGGCAAAACTTTCAAGAATTCATTAAAGGGAATTAGTTTTTTGTCTAAGAATATTTTACATTTCACCGACAGCGTCGTGAACCAAAAGATTTTATGGTTGATTTTTTTCTTTATTCTTAAAAAAAAAACGTTAAACCCACACTAGGATTTTCTCCTGTGTCGTGGAGGCAGATTACAAACACAGAATAGAATAGAATGATTTTTATTCAATATTGATTATTAAATAATACTTATTGAAAGTAATTTTTTTATTTACCACTGGTTTAGAAACACACTGGTCCTGGGAAGACATAGCAAGAAACCCAGCGGGGCATTTTTTAAACATAATTTCACTTAACAATAATTTTGTTTATACAATTTTAAATGAATTTTCATAGAACAGTATGGTGGCGAACACCTTATTTCCAAGGGTTATTTTCATTCATGTATTCCTTGATGATATTATAATTATACTTTTTTACAGTTTTTCTTTAATAAAACTTTTAAACTTGTTTTTTGACAAACTTTGAACGTGTTCTGGGATTTTGTTGTAAAAGCGTTTGTTGTAAAACATTGACCTATAAATGAATTACTAATCATGTGGAGTCTAGTAACTGGCATTACAAGCTTATATTTGTTCCTAGTGTTTAAGGTATGAACATCCTTATTCATATTAAAGCTATTTATGTTTTTATGTAATTACATTACATTTTCATAAATATATTGCGATGCCAAAGTTAATATGTTTATTTCTTTAAAGTTTTCTCTGACGGACTCTTTACAATTTAGATTATAAATCGCCCGTAAGGCTCTCTTTTGCAAAACAAATATAGCTTCAATATGAATCGCATTACTCCATAACAAAATTCCATAAGACATTACGCTATGAAAATAACTAAAATAAACTAAACTAGCTGTCTCAACATCACTGAGACTTCTAAGCTTTCTTACAGCATATGCTGCAGAACTAAGTCTGCTTGTTAATTTAGATATATGGGGGCACTCTTTACAATTTAGATTATAAATCGCCCGTAAGGCTCTCTTTTGCAAAACAAATATAGCTTCAATATGAATCGCATTACTCCATAACAAAATTCCATAAGACATTACGCTATGAAAGTAACTAAAATAAACTAAACTAGCTGTCTCAACATCTGTGAGACTTCTAAGCTTTCTTACAGCATATGCTGCAGAACTAAGTCTGCTTGTTAATTTAGATATATGGGGGCACCATTGAAGTTTCGCGTCCATAGTAATACCAAGAAAAACAGTGGTATCCACAAGACTCAACTCCTCCCCATTAAAGAGCACATTGGTTTTCGAATGTTTTACATTAGGTATTGTAAATTTAATACATTTTGTCTTATTGCCGTTTAAGAGCAAATTGTTGGCATTAAACCAATGTACTAGTTTCGACAGCGCATTATTTACATCGTCATAATTAATTGACTGCCGTTTAAGTTTGAAAATTAAAGAGGTATCGTCAGCAAATAACACTATATCGTGATTGTCCCCTACAAGATAAGGTAAGTCATTAATATAGATTAAGAATAGGAAAAGACCAAGAATCAAGCCCTGAGGAACGTCCATTAATACTATCGATCCGGAGGAACCTTTACCACTGATTACGACTTTTTGAGTTCTATTACTTAAATATGAAGTAATAAGTCTAAGCGCTAAATTTTTTATACCGTAATGTAGTAGTTTCCTGATAAATGTCTCATGATGAACACAATAAAAAGCTTTGGAAAGGTCACAGAAAATGCCTAAGGCATTCAAAATATATTTTATAAGCTCAACACCGGCGTCAGACGTCGAGCGAACCCTTGTAAAACCAAATCGGTTTTTATGAAGTAATTTATTTGTATTAAAAAAATTAACAATTGATCCAACCCTTTGTATTCTTTTAGATTAAGGAATGATAATATAAAGAATAAATAAATAAATAAAATATATAAATAGTGAACATGTTCTTCTTTCTGCTTCATCAGACCGTGTTCTCTATTCTAAGCGTCTCCTTTGGTGACGATTGATACTGCTTAAGGATCGCTGCACAAGACGTCTTACTCTTGTGTCACACACACGCGCGCACGCGCGCACACGCGCACACGCGGACACACGCTACGCGCACACACGCACACGCGCATACATTTCACGTTAGGGTAAGTGGTTGCTCTGTCCCATAGACATCTATATCTATCCACGATTACGAATCATTTTGATTGTTATCACCCCTGAGGGCTACATTGGAATTCCTCATTTCCAGTAAAAAGGGTCTCCGGGTCACTACACTCACCATACAAAACACTGCAGCTTTAATTTGTTATTTTACTCTGGTAATCTGTAAGAGCGTGATCCTTCCTCGTTAGTTACCCTTATACTTTAAAGAAAGCCGAGTAGGACTTTTTTAACATTAATATACAATATAATATTTTATAAAACTAGCTAAAAGTAGATCTTTGTAATGGCTCGTAAATTCTTATAAATAACATTTAAAAAAGAATTGTTCTGCAAAATAAATAATATTGACCTTGGCCCTGACCATAGATCTGACTATGTTGGCCCAAAACAATGTCGGAACCTAAGAGGTTATCCGACATTTTAACATCAAATTATGCTCAATTCATAATCGGCGCCATCTAACGTGGTACTACCACAAAGTATTTTTTAGTTTTCTTACAAATGGCGATAGTAATACAATAAACATCTAATTAATGAAAAATTTTATATATTCTTTGTTTTAAATTTGAACAAAATAATATTTTTATGATTGATAACACATCTTAACATGAATCAAAAGTACTATGTCAAAGCGCAAACCTTAAAGTGTGATAATTTCTCAAAAAAGTGTACCACAAAAAGGCATAGATTGTGGGATAGTGCAACGCAGTGATAATTTTGAAATAATTTTAAAGATTAAAAGATATTTATAGAAACCAATACAAACTTTTTCAAGCTTTAAAAAGCAAAAAGTTACTGGCACCTATAAGGTTATTCAGTTTATCCACCCCAGGGTGGACACTCGGAAACGCGTGATAATTTATCCACCTCAGACGGGGTGGATAATTAGAATTCACTTTTATTTATTATTCCGACTTTTTACCCCAAGTACATTTCAACTCATTTACTCAAATTATTGATTAAATTTTAATAACTACAAACTTAAACAAAAATCATATTCTGCATTCCCGTTATCGTTACGGCCTATTGAAGTTCATTCATTACGTATTGCATTTAAGTAAAATGAAACTTCCTGGTTGTAAATAATATTATTACGTCATTTATAAATTCTGCAATATGTACAGGAAATTACCAACATGAATTTCATTATTGAGTAGACGGAATTTCTTCTTAATCTATACATATAATAATCTTGAATAAATTCGTCACTTTGAATGTACATTTGCGATCGCTTTCTAAATTTCTTTGCTACAATAGATGTGTTAGCGAAAAACTGGACGTTTTCGCAAGCATTTAAAATACATTGCTATTGAATGTTTCTTTTTAACTTAATTTTAAATTGTTTTATGCCAAGATTCCAATTAATCTTTAATTATGTGAGGTAACGAGATGTATTTATATATTTTGATAGTATTTTTTCTAATGTCTACAAGTATCTTGGGCCAGTTTTTATCATGTTTCCATAAATGACTATACACAGCAGCGCGAGAAAATCGGAAGAAAAATAATATAGGAATTCCGATAAATAATATAAGAAATCCGACTATCCACACCGTCTGGGGTGATTATTACGCCATTCCGAGTATCCACCTTAGGGGTACATTTTTAAGAATATATAAACGGAATAACCCGGACCTACGTGAGACTAGGTTATATGCAATTTAAAATTTAATCAAGTCCAATTACACTGCTGTTGTCTGATAACAATTGTCTGCAACAAGTGAACTGAAAGCATACCTACTGTTATTTGATTTGTTCGGAGGATGCTTCCTTTGAGAAACGCATTTCGTGCATGCTCTTGTTTGAAACCTAAACGTTTAATTGGAATGAAGGCAGAGTAAAACCGTATCTAGATTCTGGACCGATTGCTCTTAATTTCGTAGATGCTTTTAATGTTATATTGATTGAGCGATTACTAAATATTGTTTGGAAGTCTTCCTTCCACGGCACATTTACAGCATTCAACACCTTAAATTGATTTTCACTTATTCATTACAGCCTATCCAAGTCCATTGCTGAACACTTCTCACAAATTATCTTTTAAGGGGGACACTTGCCATATTTGCTAAAGTTGGCAGGCGGTTTGGCGACCGCCTTTTTTATTGCGCTACTTGCCATTTCCTATTCTGTTTCCCTCTGTCGCCTCTTATAATACCCACGGGACGAAATAGGGCAGTGGAGATTCTTACACCGCCACTACACGGTACGTTTATATTGATATTCCAGCATATACAGGACTTTATACAAGCAAGTACTTACTTCCTTTGATGTATGTAAAACTGTCATTAATAAAATACGCGTGTAAATTCTATTACACGATCGATTACGTTGGTTGTATTTTCAGCGCTCAGCATGGTGTTTTTTTAAATGTATAACCTTGATAAACAAACACCCAGTCCTTTAGCCAGTTCTTTTTTGAGAGATCAGGCGCAGGGCCTACAACTTACGCGCTTTCAAGAAATGCGAGACATTTTACCGGAAATATTTCACTAACGTAAAAAACGTACTCACACACGTCTTTTAAAAATAATGGCATGACGTTGCATCTTAGAAATAATGTTGAAATTTTGATTTACAAATATAGGTTCCGTGCCAACGCACGAATGGGAAGTTGAATGAATGAATCACATGGAAAAACTTATGAACGTGTTCAAAATAAACCTTTTTCCGCTTTCTTAAACACGATTTACCTTTTAAATTAAACGTCTCATTCTAACGATGTTATCAAGGTCACGGCCGGTCCCCTCTCCCGCTCGCATTCCATTTGAGGGCGCGGCGTTCGGGACTAGTCTAGAACGTTTAGTTGCTAGCGACCTCGGTGTCGATGATACGGTTAAAGGTCGCGCGCGGAGCCTCCTTTGAAGAGTTAAATTTGAAGTTGTCTAATCTCGTGCATTTTGTGTGACAGCGAGGCTGGTCTCATATAATTATTGTTGTAACCGTTTTGAGTATTGTTTGCGACTGTTAGTAGGTTGAGCGCGACCGGTGTTTATTTGGACGGTCTAAAATTTTGAGTTAATTGTGCGCGTCATTTTGAATTTACTATTATATATTTGGGTCTAGTTAATACCGCCTCGAATGGAGTGTCTGTTTTGAGCGTTTCGTGACAGCGAGGCCTAATTTGAGTTTTGAGTGATTAAATTAACTTCTTTGCCATTAATTTGCATCGACGAGTTGTTTGTGCGTCATTTTGATAGCGTGATAAGACTTTTACTTTGTCGGGAGAACGCTGAACTTTGTGCCTCAAGAAGAGACCGCGTTCATTCTTGTGTTTATAATTTTGTGCTAAGTGAACCTGGGACATTGAACCTTGACCGACCGTTCTTAAGTTTGCAGCGTGTCACTTGTTTTAATTTCGATGAACGTTGATTTAGTTGACTTTGAAGTTAATTAAATGTACAATAAAGTTGATAAACTAATATAGTGAAGTAAAAGTTGAAAGTTTCAATTGGTGAACTGACAGAGTAACCAGACCCAAACTGACAATTCGAATATCACTGTATCCACTGTATGCAATCGACTTAACCGACAGGGTAACCAGCCCAAAACTGACAAGTTGAATATCACTGTATCCACTGTATCCAATCGACTTAATCGACAGGGTAACCAGCCCACTGGGGGGATCGCACATTTAGAGAAAAGCAGCGTCTGTGGATCTGCGGTCCGACTACTTCGGTTAAGTCAGGTTACATTTACGCACTACTACACACTACTTACATACATATCACTTACCACCTGACTGGTACCCTGTGGTCAACCCTACCTCCGGAAATCGGTAAGTTTTGTTGCTTGTCAGCCGTTTTAGAATAATAATCCATAGGCCATTGGGCCCCGCCCTCTGTTGCCCGTCGAAGGTGTTACTCATGGGCCCTAATACAGCCGACTTTTGTTGGGGCAACTAAGGGCGTGAACAGTACTGTTACAGACATTTATAAAAAGTGTCATATTCTCGACGTGTACGTAGATTCCAGATGAAATCAAGGCCCAGAGCCTGGCATTAAGCAGATCTGGAGGCCAATTGTGTTAGCTAGACACTTACAAAATACAGTCTTTTTCCCAATTATTACTTTGTATGGTAGCTTCCTATTTTACAGGTTATGTTTTTTTAGCCGTCTTTATAAAAAAAGCTGCTAACTCGATGGATTTTTTATGTTACGCGATATATTTTTCAATTGTAAATTGATTTAATGTTTTTATTAAGTTACCTATACCTCAAAAATCGTTGCATTTACATTATACATACATTATACAAGAATAAAGGGGATGTAATTTTCCATGTAACTATTTAGATTTCTAGTGGTTACTACAAGATCTTTTTTATCGCTGAGTCCACTGAAAAGTATCAAAAAATTTAAAAACTTATAACTTGAAAACGGAGACAAGAAGACTAAAAGCTTATGATATTAACTGACAGGTCAACGTCTGTGGGGTTCAGCTCTTAAATATATGTAACTTATCTTGTATCTACTCATTTCATTATAATCTAAGTACAATTCCTATAGCTCTCAAGTATTTTAAGTCTGCTAGGTAATAAATAAAGTGCACATAGTTGTACACAACAATGAACCTATTCCCCGCAGAGCTCACTACACAGTGGTATCATGAAAATTATGTAAGGCGCTGAATATCCGTACACTAGTCATGTAGAGCCATTATAACGGTTTAACAAGCCCAGGTGTGGAAACTGGCTACACGCCAATATGAGCTCTGATCATAGGCAATTTTCCAAATCAAATTATATAACATATGAAATCAAAACGTAACGTGTACTCAGTATTAATCCATATTTAGGATTTAAAATATTTAATTCATATGGTCAAAACCATAGTAAAATACAAGTTAATAACGAGAAAAATTAAACTGAATATCGGTCCAAACATCAAGCGACCGTATCTCAAAAGTAACTTTTGTGGAATAGATTCTATTTGCGTTAACAAATAGAAACTAATATCCAATTTATTACGATTTCTAATAATCTGACTTAAAATCGAACCAAAGCTGATGTAATTGCTATCTACTATATGTAAATACACTAACAGCTATTACTTATAATCGTAGATTATGTACATATACCTAGTCAGGTCATAAGTATTGTCACACAGTTAAAACTTTTCTTTTAGAATGCTGGCCACAAAAAAGTTTATTGAATTCGAATTTCGAATTGTTCGTGAAAATAAAACTGTATACTTTTTAGAATTTTACTCATTTTTAAATATGGAGTGGACGCTTAAAGAAGACCGTGTTGCAGTTATTGCGTTGCATCGTTGCGGTTACGCGCCAATTCAAATTTTTGACATACTGAAAATTTTGTATATAACCAAAAGATTCGTTTATCGTACCATCAAACGATACAATGAAGACTCTAGTGTAGATGACAGGTCAAGAATTGGTCGCCCTCGGTCTGTTAGGACTCCAGCAGTGATAAAAGCTGTGAAGGCGCGAATTCTCAAACTCCCAAAAAAACGAAATCCCAAATGTAAGCAGAAACTGTTGGCCCTTCAGATGGGGTTAAGCAGAACCACGATGAAAATGGTGTTAAATGAAGACTCAGGGCTTCGGGCATATCGAAGAAAAACAGGACATCGTTTGAATGCTCGTCTAATGGACCTGAGACTGAAGAGATGCCACGCTTTGTTGAAGCGGTACGCGGGAAAAAATATCGGGAAATTCATTTTTTTTTTTTTTTTATAGGATAAGGTTGACAAACGAGCACACAGTCCACCTGATGGTAAGTGGTTGCTGCGGTCCATAGACATCTACATCTATCCTCGCACGCGAATCAAAACGCAGATGCGTTGTCACCCGTGAGGACTAAGATGGAATGCCTCATTTCCAGTAAAAAGGGCCTCCGGCCACCTGCACTCACCAAGCGAAACGCAGAGGTAAACCTCTACTTCACGCTGGTTTTCTGTGAGGTCGTGGTACCACCCCGGTTCGAGCCGGCCCATCCATGCGATAGCAAAAGGTGCCGCGTGGCTCTACCACTGTTACTTCTTTTTTCGGATGAAAAAATGTTTACCGTAGAAGAGAGCCACAACAAACAAAATGATAAGGTGTACGCACACAGTAGTGAAGAAGCAAGCAACCGTATTCCACGTATCCAACGAGGTCATTTTCCATCCTCGCTCATGGTATGGTTGGGAGTTTCTTAATGGGGCTTAACAGAGGTACATTTTTGTGAGAAAGGTGTAAAAACGAATGCAGTTGTGTATCAAAATACAGTCCTGACGAACCTTGTGGAACCTGTTTCTCATACCATGTTCAATAACAGGCACTGGGTATTCCAACAAGATTCGGCGCCAGCTCATAGAGCGAAGAGCACACAAGACTGGCTGGCGGCGCGTAAAATTGACTTCATCCGGCACGAAGACTGGCCCTCCTCCAGTCCAGATTTGAATCCATTAGATTACAAGATATAGCAACACTTGGAGGAAAAGGCGTGCTTAAAGTCTCATCCCAATTTAGAGTCACTCAAGACATCCTTGATTAAGGCAGCCGCCGATATTAACATGGACCTCGTTCGTGCTGCGATAGACGACTGGCCGCGCAGATTGAAGTCCTGTATTCAAAATCACGGAGGTCATTTTGAATAAACTTTAATGTCGTAAGAATCTATGTTTTGTTAAGTTCATTTTGGTATATAAATGGTTACATAATGAATAAACTTGTTTCAATTATTTTATATTAAACATGTGACAGAATTGACAGGGTATATCTGCCTCTTTCTTTTGTCATTTAGTTAAGAGAAAGAGAGAGAGAGAGAAAGTGAGAGATAGAGATAGAGAGAGAGAAACGGTAAGAATTTTAAAATTGACTTTGTTTTTTATTAGTAAGATTACTTTTATCTATTATCTGTCTACGTTTTTATAGAATAAGGGTGACAAACGAGCCCACAGTCCACACAATGGTAAGTAGATCTTAGGCCAGTGATATCTACATCAGTCCTCAATTAAGAATCAAAATGCAGTTGTCATCCAAGAGGACTAGGGTGGAACGCATAGTTTCCAGTGAAAAAGATTTTTCGGTCCTCTACACTCACCATACGAAACCTGCCTCGGTCGAGTTCATTTGTACTGCAACTATATATCTTCTGTATAGCTCTACCACGATAAAAATATAACTATGATGTCTACTACTATTACATAATGTAGAACTACAAATACAATGATGAATGACATAATAAAATTGTTATATTATCAAATTTATGCATAAAAATTGTGAAGGAATTAAACATAAAGACGTATCATAACGACACCACTTGGGGAACGTAGTTTAATTTCTTCGAACGCTTATTACTCCAAGCTGAATGCTGCAGCAATGATTCAAATGGTTATATCCGAAACGTAGATAGTACTTATCGTTATATTTAAATATAGGTAGATGGACTTGGATTTTGTTAATTTTAAGGAAAGAGCCTACACATTTTTAAAAGGACGGCAATGCATATGCAATTCCCCTTGTATTGTAGCACAAATGGGAAGGACCACGCTCTCACATAATGCCAGCGTTAGATAGTTCCTAAATGCTCCTGTATCATATGGTGAGTTTAAAGAAACGGAGACGCAAACAAGGCATTCTATCTAAGTCCTCAGGGGCGATAAGGCATAGATAGGTATAGAAGCGAGAGAGAGCGAGTTTGGATAGTCTATGGGCCACTGCATGATGCACCTGATGATAAGTGGATGCAGTCTGCATCCACTTATCATCAGGTGAACTGTGTGCTCGTTTGTCATCTTTATTATATAAAGTAAAATTAATAAATAAACATCATTAAAATACCTTAAATACGGTATGTTTAAAGCTAACGGTAAACACTTTCGTAAAAATAATATTTAATTATCTTTTTAATTTGCACCTATTCAAAAGTCAGATAACCTCATATTTAATTTAAAACCTCTACCTTATTTAAAACGGGTTTCCACAGTACCAGTACACAATTGAAAATTGTTTGTTTTGTCGCTGACCAGAATTAATTACATCCGACAAAAACAAAATGGTTGTAATCAAGCCTCCGGTCTTTGGTCCTCAGTACGTGAATTGCAGGAATGCCTCACGTGAATTTAGAATTAGTTCTACAATACAGTGTGCGAAACAGATAACGAATTAACGGTATTGTAAATAATTCGGATCACGCACGCATTTCATCTTATTTTTTACCGTGCTTTGTATTAAGTTGATGAAAAGCAAACTGATATTAACGAATTATATTTCCCATCCTATATATTAATATAAAAATGCAGAAGATATATTATTATATTATATATTTAAAATAAAACTGAATTGATATACAAACTTATAGTTCATCTGATGGTAGGTGACTATTGCAGTCCACGGACACCTGAAACTAAGATAAACTCTGAGGACTAAGGTGAAATGATGATCGTTTGTTACATTCAATCCATAAAAAAGTCAACGCCATTCTTACACATAGTTTGAGATGTAATATATAATCTTCTTGTGGTCTATTAAAGTTTTAATTAAAATCCCTACGCCGTAACATGAGCTAAGGCCTGTAGTAACCGCATCAAATTGAACTCATTCCTTACCTCTCCCACGCAATGCGAACAAGATTCTGTCTATGTTAAATTAAGGCGATGTTTTATATATTCTGTTACAAAGCCTCTTCTCAGTTGATATTTTAGCATTTTTTTTAAATGTATATGCTGTTTTGCAGTTTTGGGTGGGTAAATTACACAGTCCTTATGCTAACATCTGTTATGTATTCATAAGGCCTGAAAAACTCTGAAATTATCCAGATGAGTGCATCTGGGTAATTTCTAAGTTGAACAACGTTAATTAGGCCCTCTATGATGAATCTTCGGGCCAAATATGTCCACTATTTTTAATACACAGGTTAGAAATAGAAAATTGCCTTAGTATACCGAAGGAGCAAGAAAAAGAGGTTTTTATTTTTGCTGATGTCGGAATGCGTATTTAATGTGTACCGTCAAAGCGTTATTGCTTATGTTGACCGGGAAGTTGAACGTTAGTGGTCGTTGTGGATGAAGTTCAAAAAATGTTGCTTGCTTGAAGTTAAAGAGTGCTTGCCAGTAAAAATAAATTTATAAAATAAGAGGAAATGTATTTATTCCAAATTGCACTATTTTTAGTTATAATTAAAATACATAAAAATGAAAAAGAAAAATTTTAATAAAAAAATATCATGTATAGAACAATGAAGAATTAATGATGAAAAACATTATCTAATAATCAATCCATCAACTTTGTTGTACATTTAATTAAGTTAAAACTCAACTAAATCCCCGTTAATCACAATCAAAAACGTAACACACGGCACGACTAATGAACGGTGGATCAAAGTTCACTTCCGTTTTCACTCAGCAACAGATTATTTCTAGAACCGAACGCGACCTTCTCTAGTGTTACAAAGTTCCGCGTTACAAACAACAGCTAAATTCCTTCGTACGATGTTAAATACTACGCCGCAATAAGAATTCAAAATCAGACACGCAAACTAACTACAGCGTCAACACACAAAAGGCTCTTAACGTGACGGTACAATTGAAACGAAATTACTCTAATCACTCAAATCCAATACAAACCTCTTGTCACGAACTTACAACTTAGACGAACTAATCCGAGACGGTCTTCACGAAACCACAAATTAAACGCGCACAAATTCTAAAAATCTAGACCATAAAACCAAAACTGGTCACGCGAAATCGCTGCAGCGGTCACCACAAAATAAGTTAACCGACCGCGCCACTACTCTCAAGCTACTGGTTTTGCCCACGAGCGCCGAACGCTGGGAGGCTGCATACCGCCCCCCCTCCCCCCACCCCGTTGACCGCACGTCACTTCACACCATCGGGCGACTCGCTTAGTCAAACGTAATTGGATGGCGTTTCAAATACCTATATTTGGCCTAAACAGGTATATTAAAAATTCTACTAACTTCAATATAAATTATTAAGGATAACTAAAAATTTACTAGTCAGACATTGATCAAACTTATATGGACAAACATGAGAAGTACAAGCTTTCAAATAAGTAAAAAATCATCAAACTCGGTGCACCGAGAAAAATTTTGAGGTCACACACATTGAATTGAGCACCTCCTCCTTTTTGAAGTAGGGATGAAAAAGTACTTTTCTTGATTAATTGGAGTGATAAACAAACTCAAAGTCCTGATGGTGAGTGGTTACTGCAGTCCATGAACAACTGCAGCCAATATTAAACGAAGAAGAGGACAAGGCTTCAAGAAACTAAGATGGAATGACTCACAGCCTGTTATTATAATAGCTCTCTACATCCTTCAGACCGGAGAACAGTAGTGCAAGTAATGTTATTTAGCGGCATAAATATGTAAAAGGACCGCACCTACTCCGACGAACTCCTATGCAAAAAAGTTTTGCATTATAATATTATTTCACGGATTTCTTGTCATTAAACTGAATTGATTTCAAAGTTGATTAATAGAATCAGGCGTTACTTTGCGGAAATCCATTATAATGGGGTTGTTATATACTAATTTGCTTAATTCCGCGTGAAGAAAGAAAATGATGAGATGATAGACTATGCGAAGTGAGCGTCACTTAGCGGCCAGCCTCCGCAGAGTCTACTTCACGTGAGGATGCCTCGTGTAGAGGCGAAACACGTGTCATATTTTCGAGAATAGTGTGTCGTGTCTAGTGTGGTGGTACTGGGGCTGGTAGTGCTGGGATTCACGGCGACGGGTATAGTGCGCGCAATTGAGGGAGGGTAGGAGGTCCCCTTAAAACTGGGCGGGATACATCATCTTCTTTCTTTACGCGGAATTAAGCAAATTAGTTTATAACAACCCCATGATTTTAAAGTTAAAATCAAGCCAATGCAATGATGTCCTCTAGACTGAATTTTCAGTTTCTGCAGCCAGTCTTAATGGATACTTCCTGTCTGTCTGTGCAGGACAGAATTATAGTGCCTGAGTCCAATGAGACTGTAAGCCTACACGACCGAAGAGACATCAAGCGCAGGAGCATCGGCCTTACGTGCTTTCCGAGGCACGGTGGTGAAACACTGCCAACTTCCTGACTCCGGGCTTATTGACAGATAAACCTGATAACAGATTGTGGTCCGACCTGACCGAACCGGGGATTTTATGATCAGTATTTATTTTTACGACCACTAGACCAATGAGTCAGCTCACTGTAATAAAACAATAATAACCTTTGAAAATGCTTTCAAACGGTAAAAACGGTCAGGCTATATATGTAATAAATAATAACAACCGTTTGTTTAAGTATACAGTAATGTTTCTTATTTTCTCAACAAATAAAATTTCAAGTAATATCAAGAGTCAACAACTGCAAGTATAAACATATTTATAACAAATAATATGTGCTAAACATAGAACAATTTTACAGTTCCATGGCGCAGTGACTTGGCATTGATATGCCGCGTTGAGAGCTACGGGTACAATACAGAACAAGTATTTGTATGGCCTACTAATAATTGTTCTGTGAACATCTGGGTCTAGATATTTGTCCTTGTACAATTTATGTTCATAAATTGCCTTCACGATACAGGAGAAAATGAAATAAATAAAAAAGTAAAATAAAACAACAAATTGCATTTCATGCCGTGATGAAAGCCATTAAATAAGAGGATTTATTGGTTGAGTGCTTTTCTCGGTATAAACTCCACGTAAAGATATTGTCCGGGCATAAGGAACATTCATTTCTTTTCGGGATCAGTTTCAGAAGGAGCATTCGGCTTGGGACAGAGCTCAAAATTATATATTTTTACGGATTTTATCCTGTTTGATTTTAATGCCAGACCAACCATGACAGTGACTGTTGGTGTGACTGTCGAAGATAATAAAGCGTATATAAATTCACCATATTATAGAAAAGATTTCCGTTATGCATGTTAACATATTTGCACTGAGGCAGGTAATTTAGCTGAGTACGAAAGAAAGATATGTGATTTCCTATATTTACGCGAACACTACAAATTAAATTAAACTAATTTTTACGGATTCTATTGCGTTTAATTAAACTTTTTAATTCCCGATGTTTTGGGTGCTGTAAAGCACGAGGGGGGGGGGGGGGCTGAAGTATTTGACGTCCTGATGTCATAGTTAGCCCGGCTACTTTCAGTATTAGAATATTCATTTTTAGTCCGATATACGCAGAATGAGCTTACAGTATCTCTAACTCTTGCAGTGATACACTTGGGTTTGAATTTAATTTTATTACTTTTAGGATCCCAAGCAGATGGCAGCCCCCATTCATCTTCTCTATTGAAATTAGGATATTTTTTAATTGTAATAGCCTCGCGAATCATCCTAGGTAAGAATCGATGTTCTTTCGAAAGGGTTTTTGGTTTATAAAATTTAATGTATTGGCGGGGACGATCTTGAACATGTTCATTAACTGCAGACTTCCCCGAACGCTGGTGCTTCAAGTTAGCTATATGTTCTTTTACGCGGCTTTTTGAATCTCCGCGCGAATAAAGGAATTGCTACGGAATGCAATATTACTCAAACACTGCCTCACATCTAGTTATTTATTGTGGAAGGAAGAGTTCTACAAGCAAGTAGACGGTGTGGTGATGGTTTCACCTGTATCTCTTGTAGTCGCCGACATATTCATGGAAGCCTTGGACGTGAAAGCCCTTCTTACTGCCCCTGTAAATCCAAGATTCTACAAGCGGTACGTAGACGATACTTTCATAATTTTACCATCTGACAAAGTAACTGCATTTATAGACCATCTTAATTCCTTAAACTCTAAAATATAATTCACAATGGAGTTATAGTTAAACAATCCTATAACTTTCCTAGATGTTTTAGTCATCCGAAATCCTGATAACACTATTGGTCACACTTTGTATAGGAAAAACACCTTGTACAATTTTTCCTGAAAGAAGATTTATTATAATTAACTCTTCTTCATTAGGCGAGACGTAGGCTTTTCCTTTCTCATAGATCCAAGCCAATACAATCCAAGCCATAAAAGTCCACTACTGAACATAGGCCTCACCAATAAATTGCTTCATAAGATGGATATTTAACATAGTTGCCAGGATTTTCAGGCGGGTTGACAACTGCAGGTGTTTACTTCCCATTTTTATAAGAAAGACACTGCTGCCCATTTCCTGGTTAGTTTCCTTCAGTCACTTCTTACATCCCCCACGGGACGATATGTGGTAGTGGTTTTATCGAATGTAGAATTCGCGATCCCAGTTTAACTCCTGCTCCCCGTCACGTATCTGGTTGATTACCACAATAACTTTTTAGTCTTACCGTGTCAAATTCTAAGGCACAGAATTCCGCTATCACATAGTATAACTCTATCTAACATATCTTCAAGTAGGTAAAGTTTTGAAATGGTAAAGATACAGCCTATATACGTCCCACTTCTGGGTACAGGTCACAACTTATTTTTGTTAGGATAAGGACGTTTGCACCACGCTGCGCTTATACGTGTTGGCGAAATTCATGTGTACTTCATGTGAACTTCACGTAATTAACAATTACGTTGTTGCCGGTAGGGATCGAATAAAGGTTGCTCATGTATTGTGAAATTTAAGTAGAGCGTTTAGACAATAAACAAACCTAGGCACAAAAATTTAATACTATAATTGAAACTGTTAATTTGTTAAGGTACGGTAAAAAATAAAATAAATTGTTGCTTACTTAAATTATTGACCATGTTTGATTGGTTAGTGAAGATGATAAAGAACGTGGTTATTATCTTTATCTTAACAATTGCATTTAAAATTTATAAACAGTTTAAAGACAGGTACTCTAATTCCAAATACATGTCATAGTGACTATTTGAATTATAACTGATTATTCAATCACGAGATAAAATTTATTCATCAAATAAATTATTACTTTCCGGCATACTCCCGAAGAGTCGAGTTCTGAATCAATCGAGTTTATTCAAACAAATTTAATTTTCGAACTTTTGAAGCCGCAGCTAGCGCATAATCGCATGGTGATTTAAATTAGAATTATCAGAACAAAAGTCTTCTATCTGCTACTAGATGGCGCTCGTAATCACATGCGACGAGAACGCTTTTTCTTGATAAGTTTGTCTTATTTATGTAATAAAAGGTTTAAGAGTTTAAGAAGTGTTATTCATTTAAATTGATCTCCGGATAATGAAAACTACAGATATGCTTAAAAAAAACGTCGTTAAGGATTAATCGTAACTCGTGTTTCTCGATTTGAATTGGTTTGAGAGTACGTTTTAAAAAACTTAATATATCGAAAACCAAATTAAAGAAAATAATGTTGTGATTAAGCCCTCTCATTGAATTTATAATTAAATCATTTGAACTATTGTATTGATACAACTGTAATATTTAATTTTGTTTATGTTACATTTTATTCTATAAATAAATTTTGGCTTGAGATTGAAAATTTTGCGGAACGTTCCGGGGCACAGCTTAGCATTAATTTGCGGCTCTGAGGGCCACGCGTTTGAATCCCGCACAGCACCAGTATCTATTTGCATAAGTTGCATGCAAATAACTGATCTGAGTTTGGATTTATGTACTTAAAAGAAAATTCTAGTGTGTAAATTAAAAAAAAAATCACATTAAAATAGTAAATAGACTTATGTTTAGCTAAATCAGTGGTTTTGTTAAGCTAAACACTGTGCTATCATGTGCAGGTGAAACCATAACCCTCAGCTGGGATAGTAGTCTAGCACTGGCTTATAGTAGTTAAAAATAAACTAATTACAACATTTAGTGCTTTCGTTCTCTTTCTTACAGTCCTGTTTAATTTTTCACAACACATCGAGCAAGTCTTTGGAATCTCTGATCTCCTCATCGTATTCGCCACGCTGGTCCACAATAGAAAAAATATTTTTCTGAAATACTTTATGGCGTGTTTCGGGAAAAATGAAAAACTGCAATGCACAATAAAATTCCCGGTTACGACATTAAATTGACGACTTATAGTTTGTATATATGTATCTGTTTTTATATTGAATACATTGTATGTTATAAATGGTGCTGGATGGTCGAGTTTCGTCTGGATTTCCTAGAAATTTTATATGATCTCTGACAAATTGAGTTTTAATAAAAATTTTAATCTGACTTTAGAGAACTACAAAAAAAAATTCATTCTGAAGCTAACTTTAGAATGTGAAATTATTGCATGCCTTAAGCGCGAAGCGCGTAGGTATGTTTTGCTAGGGCCTAAAAATTTAGATTCCAACCTTTTGTCGCATGAAATCGCAACCATATTAAACATATAAATGGTATAAAAAGTAAATTGTCAGAAAAATTAATGGTTGTTGAACTTACCAATATTTTTTAATCGATTAATTTTTACATAAAAAACAGGTTTTAGTGTCTTATGGTGTGGATTATGGTGTGGTGTGAATTGTTGGTGTAGCTTATGGTGTGGCTTATGTGTGGAATACGTGAAGACACACACCCGAGAACGGTCCTACGTCAGGATGGCCGAGTCGGAGCGTCTATAAGATACAGGTTGGATCGAAATGGAATTGAGGGTATATCGAGAAACCCCCACTTGTTTGTGCAGTATAAAGTTCACTGTAGGCGCCGTGCGCGAGAGATTCCGCTTGAGTCACACTAACACAAAAATGGACACTAGAGATTACGCTATCTGCATAGGCTGGTATCTTTGATTTCTGAAGTGAACACTTTTTTAGAATCGTTGTGATTTGAAACTCGATAAAACGAAAAAGCAACATTACAGAGAGACAAAAAAACACATCTATAGGATTAAGCCTGCGGGAGAATGAGATAGAGTACAGTATACAGCGTTTCGTATTATCCCGGCCTCTGTTTATGCTTATTACGTAATTTATATTACACCAATCTCTTTTTTTTCGCATACATTCACGGTTTTAAAGCATGACAATAAACAGCATGTTCTGTTTATGAATAGTGTGTTATATGTTATATGCTGTTCCATATTGAAGCTGATTTCATTATTAAACCGCAAATATTGGTAACGTTGATTTGAGCTGGCGTTTGATTTTGAGTTCGAACGTATTTGTAATATTAATGGAAGCGCAACTTTCGATATTAGCATTGAATTTATGCGGCATTAAAATCGGCTGCTGTTACGAAATGTTTCAAATATAGGTGTTATTATATTTTGCTGAAATAATTTAAATGATAATGTTTTGTAATTACAAGCGAAACGCTCTAGATTAGTTTTTATAGAATAGGACCTATGGATTAATAATAATCAAATAACATTTATTTTATCAATTTTTCAATTTCTCTAAAATAATATACAAGATATTCGGATAAAATTAAAAATTATTTTGCCTACATCCGCTCAATGAAATTAATTGATGTGCCTTATCTAGTTCGGAGAGCACCCTCCGTCCTTCCTCAAGTGCGTGCATTATCCCCGTCAACACTAATACCAGTACCTCTACAGTAGGAACCGATGACAATACGACGCGTATTTCACCTCTACACGAGGCATCGTCAGGTGAAGTTGACTCTGCGATGGGAGACCGCTAAGTGAGCGGTGAGCCAACACATCTGCTATTTATACAAGTTGCTGATGCAACCGCTCCCCACTTAAGTAGCGAGTGACTGCGTCATGCAATGAAACATATGTCCAATCACCAGCTGTTATATACGTGGGATAGCCACGCTGCAGTTATATTATG
The DNA here is from genome assembly GCA_963668995.1 of Parnassius mnemosyne. Taxonomy (NCBI): domain Eukaryota; kingdom Metazoa; phylum Arthropoda; class Insecta; order Lepidoptera; family Papilionidae; genus Parnassius; species Parnassius mnemosyne. Next base: position 911,724 of record CAVLGL010000076.1, on the reverse strand, counting down.
GTTGACGCATGAATGATCCAGCTCGACCAGGGAAGAGCAGGCTCTCACAGAATACCAGCTGTTCACGCCCGAACGTTGGTTTCGTAATTTGACGCCAGAGGGCGCTCGGCTTGGCGCCATACCGGTTTTGACGTTCGATCGAGGGTGTGGCGAGGGCGCGCGAGCGCAGGAGTCGTTTGCCAGCTGTGCTTGGGACAGCACGCTGTCACTTTTTTGTGCGGGAACGCGGAATAGTTTAGGCGCGCCTAGTAAATATACTGTCTAGCATTCGTATCGCGCATTCCTTGTTTGAGAGCTTTTTCCGGGACTTCTTGTATCTAACTCAGAATCTGTATAAGGGTATTCGACAATATTAGCTACTACTGCGGCATTTGATATTCTAGAAATAATTGTTGCCACGCGAAACGGTAGTGAACTTTGATCCGGACATTCGTGTTCATGCGGTGTGTTACGTTTTTGCTTATAGTAACGGGATTTCGTATAGACTGACATTCTGTTTTTGTGTTGGGTGTTACGCTTTATGACAAATTAGAGTTAGTGGCTTCTGGAAGTTAGTTAATTGTGCGATAAAGTTAAGGACTGTTCTCGTGACGAACGAAGAAAGTGACTGTGGACGACTCCGCGGAAGATTACCACAATTTGGAGCGGTGTTGAATTCCGAGCTGCTGCCGACGGCAACGATCTCATAAGGTCTACCACACTCAGTCACACACAGATACACATCACTGACCCTTACTTCCCATGCACCATACAACCGCATGCGACCTGACCGAACCCTGAGGGACCAGTCGCCTTGGATATAGGTAGGTAAGCTCGGTTTTAATATTTTCCCTGTTGAATGGCAGTAGGATAGAACGCTCCCCTTATTGGTTATTGTAATTAGAGATTTTCCACTTTGGCGTTAGGAGGCCCGACCTGCATCTGCTTGTGGGATCTTCCTTCATGTGCCGGGAAGATCCTACTCTTGTATAGGCAGCTGCACGCCGTAACACCAGCGTAAAATAGCAAATTAATACTGCTGTGTTTCGTATGGTAAGTGAAGAGAACCGGACACACGTTTTACTGGAAACTAGGCATTCTATCTTAGTTCTCAGAGGTAACAACGCATCTGCATTTTGATTCTTAATCAAATATTAGTATCTATAAGCCACAATATCCATTTACCATCAGGTGAACTGTGTGTTCGTCTGTCATCCTTATTTTATAAAAAAAAACCGTACGCAGCCGCATGGAAAATAAATAATAAACAAAAGAAAAATGCTCGGAACATTTTTACCAACTTTAATAATATCTCGAATCGTCGAGTCTCGAATTGTTTGGATTAATCCCTGCCGCCAAATTTCAAGAACGCACATCGCGGCTAAACTCTCGATACCATCCACACCATCTATGTGCTTGGCGGTCCACCACTGTACGCTTCAATAGGGGTTTCTTCCGCGTACGACCTCTCTGTGGAATAGCTTACACCCGGCGATTTTTCCGGCTCGATACGACTTAAGGACCTTCAAGAAAAGAGTTTACTCCTTTTTAAAAGGCCGGCAACGCACGCGCTGCAATTCCCTTGGTGTTGCAGTTGTTTATGGGCGGCGGTAGTCGTTTACCATCAGGTGAGCCGTATGCTCGTTTGCCCCCTCTCCTAGAAAATATAATGGATTTTCGCAAAGTATCGCAAGAGTTATGTATAAAATTTTGCCAAGATCACTACTTAATCTATATATGTTCGTAAAGTTTCATCACGTCGGGGTCACCACTGTGGCGGGTGGAAGGAAAAGAGGAGATCTTCCGCCGGGCAAGGTGTTCTGCCCGGGGAGCGGCCAACGCGTAGTTCGGGGCTATTCTATATATGCTGCTTTAACTTCGGAACTTTGTAAGTTCGATGTAGGCTTCGATGTGTTTCGCTTGTGGCGCGACGACAGCGCCGCTACACACGGTTCAGCCATTCAGAAGAATAGCTTGAACAAAAAGACAGACAGATATTTTAAAATTTTTAATGTAGGTCGTTCATGTTCATTAAATATCGAAATAATTGTCATTTATTGAGCTACGGGGTTACTTCAACCCCTTCAGACGAATTTTATTTATTTGCTTAGATTTTTTTAAAATATCTAAAGGTTTAAAGTTGCCACCATTGTAAGACTATTTTTTTATAGAGTAAGGAAGAAAAACTAACACGGACTGTCCTGAGAGTAAGTGGACGCTGTGGCCTAGAGACATTTATATCTATCCTTGGTTGGTAATCAAAATGCTGATGCATTATCACCCCTGCCAACTAAGATGCAATGTCTTGTTTCCAGTAAAAAATGGTCTTCCGTTCTCTACACTCACCACTCTACAAACACAGCAGCATTAAGCTCTTTTTACGCTGGTATTCTTTAAAAGCGACCCTTACCCAGTAAAGTCGACCTATTCATGCTACCACCACAATAGCTGTAGCATGACTAAATAAATAAATAAAAAAGGTATATGGCTACTGCAGTCTATGGACACGTGCAGTTAAATTCAAACAAAGAAGGTTACATGTGTGTTGTTAACTCTGAGAACTAAGATAGATAGGCTCAAAGCCTGTATTTATCCAGGTCCTCTGTACCCTTCAGAATCAAACACAGCAGTGCAAGCTTCTATTTGGCGACAGAAATATGTTACAGATTAATACTTAATGAGACGGATTTCTTGGTAGAAAAGGAGTACTCACTAACACTGAAAAAAAAAACATCGAGACAAAATCTTTTTATACAATCACAAAACTATCGACCGTGTGAATGAGTTGTAAAAATTTCAATATACGCTTCCAGCAATATATCGGCGCACTAGAATATAGGTTTGCGACTCGCGTACATAAATCCGCCCCGTAACCGCAATCTCATCAATCCTATTACACCGCATTGATTCAATAATGAACGCTACGAAATGGGTTTCCTTTTTCTATGTTAGTTTCCACTTTGCTTTGACGTGGAATTCACGATTAGTTTTAATTTGTAATCATCTAGGTATAAAAAAGGCGGCCTGAGTTTTATTTAGATAGGACTGATGCACTGAAATGGCGGTGGTGCAATTATGTTTGGGTGCAATAAAGCGTTGTCATGTGAAACAACGTTTCCGCATTTACTTTAGATTTTGTATCCTAGTTAGTAGTTAGGTAGTTAATTTTTGTTAAGGAAGTTAGAGAATAATATATAGTAAGTCATGAAGTTTTTAAGGTTCATCATCATTATCATCATTACATCCCTTCACAAGTCCATTATGCTAAAAATAAGCCTACTCCAAGGAATGCCACAAAGTACGGTCCTGAGCCACCTACATCTGTCATTTTTTTTTCTTTTTAAAAAACTTTACCCCCATACTAGGATTTTCTCCTGTGTCGTGGAGGCAGTTTACAAACATAAATTGCACAAGGACAAACGTCCAGACCCGGAACAATTATTTGTAGGCCATACAAATACTTGTTCCGTGCGGGATTCGAACCCGCGGCCCCCAGCGCAACAACTGATTGCTAAGCCACTGCGCCACGGAGCCGTCAAATTCCTGCATGTTTTACCAGGTCGTCACTCCATCAAGTTGGGGGTCGCACCACATTTTGCCTACCGGTACGGGGCTGCCACTCGAGAACCTTTCTTCCCCATCGGTTGTCGATTCTTCTTCTATTTTTGTCACTTTTAGACGATTAAATTTAAGTCAAATAAGATTTTGCCATGATTAGTAACTTCTTTTTCAAATAATGAAGCTTCGTTCATAGTAGTGCGCTATGCCCTACCCTAACCGTGATTAATGCAGGAAGATGACCACGTAAAAATTTACATGTTGCGAGGCTTCCCAAAATCAGTTAGTATACATTAGACATTTCTGAGATGTGCAGTTATTCCATTTTAGTTATATCTTAGCCTATTCATTTTCACATTTTTAATATTATGAGATCTAGACAGGACCAGATGGACTTGTATAGATTAGCCTGTAATGCGAGATTAAAAAGTTACAATAGTGCGTATACGTTGAATATAATTGAATAAAATGACAACTGCCGCGATCGCCTAATTCGTTTATATAATAGCGAAATGAAGATTAATACAATTGTCATTACAACCTCACCACCATCATAAAAGTAATGCTTATTGAAGTCATGCCAAATGTCATAGAACTCATGGTTGTTTAAAACTGCAATTTGAAAATGTAGAGAGGTATATCAGTATAGTATAAAAAGCGAGGTAATATGCAAAAACTATTCATCATTATTATACGTGGTAGAGCAATGTTTTTATAGGATAAGGGTGACCTACGAACTACGAACACATTCCACCTGATAATAAGTAGTTAGTGTGGCCCAATGACATCTATACCTATCCTCGATTACGAGTTAAAATGCAGATGGGATGTAACCCGTAAGAACTAAAATACCAGTATACCAGCAGACAGATAGCGCACATAGACAACAATAGCAGTTTAATTCTGCTGTGTTTCGTATTATGTGTGTAGAGAACCATTTAATTTGAAACGAGACATTCCATCTTAGTTATCAAGAGTGACAACGCATTTTCATTTTTATTCGTAATTGAGAATATATGTAGATGTCTATGGGTTGAAGTATTTATTATAATTTTATAAAAAAATCATAAGTCCACTGCTAAACATATGCCTCCCACAACGTACAGTACAAAATACGACATCCCGAGCCATCCGTATCCATCGCCTTCCTGTATTTCTAATCAGGTTGTCATTCCATCTAGTAGAGAGCCGCCCGACACTTCGCTTGCCGGTATGAGGCTAATACATAAGAAACTTTTTTCCTTATCAGTTGCCGGTTTTTCGAGCTATATGGAACTTAAGAACTTAGTGATAAGTGAGTTATGTGGGCTACTCTTGGTATAATAAGAATAATAAGTTCTTTATTTCCAAAAGCAAGTACAACCAGATATTTGCTTAGCTCTTAATAAAGGTAGTTTGGTACATATATTTGAAACTTTTGTTATTTTGTGGATATCCTCACTCTCAGTACGAATTCTATCAGGCCGAACAACTCAAAGCATAGTCTTCCCCAAGCTTGTAGAGCTATTTTAAACTTTCTCATTCAACCGGCAATAGAGGATTACCATAAACTATACTAAAATATACTATAATCTAAGTTTAATTTTACAAAATTATTTTCAATTCGGTGTAAAATAGTTACGATATTCTATAGAAAATCAGTATAAAGATCTTTGTAGGTTGAAAGTCTCAGCGTTCTTATTGGATGGTGAAGTCATTTCAAGCGGTCGATCGATCATGTTTTCGAGTAGGCGTTCGAGAAAATCGTTGTGTAAGTGATCGAGTACAATTATATGATTCATCAAGATTCTTGTTAGTTTTAAAAATGAAATAACATCTTAATTCTACTGTGCTTCGTGTGGTAAGTCTCCAAACGAGGCATTCCGTATGGGGGAACAGCGTATCTGCATTTTGATTCTCAATCGATGATTGATCTGTGCAACATGGACATTGGACCCCCTCGGGTCGAATGCACAGAGCCTATGGGCCAGCAAAAACAATACTCGAAAGCACTAGCCTTCCTGACATGCCCTATCCGCTATGGCTCATCCACCAACCAAGACTTGGCCGCAGAGGGAAGGGAGAGCGGCGTCTCTAAATACCACCACTCTCCTTCTTCCTCGGCCCCACTACCACCTAATTAACGATGCGGCTTCGCTATAGTTGCAGAGGATAGGTAAGTGACGCTTCGTCATTCCAACACTCCTCTTTCTTTGCGACTCCAACTAGGCTACGGCGGTAGGGAGGCAGGGGTACCCACCTTGCCACAGTCCACCAACACACACCCGAAGAGGACTCTCCAAGTCCATTCAGAGTAGTCACTCGGTCCGCTATTTAGGTTTCTCTTAGTTCTACCGTCCGGACGAGAGCGGGGGGGGGGGGGAGAAGTTGAACTCTTCTAGTCAGACAATTTGCCATTAATCACAAAAAATTGGAATAACCCTTTTTATAAAGCCTTTATTAATTAAAGAAATTAACTTTATACCAAAATGAACTTGTATATCTTCTGGGACTTTGTTTTAATAGCGTATACAAGATATTACATAGGTATTGCAAACTGTAATGTTCGTAAGCCTTCTCCCTTTTTCTCTCGCGACTTGACAGAGGGATCAGCAGTACTTGACGCGGATTCCAGTCAATGGGTTGATGTTTTCTTTTATTCCCTCACCATACGTTATTTACGCCAATATGTTTAAGAACACAATTAAATATATATAAATAGAGGAAGGTTGTGTAATAAATGAATTAGTCATTTCATCGTTGAACTCTCCAATTTATTTCAAACCGCGTTCAACATACGCCACAGATTAATTCGGCCCATCGTCAGGATTTAGCGGCAATAACACACCACCGGAAGTACTGGAGCCGTCAAACCCCTCCCCCTCCTCATCGTGCCACCTGCAATGCGACACATGTGTTCCTAAGTGATCCAGTACAAAGTGTAACTGATTGACGCTCTACTTGCTATAAGGGATATAAAATATATTATATATTCAAATGGAATGATGTGACGCATGTTTGACAAAAATATTTTTAAATATACGACTTTCACTAAAGGAAAAGGTAAAAAATTTTTTGAAGCGTCAAATTCACACAACTATAGCAACAAACACGCATCTGATTCAACTTTATGCTGCAGTAGGATAACCCTAGCGCGTACATTCTGTCAGTGTCCTTATCAACTAAATAGTAGCCGTTAAACATATGTTTAGCCAATTATAATCAAGAACACTAAAAAAGAACAAAACAAAAATGATAAAACTATTGTGACATATAATACCATAACTATATTAAGAATAAATAATGCAGATGCGTTCTCACCTCTGAGGACTAAGAAGGAATGCTTCGTTGCCAGTAAAAAGGATCTCCGGTTCTCAACACTCACCACACGAAACACATTAGGCTGCTATTTTGCACTGGTATTTTGTAAGAGTGTGGTCCTTCGCCAGTCAAGCCGACCCATTCATATTACAACATATAGCTACGGCGGAGATCTACTACGTTTTTTTCTGTACAAATATGCCGTGTGGTTTAAGGATATCTACTACACCCTATCAACCCGCAGGTGTCGTAAAGGGCGTCAGAGTGAAATAGAAACAGGCGATGGATAGCTTCCTGATATCAACTCTAATAAAAAACTGCGTGGCAACCACCTGCCAAATGTAGGAACTATGGCAAAATCTCCACTTAAGCAATCTATAGGCGACTTCTATGTTCAGCAGTGGACTTTTACAGGGATGGATTTATGTACAAATATCACTAAACAAATTTTACTATTATGACTACAGCAGCTCCCACAGAATACCAGTAAGTTTTTTGAAGTGAATTTTTTTACATCGTTGTAATTTGAAACAAGTGAAACGAAAACGAAAAAGCGACACTAAAAAAAGACAAATATAAAAATCTATAGAATAGAATCAGATAGAAACTATACGTAATATAATAAAGCCGAAGAAGTTTTTTGTTTGTTTCAGCACGCTATTTATTCTCTGGAATTACTAGTCCGATTTGATAAATTATTTTTGTATATGATAGCTAAATTCATTAGAATTAGTATAGATTTACCTAGCAAAAAGCTACATCCCTCGCTAGCCTTAAATACTGATTTTTGTTAAGCAATTTGTAAGAAAAAGCGCTCCTGAACTGAGGGCTGGCGTAATGGTTAGTAATACTTAAATACCAAGTTTTACAAAAATACAGATCTTTCCTCTAAAAATGATAAGTGCATAATACTATAAGCCTATTTCTTATACATAAACCACAATGAGGTATTTTGTGACAAAAATTATTGTAATTTTAATTTTCAAAAGTGATTTATGATCGTTATTATCAGCATGGCATATCAAACCTTACGTACGAAAATTACTTCATCATGAAAACAATTTTATGAAGATAAAGTTTGCTCTTTATAGCATGTTATTTGGATGCAGTTTAAGAGAAAATGAAAAATTAATATGATTTAACACTCGGCTCGGCGAGCAATCAATGCCTAGCATTCCGATGAGAACCGAGAGAAACCAGCAGTAAACGCCTCTCTAAGCGAGGTATACGTGGGCGATACCGCGGGGAACAGCCAGTTTAGTATAAAGTGTTTTTATTTTTACTTATTCTAAACCAGTTTTTCTTATTATTTTGGCTTCCTCTTTGTGCGGTACTTTAAAATTAGTTAATAAAACTTTTAAATTTTAAAAAAGGAATTAAAACCTACCTTTATGTAGAATGAAGTAGACGTCCCTGTTGCAAAGCAACTTTAGTATCGTTTGTAGATTGGATTCGTAGATTTAAAATTGAACACTAGGACCCGGAGACAATGTAGTATCTCGCGCCAAGTACACGTTCAAAATATTATGTATATGTATCACGTGTAGGCGTGAGACTGCAGTGTCTATATTCTCGAATCAAATGTCAATATAACCTCACCTCACAGTCAATTTAACTTCATATTTTTAATTATTAACGAAACCTTAACACTTTATACAGTAATTTATCAGTTTGTTTATTAATTTTTTCCATATAACACTACCAATTATTTCGATCTTTCAATTATTTAATACTTTTCAATATCGACAATTTTCGCTCGCACCATTTTTCGATTCTACAAAATATTTTACTAATTTCGGTTGAATTTTTACTTCTCTTTAAAGACTGTTACCTTTGATGCTTGTCTTTTAAGCGATGTTTTCATTTATCTCAGTATCAAGTGATAATAATCCTATAATATAATTTACTTTAGAATATGTTGATGCGTAACATTGCGCAATCCTTGGGAGATTTTGACGGCAACTTGAGCAGCAGACAGTTGGCGATAGTATCTCAAGGCGTCTAAGCAGATAGACACCTTATCTTGGGAATATTGGTATGACGTGTCGGTGGGATGCGACATCGCTCATGAAAAACATCGATATTAAAATATCGATATTTTCGTACGTAAAACATCGATTCTAAAAAAATGGAAGTATATGAACGATATATTGACTTTTTCTATGTTTTGTAACCTATAATAAATTATATAAAAAAAATTTTTCTTATTTCTCAGTCATGCAAGTTACCTCACCATGTTTTCTTTCACGTGGCGGTGCTACGTAGTATATCAGTATTAGAAATTACAATTAACAAAATCTTTGCTGCCGGCCAGGATTTTTAATTTTTATTTATAATACACAATAAACACAGCGCAAACCACTGAGGTAAAGTTTCTGCGCTTGATTTCGCCAGAAACCAAATAATATCAACCCATCTATTGATGGACTTCTCCTACCATATAGTGCATTAATAATATGCCAAAGTTTCCTAGGATTATTATAATTTTCATTCATTATTTTTTTAATAAGCATTTCTATAATATGCAATAACTTTATTTAATTTATTGCGTATTTTTTTATAATTTCTAGACCAAAATATTGCTATTTGGATCTCTTCGCCATTGGCGATAAGGTAATCTCTTTTACGATTTAAGCCTAAATATAAATTATTTTAATTATTTATATTTTTATTAATCCAGGGCATATTTGATTATTTTAGGTTATTATGGTATTTAATGGCTTTATTCTATGCTAATGTGATTTTTTTCTTTTGTACAACTGTAAATTTCGCGAGGACATTACATCGTCACAGTACATGACCAGTTCACATATTTCAGTTCATTATAAACAATATTGGAATCGAAGTAAGCGCGATGAGTGCAGGCAATCGGTACGGGGCAGCAAGCACTGATATTATGTATGTGTACGGATCGCATCGAATGACTATTACATAAGGCAATAATTGTGACTCGGTGGTCGGCTAGTACAGTGTCAAGTGCGGTTTGGTGGTATTTAACAAATATGTGATCTATACACGACATATTAATTTGGTTTAATTTCCGCTCAATTCGGGTATAATCTATAAATACCATAGCGGCACTCGTGTAGCATATCTATGTAACCACCTGGGCTACTATTTACAGTTTTTGAGTCGATATACATACCCCAAGTATATATTGCATTCCCAGATAAAAGTTTTTATTAACTAATTTTTGTGTTCAACTTACGCAGATGAACTTACAGTATCTTGAAGTCTTGCAGTGGTATGCTTGGGTTTGGATTTAATTTTGTTAATTATATGATCCCAAGCAGATGGCAGCACCCATCCATCTTCTTTATTGAAATTAGGATGTTTTTTAATTTCAATAGCCTCGCGTATCATCCTTGGTAGAAATCGGTGTTCTTTTGCGAGGATTTGTGGTCTATCAAATCTGATGTAATGGCGGGGACGATTTTGAACATGTTCACAGACTGCAGACTTCCCAGAGCGTCGGCGTTTCACGTCAGCTATATGTTCGTTCACGCGGATTTTAATGGATATTTTTGTTTGTCCTATGTAAGAGAGACCACATTCGCAATCAAGCTTGTACACTCCTGCATCTCGTAGAGGGAATTACACTTGACGGGTGGTAAAAATTGACTAATCTTCTTCGGCGACTTGAAGTATGCTTTAATAGAAGCTCGCTTCAAATTGTGGCCAAACTTGTCTGTGACTCTTCTGACAAAGTGTAGTACAGCAGGTACACGCTCGACTGTGGTCGGCTTCACTCGACCACTATGACCTAGGCGCGAGACCTGAAGCTTGTTGTCTTGCAATACTTGCTCGACGTTCTGAAGCTCGGCGGCCAGATGTTTTCTGTTACAGATCCTGCGTGCTCTCTGAAACAAAAATTTTCCCATGGTTGCTAACTGTGATGGATGATGGTGCGATTCACAATTTAAATACCAATGGTGTTATTAGGATTTCCGATGACTAAACATCTAGGAAAGCTAAAGAATTGTTTGCCTCTAACTCCGTTGTGAATTGTATTTTAGAGTTTATGGAATTAAGGTAGTCTAAAAATGCAGTTACTTTGTCAGATGGCAAAATTGTGAAAGTGTCATCTACGTTTCGCTTGTAGAATCTTGGATTTACAGGAGCTGTAATAAGGGCTTTCTCCTCAAAATCCTCCATGAATATGTGGGATACTATAAGAGATACAAGTGAGCCCATCGCCACTCCATTTACTTCCTTGTAGAACTACTCCATCCACAATAGATAGCCAGATGTAAGGCAGTGATTGAGTAATACCGCATATTCTGTAGGCATGTTGTATTCTTCTAGCTTCCTTGTTACAATTGAGATGTATTCTTCAGTAGATAAGCATGTAAATAGTGACTGAACATTAAAACTGACCATAGTTTCATTGTCAGCGAGATGTATGTCTTTTATCTCACTAACAAGATGATACGATTCTGTGTGTACTCTAGTTTGTCCTTTCAGTGGTGACAGAATTTTTGCCAGGTGTTGAGTCAACTTATAAGTTGGTGAATCGATTTGGCTCACTATGGGTCGTAGTGGAGCGTTTGATTTATGTATTTTCGGTAAACCATATAATCTCGTTGTGGTATTGTCGAATTTATATATATAATTGTGGTATTATCGAATTTACGTCGAGATTTAATTTTTCGGAGTAATTCTTTATTGGATCGCTAGTTGTTTTAAGCACATTGATTTTAAGGTCTGTTTTAACCTTTTTGTACGTACTTTCGTCCTATAAAAATTATAGTATTTTCACATTATAATCAGACCTATCTTTTGCTACCGTAGCATTTCCTTTATCTGCGCGGAGAATAGTGAGCTCTTGTCTGTTGCGTAAGTTGTACAACGCTTTAACCTCATCTTTAAGGAGATTTAGTTTCGTCACTGAACTGTTACGTAACAAGGATGAAATATCTTGGCGTATGGCCTCTAAATCTTCCTTTTCCACATTGTTTTTAAACAGACAGTCCTCAACGTTGCAGATAATTTCCTCATACGGGATTTTCGCGGTGTTCTTGTGAAATTCAGGCCCTTCGATAATACTTTTATTTTAGTTTAGTCCAGTGTTTATTTTGACAGATTATAGACCGTGGGTTGTTTATTGTTCGTGTCTGTGTTCAACGGTTGTGTATCGTTTCTACGTTGACATGGATGTTTGGCATTGTGTGATTGTTAATTTTTGGTATTTTTCTATTAATTTATTTTTGTATTCATTATATTTATATTTTTCACGTTTGTCTAAAGTTAGTGTAGTGTAGTAGAAAGTGTTATTCTTCGTCTGAGGGCTTACAAATTATTGTTCTAGTATAAGTTAATTTTTGTCTATGCAATTCATGTATGTACGCTTCCACAATGCTGGTTTAATCCTCAGTGTGTTACTTTCTTTTAAAATTTAACAAATGAAAGCTACGTTTCACAAAACACTCAATCTTTTGGATCTACCAAAGTCGAAAAACCAAAGTCGTTATAAAGTTCGTCAAGTCTTAATGTTCAAACCAGCCGTCAAAATATATGGGTTCAAGGCCAAAAGGACGTAATGAAGATCAATGTGAGACCACACGAATTTCCACAAAAATTGCATAGCACATTTGAAGAAACAATTCTAGGATTTCAAAAACAACGCCGAATCTTTTGTTATTTATTCTGAGCCAGTGCTTGACTGTAATTCTCCCTGATGGTAAGTGGTGATAAGATGAGTGAATTTCTCTGCCTTAGCGTAACGAAAGCCTATTCACTCTTGCTTTGACGATGCCCTGATTGTAATCGGAATAAAAGACAGACCCTGGCAAATTATTCTACTTCTTTGCTGTATTCATAACAAAAGGCGAAGCAAAGCGTTTGGTTCCAATACGTGAAACAACAAAGGGAAAGACCCGTCGACTGCCTGTTTGTCTGATTATGGAATAGGTAGAGAAGAATTGAGAAATAATAAGTTTTTTTTTTAATTACATTATAAAGTATTTAATAAAATGGAGTTTTTAAAATCTAGTACTTATAATATCTAAAAATTAAAATACTCTACAGAAAATTCGGTTATGTATTATTTATTTCTATTACATAATTTAAAAATATTATTTTTACATAATTATTTTAATTGCTTCAATTCAATATAACTAACAACTTCATTCAATAACTTTTATTCACTATTTAACATATGGCCTATAAAATATAACAAACATTGTAATACCCAAAAGGGAGATTAAGTTGAAAGACACGTAATATTATAAATTAACGTCAAATATATAACACCAAACTTACAATTAATGTATTGAATTTGAATTTATATTTTTCAATGTGCTTAAGGCTTAAGTAAAGCCTTCGGTGGTGCAGGAAGTACATTGCTTGGCATGGGCCTTTTCCGCTGTACAGTTACTTGGCAGGTAAATTTCCGATCGCGGTATCATGTTTCTCGCACATTTGACTTTCCTGCCTCTCTGAGTATTTTATATTTAATGTAAACGAAATTGTTATAAAATCATCTATCTAACTGCCTCAGTGTATACTGGATGCTATCAGAATTTAGAATAAATTGCCTAACATTTTTAATGATCAACCTTTTGTTACATTTAAACAAAAACTCCGTTTTCATAATTTAGGCGAATATGTGATTTAAAGAACAGTAATACTACGATAATGATAAAAGGAATAAATTTACAATTATATTTTTTACATTTAATATTAATTGTACTTTTTTGGCAATTAATTTAGTTTTGTTAGGTATTTGATATTTATAAAATTTATTAGTTACAAAACTAAACATAATATGCATTTAATACTAAAATGAAAACTTGACGCTAAAGTATTTCTACATTGGCTGACATCAATTATCAAATATATAAATAAATGCAAACAGTTTATTAATTTTCTGATCATGTTTCTTCAATAATTTATATTCTTATTATCACTTGATTATTTCATTTCATTCTAATAGTTTAGTATATCAGTAAAGAAATGGCACGCAATTATATACGGTAAAATGTAAGGAATCTTTAATAATTAATAAGATCATTATATTAGGTCTTTACCTACGAAATTGACGTCTTATTTTATAAAATATGTTAACGTTATTATTTTTCTATATTTTTATTTCTATTATTCAAAGTAATCACTCATGCAATCAATGTATCTTTGCAAACGCAGTGACTCGCCTCGGCGTCAGCTGGACGGGAGGCATAAAATTCTTCAAAGGCATTTTACCGCTTCTCGGTTATTGAAGTTTTTTCTAGTCAAATAGTTATCCGAATTCTGGAAAAGTTGAAGTCTGTAGGCGCAACGTTTGTTGAGTAGAGCGTATCACTGAGAGCTTTCAACCCCAGCTTTTGTAACTTGGAGACGTCTGTTATGCAGTAGGAGATTGCTATCATATATATTGCCATCCATTTATTCATTAAGTCATTCGTTATAACCTATCAAATTTCATAAAAATACTTTTTGAGAATCTTGCAACATATTTTTTTTTCATTTCAGTTGCTATCAGGAAACTTTTCCCATTTTCCCTCTTTTGCTCCTTACGACCGTAACCTAGGGATGTTATACCCCCTATCTCTTACGCTACCACTCTACAGCCTTCACAAAATACACACAAATAATAAAAACCTTACTTATTTTAGAGCAGACAGTAGTTTGGTTCTCAATTTTGCAAAGAGAGACAAGACGTTAGAAAGCACAACAAAAACAACGACAAAAAACCACGGTAAAGTTTACTGTCTATAAAAATCTCTATCAAAGATTGTATCTATTGAAGCAAATGCAACTTATTTTACTTTAAAAGAGTTAAAAATTCTCAATTCGAATATATATATATATATATATATATATATATATATATATATATATATATATATATATATATATATTTTTATATATTGAAAAAATATCTTCATCTATTGTAAACCGATTTCAAAGATGTTTTTTATTAAATATTCAATACTTCCAGCACGATGGCATTTACTCAAGAAGATAAATTAATTCGGGGTGGAAAAAAGACAATAAAAATTTCTAATGTAATTTTTCAGAGAACAATCGTGTCGTTATCTTGAGATAATATTGTTTAGTTCACTCAAGCTTAGCCGTCAACCAAGAAACTAAAAAGCATAAAATTATTTGCGCATAATTTCATAGCTTCTTTAATCTTTGCTTCTTCGATCACGTTAGAATAGCACCGACTTCAGATGCAGATGTTTACGTGCTACGGAGGGGCACACTGAAATGACCGGGAATAGAATATTTTGGATTGAGTTACAATAAAACCTTTTTTAGAATTTGAATACTGGTCTCTTAGAATCTTAATGACATTCAAACAATTAAAAAAATGTTTAAAAAAAAAACTATGTTGGTTTAAAGTTGACACGTCGTTAACAGAAATGAAGCTCACGCGTGAACATTTCCGTGCCATAATTTATCACACTTTTTGTCGCAGCTTATCTCAAGATAAATGTCTCAGCGAACTTGTTTCGATTTATGATGTTGAAGCACCGAGTCAAACGACAATATGCCGCTGGTATGCCGAGTTCCGACGCGGTCGTGTGTCGCTCAGCACTTTTTCTTCTGCAGGTTGACCAAGAACAGCGGTCACGCCTGAAAACATCGCAGCTGTGCGAACTATTATATTAGATGACCGTCATGTCACATACGAGCAGATTTGGGCTGTTATCAGTGTCGGAATGACTGCAATTCAGTTGATATTACATAATAAGCTGAGTATAAGAAAGCTAGTTTCCCGCTGGGTTCCCCACAATTTGTCCGAAGAGCAAAAGGCGGCTTGAGTAGATTGGTGCCAGAATACTCTGCAACGTTTCAACGGAGGGAAGTCAATTGCCGTTTATAATATCGCCTCAGGTGACGAATCATGCATTTATTCATACGAACCTGAAAGAAAACATCAGTTAGCAGTTTGGCTCTTCGAAGACGATGTCAAACCAACGAAAGTGGTTCGCTTCCGCAGCGTGTCAAATAAAATAGTCGCTACGTTTGTCTTGAAAAAGGGACATGTTGCTACAATTCCTTTAGAAGAACGCAGAAAGGTTACCGCTGAGTGGTATATCATGGTTTGTTTGCCAGAAATGATAGCCGAACTCCGAAAAAATAACCCGAAATGTCGCATTATCTTACATCACGATAATGCGAGCTCCCATACGGCTCGGAAGACAAATGATTTTTTGATGCAGGAAAACGTTGAGCTGAGAAGCCATCCTCCGTACAGTCCTGACCTGAGCCCAAATAATTTCTTTACATTCCCTAGGATGAAAGATTTATTACGCGGTCAACGGTTTGAAGACCCCGAAGCAGCTGTGGAAGCGTACAAATCAGCCATTTTGTCAACATCAACTTTAGACTGGAATTACTGTTTTAATAATTTGTTTGCACGAATGGAAAAGTACATTAAGTTGAACGAACAATACTTCGAAAAACAATAAAATACAATTTAGCTATACCGTGCATGTAGTTTTTCTTATTCCCGATCATTTCGTACGTGGTAGAGCCATGCTGCAGCTATATTATGGTTGTAGCAAGAATGGATCGGTTAGACCGGGGAAGGACCACGCTCTCACAGAAATCCAGCGTAAAATAGCAGCTTAACGCTGCTGTGTTTCGTATGGTGAGTGTAGAGAACCGGAGACCCTTTTTACTGGCAAAGAGGCATTCCATCTTAGTCCTCACGGGTGACAACGCATCTGCATCTTGAGTCTTTATTGACGATAGATGTAGATGTTTATGGGTCACAGTAACCACTTACCATCAGGTGGACTGTGTGCTCGTTTGTCACCCGATCATATAAAAAAAATTCAGTGTAGATACTGCAGCTATATTAAGATTTCACGAATAGGTCAGCTCGACTGGGGAAGGTCCACGCTCTCACAGAATACCAGCGTAAAATAGCAACTCGAAGCTGCTGTGTTTCGTGTGGCAAGTATAAAGTACCCAAGACAATTTTTTTGTTTCTTCTGTTTCTTACTTCGATTTTTATGTAGAAACTTTCTAATTTGATAAACTTCTTTACTTAGCAAGCACCCGCTCATTGAAGCAGTCTGCTACAGGGAACCCATATATTGTCCGTGAGAATTTATCTAAAGTGCGGTCTGGCACGTTACTCTCAACTGACTGAACTGACGCCATGCGGCGCGCTGGATAATTTATTTAAAGCTGCTGGTTTAGATTTCAGTATACATGCCCCTGCCATAAAAGTGATACCTTCACATATCAATATTATTTTCTCGTACATACATACATAATAGCCCATAAGTCCATTGCTGACACTCATACTTTATTTGGCAAATATCCCTCATATTTGCCAAAGTTGTCACGCTTGGCAGTTGGATTGACATTTGCAATTTTCTTTAGTAGAGAACAGCACTAACAATAAATAATAAATCGACAAAACAATCATTCTATACTTTAAAAAAAAATCCATTTGATTTGTAATCTTTTGAGAAACAAATAATATGATAAATCTAAATATAAACCAATTCCACTACCGGCAGATGACATAAGCTTCCACGCGCGGGTAGCCTAAATCAAACTGAGCTCCTACCATTTCTAATTAATCATTTATAACTAAGATAATGAACGTGAACAATGAGAGTGAGAGAACAGAGAGTGTATTTGTGCTTGCGCATACACTGGAGCACTATAATCCTGTCCTGCACAGAATATGGCTAGAGACTGGCCGCCATGCCGTTACCAGTATTCGCTCTGGAGGACATTATTAACTTCAAAATAATTTTTACTCCTTCAACAAGAAAATTCCCCTCGTTTTCGTTCTTTATCGTTTATGAGGTGAATCTTTCAGTAGTAATAATAATTTAGGCAAAGCCCTACGCCTAAATTCCCACGACTCTATATTATTCAACGTCATCATAAATTTATTTGTGTATTCTAATATCAGGCCTTGTGATTATAGCCTACAAAATGGCGTATAGTTATCAGCATGAATAATAACCGCAGTTAAACCAATTAACTACAAACCGCTGGCGGGTGTATTGGTATTATAGTGCAATTAATTCATAGCAAAATGTCACCGGCTTTATTGTTTACAAAATAAAACTAATTCCATGTACGAAATTAATACCGTTACAGACTGTCAAAACCCACTGCTGAGCATAGGCCTCCCCCATAGGTTGCCTCATATGGGGATATGCCATAGTTGTCACGCTTGGCAAGTGGGTTGGCAAACGCAGGTTTTTGTATTTTTAGTCGTCTGTTGCCTCCTACGACACCTACGGCATGATATGGGGTAGTGGATATTCCTACAGCGCCTTCTTCTTTTAATTCTTTATTTGTAGCTCATACAAACAATTTGAAAAAAAGAATTTTAGATACTATAATATTTGATACATAGATTGCCTTATACAGAGAATGTTTCTATAATTGACTCTCTTGGCAGGTAGGTTGGAAATCGCAGTTTTTTATTATTTTGAGTAAGCTAAATAAAACCTAACGGTACCAAAATAGGAGAAACTAGATTTTCACGTTCATACGAGCTTAAAGCTTTTCAATCCGAGAAATTTAATAAAACAGGTTTGAAAAAACTTTTGGTAAATATTAAAATCAGGTTTCAAAAAACTAAAAATAATAAAATATTTAAAAATTCAGGCGTCATTTTCCGGAAAACAAAAAAATTAAAGATGATAAAAATTAATTTACTTAGATCTACGTGTCTACACCGATAAGGTATATTTTTATTTAGAATAATTTTGTAATAAATAGACGTGCGGCCGATACGAGATTTTATATACGAACATAACATATAACATTTCTTAACCGACTGTATGAATTTGCTAAATATCGATAGTTAGTTATAGGTAACATTAAATAGGTAAGTACTCACTTTAACATTTCGCCCCGCAAAGGACGCAGTCCTTTATTATGAAGATATAAACAAGAATAGGTACACAATAAGAATTAAAGTTAGAACAATACACTTGTAGCCGGTGGAAGGAAAAGGGGAGATCTCCCACCGGGCAAGGTGTTCTGCCCGGGGAGCGGCCAACGCTCCGAATTGAAGTTCGATGCTATTCCATATATGCTGCTTTAACTTCGGAACTTTGTTAGCGCGATTTAGGCTTCGATGTGTTTCGCTTGTGGCGCGACGACAGCGCCGCCACATCACCCCCCTGCACAGACCGGAGGTCGATAGTGCAGTCTAGATGTCGACGAATTTGCAAGTGCCAGGGAATTGCCTTGTAGTCTGCGCTGAGTCGAGAAGAAGGCAAGTAATCTGCGAGAGTGCCGTGGAGCAGAGGCGAGCAGTAAGGCTCAGAGCCGTGCCAAACACTGTAGCGCAGAGAGTAGCTTGAAGGAACAGGAAGCATTATTATTCCAGTGCAGCGATGAAGCTTTGTAAAGCTAGATGGCTTGCATGATATGAAGACTGCAGACACTATCTGCTCGGGAGCGAATGAATGGGTTACTTGAGGATGATCAAGGTTTGAAGGTGTAGTTTCCGAAGGTTTGTTGGTTGCGTGTTCATATCACGTCGGGTGGTCACCACTGTGGCGGGTAGAAGGAAAAGGGGAGATCTCCCGCCGGGCAAGGTGTTCTGCCCGGGGAGCGGCCAACGCTCCGAGTTGAAGTTCGGAGCTTTTCCATATATGCTGCTTTAACTTCGGAACTTTGTTAGCGCGATTTAGGCTTCGATGTGTTTCACTTGTGGCGCGACGACAACGCCGCCACACACTTATTAAAATAGACATTGTACCACATAATTATTAATATAAATGCAAGGTAAGGTAAACACAGGCAATATTATCGACTACAAATTATTATACATAACTGCAATATTGTAAGTACTCGTACTTAGGTAATCAACAAAGGTATACTCAGACAGTTAGCTACTTCTGGCAGACAGAGCTCTGGCAAAGACTGTAAAGAAGAAAGAGCTGTATGACATACATTTGGAAATATGTCTGTTCAGTTGCATATAGGTTGTCAAATCTGCTGAAGAATGCAGTTTCATTTCCCGTCTAACAGCCATGGGATTAAGTGTGTGATCGGAGAATTCTTGGGTTCTTCTTCGACGGGTTTTGCAAAACTTATTTCCGACACCACGGACGTTCTTTTTTGTGGTAAAGCCATGCTGCAGCTATATTACTGGTATATTTGTAGCAAGAATGGGTCGACTCGACCGGGGAAGGACCACGCTCTCACAGATTACTAGCGTTCAATAGCAGCTTAACGCTGCTGTGTTTCGTATGGTGAGTGTAGAGAACCTGAGACCCTTTTTACTGGAATGCCTCGATTCCATCTAAATCCTCAAGGGTGACAACGCATCTGTATTTTGATTCGTAATCGAGGATGGATGTACATGTCTATGTTGCACAGCAACCACTTACCTTCAGGTGGACTGTGAGCTCATTTGTCACGTTATATTGTTGTCCTGTTAAAAAAGAATCAATTTTCACGAGCTTGTAATTCATGTCGCTCACTGTATTGTAATATTATAGGCACTAAAACGGTAAAAAAAAATATTATAATGGTACTCGATGTCAGACATTTTACTACTTCCCGTTATTGTAGAAATGTTTTCTTCAATCCTTGTCATTGCCTTGCTGATATAATCTTAATTGAGTTCAGTAACAACCCGCGATCAAGAAATTTTTTTTCGTAATTGAGTTAAAAACAGTAGGACAATTCTGGCGCTCCCGTTTATTGCTTTGCTGTTACGACAGGGATTTTTTCCGAAATACTTTCGTAACAAAGTTACATACAATAATTGTTCCACTTTATATATTTTATACACTTTACAGATAATGTTTTAGAAATTCAATTGTATAACCTTTTTTTTTATAACAATATTAAAAAATAGTAATAATGCTATTAACGTCACGAATAATCCCTTTAACCACTCCTGGAAAACTTTTGTTGTTTGTGTTAGGAGTGATTCACGACAGTAGTCGAAGTGCGGCTACGAACCCACGAACGCTATGAAACAACAGTAACCTGATAGGTTACTGTTGTTTCATGTCGCGTCATTAATTAAAGGAACAATGCAAATAGTACATAAATATGAATTATAACTCACTACACTAGCTCGAAGAACTGACATCGGATGGGGAATAAAGGTTTTCGAGTGACAACCTCGTACCCGTAAGTGAAGGCCGGCGGCGCCTCAGATGTATGAAGTCTTTGGATGAAGTTTGCTCAGGACCAGG
Source organism: Parnassius mnemosyne (assembly GCA_963668995.1). Lineage (NCBI taxonomy): Eukaryota > Metazoa > Arthropoda > Insecta > Lepidoptera > Papilionidae > Parnassius > Parnassius mnemosyne. The sequence goes on along the minus strand of CAVLGL010000076.1, from coordinate 890,734 downwards.
AGCTTGCTTTGTGGCATACCTTGGGGGAGGCCAATGTTCAGCAATGGACTTGTAAGGGCAGTAATAATGATATTGAAAATTTCTCACTTTGTGTGTGTACAAGGTTCAATTTTTTTTTAGGAGAGAGGGCAAACGGGAATGCGGCTCACCTGATGGTAAGTGACTACCGCCGCCCATGAACAACCGCAACACCAGGGGAATTGCAGTTGCGTTGCCGGCCTTTTAAAAAGCAGTAGACTCTTTTCTTGAAGATCCCTAAGTCGTATCCGTCCGGAAAAATCGCTGGTGGTAATCGATTCCACAAGGAAGTTGTGCAAGGGAGAATACTTCTTCTAAATCGCACAGTGGTGGACCGCCAATCATCCAGATGGTATGGATAGTAACGCGAGTTTTGTCGCGATGTGCGATGGTGAAATTGAGCGGCTGGAATAAGTCCGAACAATTTCTCACTCCTGGCACTCCCCGTGATAGATGCGATAAAATACGCAAAGAGATGCAACATCTCTACGCAGTGCCAGTGAGTCAAGCCTATAGGAAAGAACCAAGCCGATCGGAAAGAAAAATTACACCCAAACCAAATATTTATAACGACTTTATTTTAAAACCTTTTGAATTTATGGAATAAAATTAAGCTATTATGTTAAGTTTAACCTCGCAGACCTGTGCTTTATCGGAAAGTTTTATGGTCAGTGGTATTTTGTTAGTAAATATTTTATTTAATACATTTATAAAAATCCCTTGTCACGATGTTTGTTCTCACTAATCTCCGAATCGCTCAGACGATTTTAATTTTATTTTTATTTTTGTTAATGTGTGTTGCTTGCTCCAACTTAAGATATAGAATAGTTTTTATGATAAGTGACCCTCAATTTTATAAATTGCGAGATAAGGATTTTTTATAGGACTAAAGGTCGCCCAAAGGGATAGGACTACGTCTGTCATAAAAATTAAGTAATAGATTCAATATAATGATAGGAACATTCGATAATCGAGCGAAGTTTCGGGGTTCGATTCCCCGGTCGAGAGTGAATTCCACAAAGTTTGTTTATAGATTTACCTAGTCATGTGTTACATAGTAATCGGCTATGTAATACAAATATAAGTCTTATATTGAATTAGACATTTATTTTAGATAAAAATATGTTTGTTCTTGTGATAAAAGATAAGTTACATAATGGCTATATAAGGATAGCATATGTAAATAAATAATGTTTTATAATGAACAGAGATAGCTGTAATTGAGGCAGAGAAAGCACTAGCCTCTTTTTTTTTGCGCCCAGAAGCAACGGAAAGGGCTACCCTCCGGGAAGCGAGGAAGGGAGATGGGTACGACAGCCGGCTGCGTGATTATGTAAGACTCATTGCAAAATCTAAGTGCCTACCCACTAAATACCACCTGTGAGACTGGCATTGGCTTGTGTGGCCCCTCTGCCGAATCGGAAGCGACCCGTTTATGGAAAAGGGGACGCAGGCAGCGAAGAGCCGCTGAGACGTGAGCCTAACTAAGACAACTTAAGGACGGGGAGAAGAGTCGGCCTGAGCCGCCAGGAGATTCATTTCATTCAGGTAGGCCAAAAGCTTGTTTGGGGGGTCCCAGAGAGAGTTTCTGGGCCATCGGACTCGATAACAAGAGGGGAGTGGGACTGCATAGGACGCTGCCTCACGAATGAAATGATTAGAGTGAGACTCTGAGGCTTTAAATAAGTTCTCAGAGAATGATTTTAGAAATTGTTGGACTGTGGGTAGCTCTAAGTCTCGATGAAGGTCGGCGTTATGGACGTACCAGGGTGCGTTCGTAGCCCGACGACAAAAATTGTTTTGAACTATTTGAAGTTCGTTAAGGATTTTGGGGTAAGATAGAATAATTATATTTATTTTAATTTTATTGCCTAATCTTGTTTCACATACATAAGTATTTTAGTTTATACGTTCTCTACCCGTTCTCATTGAGTCAATTTCATTATTTTGGTTGATATTTCATGAAAATGTCTCAGCATATCAGTGATACAGAAATATTGACATTATTGAAATCGTTTCCAGATGATCAATCGGATACGACAATACGACTAGAACTTGAAAGTAGCGATTCAGATATTCCTGCATATCCTGAGTCAATTTCTAGTGATGATTCAGACAGCATCATACTACTATTCAGACTACCATTCAGAAACAAACTAGGGGAAGATCGTCTCGGCGACAAAGAGTACGTTGCGTTCGAACATCATTTTATGAAAATACCTCTCAAAATAATATGATGTTACTTATAAGGTGGAACATTGTGGAAAACCATATTTGAAAATGGCTCAGATGTGGCAGGTCGCAGTCGTCGATGACTTCCTCATAATATTGTGACTGAACAGCCGGGATATACAAGCTATGCACGGAGGCAAGTTGGAGAGATATTCATTACAGCCTGGAATTTTTTTGATATAAAATACAATTTTACAACACATAAAAAATTGTACTGAGGCTGAAGAAAATCGTCGGATTGGTCATTCATGGTATATTTCCCTGGAATTACTACATTCTGAATGTTAGAGGTTGTTGTGTAGCGAGAAATTTATCTGTTAATGATTTATAGAGTAAAATATGGGGCATACCATATTTTTATAAAACTATGCCAAGGGATATATTTAACATACATACACACACGCACATACACACATATACGCGAAAATACACGCACAGTCACATTTATGTATGTATAACTTACTTTATATTTTGAATCTACTTATCATATCATTTTCTACCTTTTGAAAGGTGTAAGTTTTTTGTACGAGTATGTTAAATAAATTGTAACATTACCTTAAAGATAGTCCAAGTGTGGGGAGTCGGAACATTTAACACGGGGTACACTAGTTCAGATATGTATCAATGATTAGAATAGTATTCAAAAATATTAGTAAAGCGCATAAGCGCATTAATTAAACCAAACTTTAATTAATACGGGTACATTGGCATTTTAAACATATGATGGCTAATAAATAATCTTTTTTATATTATGGGTCTCAGCATCCATTTACCACCAGGTGAAAAACGTACTTGTTTGTGACCTTACTTAAATAAATAAAAAAAATACTATTTTCTCTTAGCATGAATCTAAACTTCGTGTAACGCTATTTAAGCCGCTGGTTTTTTTTAAACAAACTGTTAAAATAGTGCTATGACTGTCAAGTGCTCGCTAGAACTCATTATTCTGTTGACTCTATTTGATTAAATTAAATTTCAATCTCTCAATCAAAAATTTTAATTAAGAGATGTGTGAACTAGGTAAGTCTTGTATAATTTGTTTTTAATCATGTTTAATTTGTATTAAACATCATTTTATAACAATAATAGCAGCCCGCCCCGGCTTTGCCCGGGTTAAACAAATATCTATATAGGTATAATATATTTCAGATTTAGCTTACTAGATATAACTTATTTTAAAACTTAGTACAATAAATTTTTATTCCATTTTTCTGCTGCTTTAATATTAATTGACTTTCCGCATTTCCTGACGTATAGAGACCAATATATAATTGTCCGTAAGTAAAACACTCTTCCCTTAAGTCAATTTTAATATATTTGTATGTTTGGCCTTCAGATTTGTTGAAAATGTTTTTATTGGAAACTGTAATCACTTATATAGGAAAGCTAAATCTGTAGGGATCATGGGAATGCGGGGAATATGAACCAAATGACCTGCCGCTGGTCCTGTAAGAATGACACTCTCAATCACATTATTTTTTTCTTTTTCTATTTGTTTTTAAAAGCGTCACGCCACACTAGGATTTTCTACAAACAAAATGAAATAATATTTTAATTAAATTTAAAAAATTCGTATACGAGTAACATTGGCCTAGTATTAGATTATTGATTGTAATATCTATTAAATTTTACACTTAATTTTTTTTAAATGTTTAGCTTCTCAGATTGTTTTAATGTGAATTCCCACTCTTTCTTATATAAAATAATGAGATATAGTGAACATTTGAAAAAACTAGTACGTTTAAAGCATAAGATCAGAAATAGAAATACCGGTAAAATAGCGGTAAAATTACCAGTACCAAACAAAAGTGGCGTTATAATATGGTAACAAATTATAAATATAACGTTAATCAATAAAATATCGTTACACGTCGTTTTTATTATTAGGAATAGCAAAAACACGGTCGATTAATTTAATATTTATTGTTTATATTAAATAAATAAAAAAATAATGTATATGTAATAAAAAAAAATGTTAAGCAAGCCACAAAATAATACTTTATGACGATGTGTGATCGCTAATTATTTAATTTGTAGACGCCATCACCGCCTACCAGCATATAGGGTCGAAATCAAGCAATAGCTTTTAATAAATAAAAAAAAGACTTCAATCTCTAATGCTAATCAACTTAAATTAATAAATCACACGGGCTTACAGTCCACGTAATGGCACGTGGATGCTGTGTCTCATAAACATCTAGATCGCTCCTAGATTAACTTGGTTGAAATTCAGTAATAAAAGGGTATTACGTTTCGAGTTCGCGTCCCACATCGAACATTTATATTACAAGATATTTAATAAAAAGCTTGGACAAGAATAATAAGTAATAAAATTGTAGCCACACACTGTTAATAACTTCTTACAATGAACGTCCCAGAAAAGATTACTCTCCGACGTACTGGTCGTACTCGCATAAAATCAGACTTGCAGAGCAATGTAAGTCAACATGATAACGAATTACTAACACAAACAATGGACGACACGGCTACTATTGTCCCTGATATGAGTAAGGATGATTCGTATGATCAAGAATTAATAACAAATTTAAAGAAACCAGTAGAGAAATTAACTCTTCAATTAAGTAGTGCAGAGGAAGAAATTGATGATCTTACATTAGAAAACAACAATCTAAAACGGTCAAACGAGGATGTTCAAAAGATTAATATACTTTATACAAAAATTACCAACAGCCCTGCAAAGAAATCTAAGAAAAAAATATCTACCCCAAAAAAAATAGACGAAACGTTACAAAGCAAACAAACACAAACCGAGCAACTAAAGATTACTGATAAAAGACAAATAATAAGGGCACGCAAACAACTATTTTGGTTCCTGAGACAGCGGAACAGCAAGACTCTGTAGTGAAAACTGTAATACCTCACTCTGAAAATGAGCACCTGAGAAGAAAACATAGTAAGATTTGTATTATCAGTGAAAATAAATATAATAAAATACGCACAATTGCAGAAGGTAAGATTCAAAATTCAGAAATATGTCACTACTTAATGCCATACGCTAAAATAAATAATATGCAAAAATAAAACCATAAATATGGCCATTTTCGATTTTTTAAATAGAGTAATGATGAATGTTGACAAAAAAACAACGGTATGTGCGATCTACTGCGACATGACTCAGGCTTTCGATTATGTTGACCATGAAATTCTACTCAGTAAATTAGTAGCCTATGGCATCAGAGGAAACGTATTAAATCTCATGGAATCCTATATTAAAAATCGAACACAATATACCGAAATTTCTAGAATAAACGTTAACACCAAAAAAGAAGAAACATACAAATCAAACAAACAAATACTTAACTATGGTGTCCCATAAGGGAGTGAGTGTGTTGTGTCTACATAAATAATTTACCAAGAATAACAAAACATCCAATATCGCACTTTGCCGATGACAGTTCGGTCACTGTTTAGGCCAAATAATTAACACTGTAAAAATTTGCATTCAAGAAGCGCGCTCGACTCGTGCATCCGATGTTACCAAGGTCACCGTCGCCCCCCCCCCCCTCCCGTTCGCATTCCATTCAAGGACGCGGCTGCCAGTTTAGTATGAAAAAGGGTCGTGGCGCGACGGTCGATCGCGCGCCTCCTACGGCGTTATCTCAATTTGTTTTCGTGATAACGAGGCTAGTCTTAAAATTTGGCGGTTAGGTGCGATGCGGTTGGCCGCGTGACAAACGCCTCTTGAAGTGCATTTTGCAATATTTAATTTGCTTGTGTGACGCGGTCTAGTGCGCGCACGCCGAGTCGAAAGACGGCCTGGAATTTGACGCTCGCATTCCTTTTCGAGGGCGTGGCCCGGTTAATTGTTTTTGGAAGTTAATGTTGAATTGTAACGTCGCGTTAAGTGCCTTTTTGTGTGTTGACTATTTTCGTTCGTTTTACGTGTCTACGAGGCGGATTTTGAGTTCTGATTGCGGGCGTGGTATTTTAATATCGTACGAAAGAATTTTAGCTTGTTGTGTGGAACGCTGAACTTTGAGACTCGAGAAGAGGCCACGTTCGTTCCCGTGTTTGTAATTTTGTGCTAAATGAATCCGGAACATTGAAGTTTGAACTTTGAACGACTGTTCATTACCTGTGTCATGTGTCACTTGTTTTAATTTCGATGAACGTTGAATTGGTTGACTTTGAAGTAAATTATATGTACAATAAAGTTGATAGGCTAATACAGTGAAATGAAAGCAGAAGTTTTCAATTGGTGATCGCCCTTTTTTAATTCCCGAAGTTTCGGGTGCTTTACAGCACCCATGGTTACGGGGGGGGGGGGGGAGGAGGACTGAGGTGTTTGACGTCCCGATGTCATTGTTAGCCCGACTACCTTAAGCTTACAATATCTTGAAGTCTTGCATGCTTAGTTTTTGATTTAATTTTATTAGTTATAGGATTCCAAGCAGATGGCAGCACCCATCCATCATCGCAATTGAAATTAGGATGTTTTTTAATTTCAATAGCCTCGCAAATCATCCTTGGTAGGAATCAGTGTTATTTTGCAAGGATTTGTGGTGACCATGGGTGCAATGAAGCACCGAAACGTCGGGAATTAAAAAGTTAAATTAAACTCGATAAAATTCTTAAAAATTATTTTCATTTAATATATTTTCTATGTTGAAAATATTAAACCTCCCATGTATTTCAAATAGTGAAAACACTGTGTTTTGAATGATGTTCCTGAGACCGGTACGTCACGGTGCAGTATGGTTGTGATAAATTTACGGTTTTCCAGGCATCGAAGCATGACAGAGAATGTTCATGAATATTGATGAGCGCTGCTGTGGTGAAATTAGATGCCGCCGCTTTACAACCCTTGTTAAGTTCCTTTAAAATTATAAATCTTCGCAGAATCAAAACTTTTGTATAAAATATATTTAATTTAAAAGTTCTCATTGTCTTCGAAAAGAAATGAGTTTGGTTACAAAGTAAAATTAACAGTGATATTTCACTAAATGAAATATGAAAAAGTGGTAAAGTTAAGAATTTTGTACCGCTTACTTTAATATAAATAAAATGAGAACATCATCAACGTAGTTGAAATCAATTAAATACTCAATATTAAGTATAACTCAAAAAGAACTAATCAGATCTTGATAATATTTATATGGGACCACATGAAAAGCACCAGCTTTCAAAAAGAATCATCAAAATCGGTTCACCTAAAAAAAGTTCTGAGGTAACACATTAAAAATACAGTCGAATTTAGTACCTCTTCTTTTTAATGATGTCGGATAAAAAATGTTTATGCAACGTTGATAACGTTACAGTTTTTTTTAAGTAACTTAAACATGCAATATTTTATTTAAAATTCTGTATTAATTTCTTTCTATTTTCTTTCAACCGTCAGTCCACCTGCAAAGCGTGATGATTAAAGAAAATATTCCCTACAGTGAGAGAAGCTCATGTCTATTAATGGAATTTTATGACTGATGAAATAGAAGAAAAAGCAATTCTAGAAGGGCAATTCCGGTAATTTTCTTAGAGAGCGAATTAATTTTTACGTGAAAGAGCCATGCTGCAGGTATATTATAGTTGTGGCACGGATAAGTCGGCTTGACCGGGGAAGGATCAAATACCAGCGTAAAATAGCAGTTTCATTACTGGAAACGAGGCATTCCATCTTAGTCCTCTGGGGTGACAACGTATCTGCATTTTGATTTTTTGTCGAGGATACATGTAGATGTCTATGGGCCATAGTATCCATTTACCATCAGGTGGACTGTGTCACCAATACTTACTCTATAAAAAAAAATAAGAAAATAGTGGTGATAGTGGTAGGTTTTTCGCTTCCTTCTTCCTCGTTAGTTTGGTGTTCGTAACCGTAACTGCTGTTTTGAATCCCGAATCGGGCCCAAATAAGAAATTAGATTTTTATGTCAATAAATTCTCAGCAGACGCCGGGAGTCAGAAAGTTGGCAGTGTTTTACCCCCCGTGCGTTAAAAACACCTAAAGCCGTTGTAGAACCAGCCTGGTTGATATCCGGTCGTATCGACTTCCGTCCCATTAAACTATGAGTGTATGAGTGAATAGAAAGTGCACCTGTGTTAGCACATAAGCTCATGCACTGTGTGTAGATAGCTGGTCTCCGTCGAAACTGGCCACCGTAATTGAAATTCGGTCAGGATTCCCGCCTAGTACTATTATATGAATTATACATGCAACAAACTACTACGTAATTCATATTATTTTGGAATGTCGTATTGAATATAAATATCACTAACTCAGAAATATGGTTTATAATAATATTTTATCGTTCATGCTATTTGGAAAGCAATTTGAAGCTTGACAAAATAATCTCCACCATATCAATTTATACGGTTAATAACCTTGCGTAATTTAGTATACCTAAATAACCGAATTAATTGGAAATTGCGCATATATTTGTGCTAAAATATGCCTTTGTTAAGTAATATTTGGTTCGACAATTATTTTGAGTATTACAATGAAAATGTATGTATTTTAGATGTGAAACATCTACTAGCGTGCCTTGGCAATGAAACTGATACGTATGTCGTGACGGCAAGTGGCATGACGTTCTCTTGTTCCGTCATGTCTCTTCTACGCCACCGCCGTCAAGTCCCTTGTGTGTGCGTGCTCATATATATCGTTGCTTCTCTGTGTGAGTTTTGTACTGCTTGTCCATTTCTGTTCGACTTTAATGTATTTGACGCATTTACCACTTGTATACACACGTTGTATTTCTTTTTTTATTTGCTTAACTTCATATTTATTTATTGATTTTCATTATTTATTAATTGTCCCATCAGTATTTCATATATGGCGGGCGTCCCGCGCTGCCCAAATTTTCTTATTTATAAATTTGTATTATTAATTAGAAAATGATAATATGCTACACAGAGGACATAATTCTAATAGAATTATGTCCATTGTATAGCATGTGCCAAATTAGCCATGTCTTTTTCAGATTTTTTATAGGATAGTTATTTTGTATTTAACCAGTTATATTTCTTAATTTTAATTATCATTCTGTAACATTCCATAAACCGTATAACGGCGATGTAAGAATATCCACTTCCCCATATAGGCTTGTTAGTATTGTACAGAGACTGAAAGAAGAGATGGGCAGCAGCATCTTCCTTATAACGGCTTAAATGTTTGAAACTGTGGTTGCCAACCCACCCAAGCCTGGAAACCATGACAAAAATTCCTCACAAAGAGACAATCTATGGAAGAGAATTATGTTCGGCAGTGAACATTTTATATTCTGTAGTGCGGACTGCGGGTTCTATTTCAGCACGGAAGATGATTTGTATGACCTACAAATAACTATTTCGAATCATTAAGAAATACAAAGAATGAACTTGGCGCGATATTGTTAAAACGTACGTGGAACAAAAGAAACTGAAACAAAGGTAGCAGTAATTGTAAACAGAGAATGAGCAATTCTCTCGACGCTTTGAGCAATTCAATTGCAACCGAGCGTGTGACAGTGAGTTAGCGATTCGATCGGCTTTTGCTTCGATAGCGCTGTGATTCATGCAATTGAAAATCGAAGCAACTGATAGAACGTTAAAGAAACAAAGTTAAAACTAAATATTTTTTAATAGAATGAGGGTGACTAACAATCATACAAGCCATTTGATAGTAAGTGGATCCTGTGGCGTTACACATCTACATTTATCCTCGATTAAGAATCAAAATGCAGGTGCATTATCATACCTGAGGACTAAGATGGAATGCCTCGTTTCCAGTAAAAAGTTTCTCCTGTTCTCTTCACTCACTATACGAAACACAACCGCATTAAGGTGCTATTTTACGCTGATATTCTATGAGAGCGTGGTCCTACCCCATTCGAGCCGACCCAATCGTGCTAAAAGGATAATATAGCTGAAGCGTGGCTTTACCACGTATATATCAGGTGGTGATTGGACACATGTTTCATTGCATAAAACAGGACAATTTTGGCATATTTTATTTGCATCTTTACATATATAGCAGCTTCACATTTGAAGCAGCCATTCAAGGTCTTCCTCTCCTTGTTTCTAGGACAGAACGAACATCTTTAAGGCCTTCTTGGATGCTTTGGTGATAGTCCAATAACAATGCTGCAATACGATCAACATTTATCTTTATAGGTTTATTGAATATATGGACCTATAATTAATACAATATTGCATACACTAAACACCTATTGTAGGTATAAATAACATAAAACTGGAGAAAGGTATACTTACTTTTTAGCGACGTCCTGTACAACGTGAGGTTAAAAATGCCTGGGAACCACTTTATGCGCGTGCACACACGTATGCGGTGCGCGGCGCGGAGTACTTACACAGACGCGATAGATCTTAAGCTTCAGCTACTGATAAAATCGAGTTGTGATTTAATATGAAATCATAGCAATTTAATAGTGTTGGGGTCAAATAATCCCACGTGGTATGCCAAAGGTTAACAGTTTCCCAGTCCGCGAAACAGACACAATAGTTAAACAATCGAAATGTTCATATATCCTTCATGGGACAGGAAAAGGGTTGATTTCGAAGCCAATAGCTATATTGATCTTTAGCTATATTGAAGCAAGAAAATCTTTACGATCCGCCAATTCTTCGATATATCGCATCTCGACTTTTGATTTTTAATCTAGGATTTTTGTAGGCGTCAATGGGCTATGGAATCCAATTAAACTCTAATCGATTTTTTAAATAAATATAATAATGTCTTCCAGACCGAATTTCAGTCATAGCGGCCAGCCTCAAAGGATACTATAGTAAAATTATTTTTTCCGTGTAGTTGGGGTCATAAATCATAACTCCCTATCAGCCCGGCTAGGGCAGTGAGCATGTTGCATGGGCGCAACGCCATTATCGATATCAACAAATATGTCATCACAGAGAGCAATATTAAAGGTTATGCTGGGTAAATCACTAAGATATAGCACTGAACTTATTTATAAGGAATGTTCTGTACTTACTGTAAGACAACTATTTGTCATGTCTGTTATACTACGTAAGCACAAAAATACAGATTTTATACCTAATTTAAAACGTAACAAAAATAGAATTTGTAAAATGACTTTTCATAGAACTGCTCTAGCTCGGCGACATTATTATGTCATAAGCAGTCATTTATATAATGTAGCAAATAAAATAAGCTATATTTACCCTATGTCCCTTTATAAATGCAAAGACAAAATTCTATACTGGTTGCTAAATCTTAATTACATGGAAACAGAGAGGTTAATGAATTTTTAAATACTAACGCACACACACACACACACACACACACACACACACACACACACACACACACACACACACACACACACACACACACACACACACACACACACACACACACACACACACACATACACATACACACACACACACACACACACACACACACACACACACAAATACAGAGGTTTGTGGTAATTAGAAAAAAAACCCCTTTATTTTCCATATTTATTTTAACTTGTCTGTGTATTGTATAGCGAAATGAAATTATTTTTGTACTACTTAGGGTGGAAGACGCTGACGGCTGTAACACAGTTTATACTAGTATGGCCGTTAACGCTAACTTATTTGAAATGTTATTTTGTAATTTAAAATAGATATAATACATCAGTGTAATTTGTCAAACTGAGAGTCCAATAAATTATTATTATTATTATTATTATTTGATATCTCTTAGATATGTAATAAAGGTTCGTCAGTATACAAGGAGTCCATAACTCATTAGCGAGTCGGCAAGTGCAAAATATACTATTCTTAACGTTTGTTTGTTCAATATATTTTTTAATTGGTAAAACTTACTTAACACCGATCTTAGCCTATTGCAAATGTCATTTACATGTATTCTCCAGTTAAAGTTCGTATCTACGCGTCTATGGGCTGGTAAAAAGTCTGTGCCAAGTAACATATACCATTGAATAAAACAAAAGAAAAAAAAACAAGCGTTTTGCCAAATTTTGTCGGTAGTACTGTGAGTTCTGCATTTATAATGTAAGTAATAATGTGTTTATTATAGTTTTTTACTAGTATTATATATAGAAAGACGCATTTTTTTCGTATATTTACAAGTTTTATGAATCCAAAGTCTGTAATGATGTTTTTATATATGATGAAGGCGACATGCAAAAACTTTGCCTTTGTGTGCCGGTTTTAGTTAAGTTTTTGTATTATATATTATTACTTTTAAACAAATATAACTAACTAACATAATTAAATTTTGCGTTTCATTAGCTTTCTGCGCGTGATTTTTATTCTGATATTGGTAAAGAATTTTCTCCGTGGTAACGGTTTTAGTCGAACTGGTCGCGATCGGACCGAATAAAAGAATTTTTTTGCGCATTCGCTCTCTGGATTTCTTTAGTGATACAATGGCTACCCCTTTGTTTTGGACCAAAACGGCAGAATTTATTCAAAATAATATTTTGCCTGTTGGTACCAATATACCAGCATAAGCACGTGTTGTTATCAACAATGTTTTAACGTTTTTCACTGAAATGGAAATAGATTCTGAAAAGTTACAAAGTGTTAACTTCTGCCGTTCTCGTGAACTTGCTGCGGCGATATGTGGTGTGAGTGTTAGAGCAGTCGACAAAATTAACATTTTTTTATAGGATAAGGGTGACAAACGAGCACACAGTCCACCTGATGGTAAGTGGTTGCTGCGGCCCATAGACATCTACATCTATCCTCTGTTACAAATCAAAATGTAGATGCGTTGTCACCCGTGAGGACTAAGATGGAATGCCTCATTTCCAGTAAAAAGGGCCTCCGGCCACCTGCACTCACCAAGCGAAACGCAGAGGTAAACCTCTACTTCACGCTGGTTTTCTGTGAGGTCGTGTTACTACCCCGGTTCGAGCCGGCCCATCCGTGCAACAGCAAAAGCTGCCGCGTGGCTCTACCACTGTTAAAAACAATTTTGTAAACAATTGTACTTATAATTTTTTTTAATAAATAGATATTTAATTAATAATTTATTTTAAATCATTATTATTCTTGTTTAAATAAATACGTTGTTTTATCTTTTTTCTTTTTTTTTTCACTAACCCATATAATGTTAAAACTAAATACACTATCGATAATGCTTGCCCGTGAATGGGAGAGAGAGCGAAATACTCCGATGATTTATGACCCAAACTGCACGGACAAAATAATTATATTATAGCCATCTGCGCAGAACAGGATTATAGTGTCCAGATGTATACGCAAACACAAGTCCCATCTGTATTCTATAATTTTTTTTAGTCTATGAGGACGGCAAACCTACATGAGCGAAAAGAAATCAGGCGCAGGAATAACGGCTTTATCTGCCGTAAAATACCGCCTACATCATGACTTCGAGCTACTTTCCTGACAGAAAAATTCAATAATTTATAATGAATTTACTTTAAATAATTATAATTTAATTGTTTTATCACGACTCGGGTTTTAAACCCGGGACCTCATGATCATCAGTCACGTTTACGACCACTAGACCAACGGAGCTTTCAAAAATTACGAGTTTATGAGCTTTGTTTAACATCGCATGAGCTATTTATCCTTCCATATCGAGTAATTTTTTTACGTCTAACCTAACACTTCGAGATCACATGAACTATTTATTCTTCCATAACGCGTAATTTTTAAACGTCTAACCTAACACATCGAGATGTCAATCACAGGATCTAGTAGATAACGCGTTTCGAAGTTGTGGCTGAGATAAATGGCGCGACTCGCCTCCATTCCGCGCCGCTTGCCTCGCTTCCTGCATCAATCACTTAACCCTTTGATGTGTTATTTGCACCGAAATAGAATCCCTTCATTTGTTATATTTCGAAAGAAAGCTCGAAGACTATTTGATACAAAATTATAAAGACTGATTCTAATAAAATAATAAGCTTGTTAAGGTTTTTGTGTATAAAATTTCCACTGCATAAGAGAATTGTCTACCCACATTATCCCGTGGGTATCATAAGAGGGAAACCGAAACAGGAGATGAGTAGTAACATCTTCCTGATAACAACTGAAAATATTAAAAACTCTGATTGCCAACCCCCCTGTTAAGCGTGGCATCAATGGCATTTTTTATAGGATAGGCTGATAAACGAGCACACAGTCCACCTGATGGTAAGTAGTTGCTGTGACCCATAGACATTACATCTATCGTCGTTTGCAAATCAAAATGTAGATGCGTTGTCAGCCGTGAGGACTAAGATAGAATGCCTTTTTTCCAGTAAAATAGGTCTCCGGTTCTCTATACTCACCATACAAAACACAGCAGAATTAATCTGCTACTTTACGCTGATATTCTGTGAGAGCGTGGTCCTTCCCCGTCGAGCTGAACCATTAGTGCTACAATTATACTACTAATATAACGGAAGCATGGCTCTACCACGTATTAAAATACGAAAAATACGAAATCCCTCTTATAAGGCAACTTAAGGGAACTGCTTGAAATTTTTTATGAAATAATTATTGCTGTCGACGGAGATTAAATCCGGTGCCTAACTTATTATGTAAATTTACTACCGTGTAGCGACAGTGTAAAAATAGCCACTACCCCATTTCGTACAGTGGGTGACGTAAAAGGCAACAGAGGGAAACACACAAAAAAAAATACTACGGTTGCCAACCCGCCTGCCAAGCGTGGCAACTATGATGAGTATCCTCCTGTGAGGCAGTGTATGAGGCTAATGTATGTTTAGCAGTGGCCTTTGATTGACTGTAGTCACAATGGTAACGGTACATAGTGATAATATTCATTCTTTGGTAACGGTATGTAAATTTATAACGAGCCCTTGGGTGAGTTAGGTATTCATAGGTATTTCCTTGAGAAAAAAGACGGAATAGCACATACAAATATTACTGTTAGTGTAGCTATCATGTTAAAGAACTTTTCTCTTGAGTGGAGCGAAAGTAGATCGTTCATAAACTTATATTGTGATTTTATATATATATTTATTTTATTTTATTTCATATTAAGATTTTCACTATTTTAAGTTATTTCACTTCAATGAAATAAAAAAGGAAGTTAACTTTATATGAAATGGTGCAAACATAGCTCTAGGAATGCTCGTTTCAAAGTTCTTTATTGAGTTTGTGAAGTTCACTTTAGCGTGCAATAAATATTTAAATAGTAAAAGATTATATGTAGCAATATAGAAAATGCTTTTGATAGTGGAATGTTCTAGAGAAATATTTAAACGAAGAGAAGCGGAAAACATTCAAAGTCTACTGTGGTTTTTTAGTAATTATCTTTTGCGTATAATTATTATAAAACAAGGATAACTGTGCACCCTTTTAAGCATGTTGTAGTCTTATCAGTGCCTTGAGCAGAAGGCGTGCAAAGAAAAGGCCCTGAAATCTATCAAAAAGGAAAGAAAAAAGAAAGAACATCAATTAACAATGTTTATTTATTGCTTTTTATCTGCAGAACATCAATTTTACAAACCAAAATTACTCAACTAAATATTAAGAAAAATGTAATGTACGTGAGAGTAATATGGTGACCTTAAGCTTTGCTGACATATAAAATCAAAACCAGGAAGAGGACAGAGACAAAAACACAATAATTAAACACAAATTTCCTTAAAACAATAAAAGAATAAATTAATAAATAGAATAATAATATTATAATACTATGTGTATATATATATCAAACTAGGTGTTTTCCGCGACTTCGCCCGCGTGTAATTTAGAGTTTTAATTATATTGCTCAGAACCGTAATACGTTTTCTCAAATATAAGTAGCCCAAGTTACTCCTTAGAACATTAGCTATCTGCCAGTGAAACTCCCATCGAAATCCGTCTAGCCGTTTCGGAGATTAGCCAGAACAAACAGACCGACAAACAGACAGACAGACCTATAGACAGACAGACAAAAATTTTAAAAATTGTTTTTTTGTTATAAGTACCGTATATACATTTATATTATGCATTTAGTAAAAAGCTGTTATTTTAACATTACAAACAGACACTTCAATTTTATTTTTTTGTATAGTAGTGGCAAACTTTGCAAAAATTAAACATTATCATATAGCTTCCACCCATAGCTCTGTGTACACACTAACACGACTAACGCTACTCGTATTACAGCCGCCGGCGTGTGACGCCATGTTTGTCTTTGTTTGTCCTGACGCGTGATTGAATACACAATCGCAACCCTTGCTGATCGACATTTGATTTGTAATGTATGAAAAGGTACTTTGCTTTAGTTTCTAAGATATTTTAAATTTTACAAGAATATTTAATGACAAAATTTTGATGATGGACTTGCCGTGTAGTGGCAGCGTAAGAGAGTTCAATATGCCTTCACATCCTGAGGTTTAAAGTTATTAAAATTAATCGAAGACCCACGTGATGAAATAACTGGGTAAGACACATCAATTTATTTTATTATCTTACCTAATCAATTTTCAATTTTTTTTATTAAATTGGATTTCCGCAAAGTAACGCCTGATTCTATTAATTATCTTGCGGGTGTCGTAAAAAGCGAGAAAGAGAAATGTGTTTACGTGGTAACAGCATATGAGTAAATAAACGGAACAGAAGCAAAGCTTCCAAAATTATTACCTAATTTTGTAGAGTTGTCACAATAGTTGAAGACAAATTAAATTAAAAATACCTCTCATATTATTGCATTGTCACTGATGTTACGGTATACAAAATTTCAACTCAATCAGACATCGGGAAGTGGTTTAAATCTTACTTCCAATATGTGAACTTAACCCATATACCTCCTATATAACAACCCACCCAACATACCTACAAATATTTAGTAAAAGCTTGTAATAACAACAAAATGGTAAGAATACACCGTGTAATACCCTCTTATTATTAAAAGAAGGATCATTCAATAAAATAATGGTACTTACTCGTACTTGAAAAGTAATAATCAAATATTTACTTACCTATTGTACTCCTTGGGATAGTTAAAGTATGATATATATATTTTTTTCTAGTATTATTAATACACGCAGTACAATAACGTTAATTAAAATTTTATACTTGGTAGAGCCATGCTGCAGCTATATTATAGTTGTAGCACGAATGGGTCGGCTCGACCGGGGAAGGACCACGCTCTCACAGAATACCAGCGTAAAATAGGAGTATAACGCAGCTGTGTTTTGTATGGTGAGTGTAGAGAAACGGAGACTCTTTTTACTGGAAATGAGGCATTCCATCTTAGTCACGGCCCGTGACTCACGGGTGACAACGCATCTGCATTTTGATTCGTAATCGAAGATAGATGTAGATGTCTATGGGCCACAGCAACCACTTACCATCAGGTGGACTGTGTGCTCGTTTGTCACCCTTATCCTATAAAAAAAAATAAACAACCATTATGAATAATACCACGTTTTTACATTAAAATATTCAAACTTGCAACTAACAAAACAAACAACGTGCGTCGCACTGATCCCAAGATTGTTGTCCACGGGTTGTGCCCGTGTAACCAGTTTTTTCCAGTCTCGCCGCGCACGCTACCAGTGGTCACGCAAACATGCCCCGCGTGCTTTTAGTAGTGCAACCGATTGAGCTTTATCTGTTCCGTTCCGTTTACTCAGTCTGTTCCGTTTATTTAGTCCTATGGTAACAGCGCATCTGCATTTTGTTTCATAATCGAGGACGAATATATCTAAGGACCACATCATCCTTCTATCACCAATGAGATGAGCTATGTGCCACAGTAACCAATTATTTAGTTGGTGTCGAGAGTAAGGCCTTTTCTTATTTAAATATTTTAAATTAACAATGCGTTCACCTCTGCGAACTTAGTTGGAATGTCTTTTTTTATAATAATTAGGGTCTCCCCGATCTTCAGTTTTCTCAAATCACCATACGAACACAGCAGCATTATTTCACACTGGTATTCTGCAAGAGCATGATTTTCCACGGTCGGGCTAGCCAATGTCTTAAGTAGCAATTATTGGCAATGTCAAAAACAATAATGTCCTCCGAAAGATGGCGGATTTGGGTTTCTTGCCGGGTCTTCTCAAGACAGAGGTTTTTTTCCTTAAAAAATGTCTTCCAGTAAAAACTTTATTACATTTTATTTTACTTTACTCAAATTTTCGAAAGTTAGTCTCGGTCTACCTCGACACCTTTTAATATCAACTTTCGCGCTATATATTTTCTTCACCATTCTTTTGTTTGTGGTTGCATCATTGGTTTGTACTCGTATAAAAGGCACTTGTTTTGGCTTGCCGCTCACTTAGCGGTTAGCCACCGTAGAGTCTATATCACCTGAGGATGCCTCGTGTAGAGGCGAAACACGTGTCGTATTATCGTCAGTGGTGTGTCTTGCCTAGTGTAGTGGTGTTGGGAGTAGCGGTGCTAGGATTAGTGGTGACGGGGATAGTGCACGCAATTGAGGGAGGGCGGGAGGTGCTTCTTCATACTAGGTAAGACACATCATTTTATTTTATAACGCGGATAAGTAAATTTTTGTAAAAGCTTTTATAAATTATTTTGACTGCTATGTGACGCAGTAGCTTTATGATGTGAAATATTATTCTATCATTTTAATTCGTTGAAGTCTGCTTTTACCTTTTTTTCAAGGTTAGTTTTTTTTTCTATAGACCCTGAGCTATGTCAAAGATGACATGCGGCGGTAACGCGACTGCCAATTTGCCTGTCAAGCGAGGCACTTAGTGCAAACCAGAGATAGATCTGAGTGAAACAGCGGCCTGTTAAGAGCTGATAACAAAATGTAATTTTATTTGTATTTTTACAACGGCCTGTTGAATTGAATGCATGTTTTTCTAGCGGCGCGTGAATCGAATCAGATAGCGACAATTTATGGTGAAAGGTTCAGCCCAAAACGTATTTACTAATAACTTTTGTGACACAGACGGATTGCGAAATAATATAATTGTTGACAACATTATAAATTGTAATAGATGAAAGAAAAGAAAATAAACACCGGTAGAATATATACCTATATAAATCTTGATATGATTTATCATACCTCACAGCCTATCATAAGTCCACTCTTGATCAAAGGCCTTCCATTACATAACTTCATAGCGGGATATTGCCATACTTGCCACGCTTGGTAGGCAGGTTTGTAACCAATTTTTTTTTATTAGTATGAGCTCTTAATAGTAAGATGTTTTAGCCCAATTCCTTTTTCAGATTTTCTCATTCGGTTACTTCGATACTAACGAGATTATATGGAGATGAATCGCGAGGCTATTGCAGTGAGTTCTTACTGCCATCTGTCGGATACCTAATTTGAAGTTCTTGTTATTCGCATTTTACAAACCATTCAACAGAAATATGATAAAAATTATTTGCTATCATCATCACGTGGGTGCCGTCAGAGGCGATAATAAATGAAACAATAGACAGGAAGTAGTATGATCTTAATAACTCCTCATAATAATAAACTTTTTTCTTATTTCTCAGACATACAGTTTTCCTCGAGATGTTTTCCTTCACCATGGAGCATGTGGTAAATCAGCAATAAAATTGCAATGAACAAATTGGTACATTTATACATGGGCGGCAGTCGACACTTATCATAAGATGAGCCGCGTGGTCGTTAGCCCTCTCTCCTATAAAAGAAATATTATCGTCCCGTGTGAGTTTAATACGTGGAAGAGCCATGCTGCAGCTATATTAGTAGTATAGTTGTAGCACGAATGGGTCGGCTCGACCAGGGAAGGACCACGCTCTCACAAAATACCAGCGTCAAATAGCAGTTTAACACTGCTGTGTTTCGTATGGTGAGTGTAGAGAACTGGAGACCCTTTTTTACTGGAAAAGAGGAATTCTATCTTAGTCCTCACGGGTGACATCTGCATTTTTATTCGCAAACGAGGATAAATGTAGATATTTATGGGCCACAGCGACTACTTACCATCAGGTGGACTGTGTGCTCGTTTTTACCCTATACTATGGCAAATATTCCCATATGAGTGAGTTAATCTATACTGGAGGTTCATGTTTAGCAGTGAACAAATGGCAGGTTGTAATAATGACGAAGTGCTTTAGAATATACCTGCCTGATTGTGAAACCTCTAGTTTTATATCCCTTATAAAACTTACGGCGTCGTCAACTGGATCGAAACATGATACATACTGCGATAAAATATAAAGTTATTTCGCGGTGTCGCTTCCTCACACTCACTGAGAGTAATCGATTTGTATCTAAAGGTTCTTTGTTAGGGTTTAAACGGTTTAAGATGTTATCTGCGACATAAAAGTGCTGCCTTACGTTGACATGACAACAAAATAAGGAAAAAATCTCAACCGATTTTGAAAAAAGTTTACGCACAGATAGAGAACAATGCCAACAGGGATCTAAGCTATATTTTATCCGAAAAACTTGAAGATTTTTTTTAAAAAAAAAGGAAAGTTGATCAAAATGTTCTAAATGAGGGCTAACAATCTTCCATTCACCAGATGTCGCGAGTTGTGACTGAGGTAAAGTTTTTTTTTACACAATTTTTTTTTAAATTAAATAATAGTTTATTATTATCTAGAGTATTATATTATTACACAATACAATGCGTCAGTGGTTTCATTTTTAATTTTTTGCACTTTGTAATTTTTTTTTAATTTTTCGACTTTTAGTTATATTTATAGTTTGGATTATTCATTTCTAATCTAATTAGTATGAATTATAACTAATAATGCGAAAATAAAAATTAAGTTTACATTTTCCTAAAAAATATGTGGATCTGTGAACGAATGAATGTAAATGAAATGTGTAAAATATTTTACCTCATTGAAAAGTGGCGCAGCCCTGGCGTCAGATAGTCCTTCCCCGGTCGAGCTGACCCATTTTTGCTATAACTATACTACTAATATAGCTGCAGCATAGCTCTACCACGTATAAAATAATATTATAAAATTTATTATATTTATAGAAAATATTCTAAGACTCTTTGAATTCAATTACACTTAGCGGAATCAATGCAAATTGTTTCGTACAATATGATAAAAATACGTATAATATTTTTTTTAAAATAAACGCTACAATATCAAAGGAGCTTTTACAAAACATCATAATTTTGTTAATTTTATTCAGCCACTTCTACAAAGTTAATTTCCAATTACTGTCAGCTTTGTGTGAATACAAGGCAAATTGTTGTTTAAATTCAGCAAATTTATTTTGTAAATATTCGTCAGTGGAAGTTAATAATAAATTTAATATTGAATTAGTTTTTTTTTTAATCTAAAAATACCCTATATTTTACTTTCTAAATATGTGTTTGCAATTTTTATCATAGCATTTGTTGAGGGTTTGTGTTTTATAAAGATAAGTAGGTTAGGTTAGGGATTATAAGTAAGTTGGAGGCCGGGAAGGAAGGCACGCTATGTATCCTGGTGCGCCTTAACTGAGAAGGGTTTTAGTCGGTGCGAATCCCACATAACCCATCCTTGCCCCCGCGAGGCAGGTATGCGTAGGCATTTCACCATGTAAAAAAAAGCTAGTCTAGGTAAATAATTAATTAAATAATTAGAACATTAATGACAACAATTCTGTAGGCACGGTTAGGTCGTGGATTCGGGTGTACGTCACTCTTTAAAGTTTGCACTTATTCCACTGACGGCAGAAGTTAAGTGAAGAAGGTATCGTCCCTGAGTGTAGTTGGCTGGCGTATAAGTGGTAGACTGGCACTGGTGGTAGTTCAAACGTTGTATATGTAGCAGGGCGGCTAGTTACCCCCCAAACGGGTTCACGCCTTGTCGTTGCACTAAGAGGAACTCATATAGCTACGAGTGGGAGTTATAAAAAAAGAGTAAAGAGAGTACTTCGGATGTATGTAGGTGGGCTGCGGCGAGACGGGTGTTCTCTTTCCCTACCGCTGCAGCCGAGGTGGACTCGCGGAGGTAGAGGAGTGTTGGTACGGCGATGCGCTACTCGCCCTATCCTCCGCAACTCTGACGGGGCCACACCGTTGATTGTTGCGATGGTGGTGAGGCTGCGGGGGGAGAGGAGTATCGGTATTGCGAGGCATCACTCTCCCTACACTCTGCAGCCGAATCTTGGTTGGCGATGGAGACATAGACCAGATCCGCCGCTGTGGTCAGGAATTTTAGTGCTTTTGAGTGCTCCTTTTTCCTTCGCCAATGGTCTTGCATGTCTCGCGCATCTAACACGCGGGCATCCGTTGCGCAGTTGAAATTGGAGGCTGCGGAAGAGGGCGCAACATATGTTTGTGGCCGGTGGAAGGAAAAGGGCAGATCTCCCGCCGGGCAAGGTGTTCTGCCCGGAGAGCGGCCAACGCTCCAATTGGTAGTTCGGAGCTATTCTATATATGCTGCTTTAACTTCGGAAATTCATTAGTGCGATTTAGGCTCCGATGTGTTTCGCTTGTGGCGTGACGACAGCGCCGCCACATCACCCCCCTGCTCAGACCGGAGGTCGATAGTGCAGTACGATTTCTGGTGCGTCCTTGATGCCGGTGGGGAATGCGTGCTGTGTGCGTTAAGGCAAGTGACGCCGGTGCGAACGATATGCCGGTATGTAATGCATGCCGTACTACGAACTTGCAAGTGATGTCCGGTGAGAACGATGAGCCGGAGCAAGTGCCAGGGATTACCTTTTAGTCTGCCGTGAGTTGAGAACAAGGCAAGTGATCTGCAAGAGTGCCGTGAAGCAGAGGCGAGCAGTAAGGCTCAGAGCCGTGCCGAACACTGTAGCGCAGAGAGCAGCTTGCAGAAACAGGAAGCATTATTATTCCAGTGCTGCGATGAACCTTTGTAAAGCTAGATGGCTTTTACAGAATGTGAAAATGGCAGACAATATCTGCTCGGGAGTGAATGAATGGGGTACTTGAGGATGATGACGAAGATTTGAAGTTGTAGTTTCCGAAGGTTATTGTGTTCAAATCACGTCAGGGTCACCACTGTGGCCGGTGGAAGGAAAAGGGTAGATCTCCCGCCGGGCAAGGTGTTCTGCCTAGGGAGCGGCCAACGCTCCAATTGGTAGTTTGGAGATATTCAATATATGCTGCTTTAACTTCGGAACTTTGTTAGTGTGAATAAATCATCATCATCATTACAGCCCTTCACAAGTCCACTGCTGAACATAGGCCTCCCCAAGGAATGCCACAAAGCACGGTCCTGAGCCACCTGCATCCATCGGCTTTCTGCATATCTTACCAGGTCGTCACTCCATCTAGTGGGGGGAAGCCCTACAATTCATCCGCCGGTACGAGGCCGCCACTCGAGAACCTTTTTTCCCCATCGTCTGTCGGTTCTTCGAGCTATATGACCGGCCCATTGACACTTCAGCTCACTAATCCGTTGGGTTATGTCGGTCACTCTGGTTCTTCTGCGGATATCCTCATTACTAAGTTTATCATGCAGAAAAACTCCGAGCATAGCTACTTTTTTATCTATGGGTATTATTTTACAAATGGAAAACAACTTATCATAGTCTTTGTTGCAATTATCTTTAACATTTTTACTAACTAAAAACTTCATCAGTCTTATGTGTATGTCTTTGATATCGCTTAGATCTGTAATAAAGGTTCGCCAGTATACACGGAGTCCATAATTAATTAGCGAGTCGGCAAGTGCAAAATATACAATTCTTAACGTTTGTTTGTTCAATATATTTTTAATTGGTTAAACTTACTTAACACCGATCTTAGTCTATTGCAAATGTCATTTACATGTTGTATTCTCCAGTTAAAGTTCCTATCTACGCGTCTATGGGTTGGTAAAAAGTCTATGCCAAGTAACATATACCATTGAAAAAAACAAAAAGAAAAAAACAAGCGTTGTGCCAAATTTTGTCGGTAGTACTGTGAGTTCTGCATTTAAAATGTAAGTGATAATGTGTTTATTATAGTTTTTTACTAGTATTATATATAGAATAATTCCTCAAGATGCATTATTTTCGTATATTTACAAGTTTTATGAATCCAAAGTTTGTTATGATGTTTTTATATATGATGAAGTCGACATGCAAAAACTTTGCCTTTGTGTGCCGGTTTTTGTTAAGTTTTGTATTATATATTATTAATTTTAAACATATATAATTTACTAACATAACTAAATTTTGCATTTCATTAGCTTTCTGCGAGTGATTTTTATTCTGATATAGGTAAAGAATTTTCTCCGTGGTAACGGTTTTAGCCGAACTGGTCGCGATCGGTCCGTATAAAAATCGCGACAAGCGTCGCCGGGACGTTCAAGGCTATTGTCGCCGCGTCGTCCGGACGTTTGAGTGGATAATGCCATTGTCGTGTGCCCATTTGCTAATGTTTTCAAAATCACCTTGTATGCACTTTTGTACCTCAGTTATATCTTTGGAAGCATAAACAAGACACATATCATCAGCAATGCAATGATAATTTAGTACATATATCGAAGATAATTTTTTTACGCTTTCACTCTCTGGATTTCTTTAGTGACACAATGGCTACCCCTTTGTTTTGGACCAAAACGGCAGAATTTATTCAAAATAATATTTTGCCTGTTGGTACCAATATACCAGCACAAGCACGTGTTGTTATCAATAATGTTTTAACCTTTTTCACTGAAATGGAAATAGATCCCGAAAAGTTACAAAGTGTTAACTTCTGCCGTTCTCGTGAACTTGCTGCGGCGATATGTTGCATGAGTGTTAGAGCAGTCGATAAAATTAACATTTGTAAACAATTGTATTTATAGTTTTTTTAATATATAGGTATCTAATTAATATTTTATTTTTAATCATTATTATTCTTGTTTTAATAAATACGTTCTTTTATCTTTCTTCTTTTTTATCACTAACCCACATAATGATATAACTAAATACACTATCGATAATGCTTGCCCGTGAATGGGAGAGAGAGCGATATACTCCAATGATTTATGACCCAAACTGCACGGACAAAATAATTATATTATAGCCATCTGCGCAGAACAGGATTATAGTGTCCAGATGTATACGCAAACACAAGTCCCATCTGTATTCTATAATTTTTTTTAGTCTATGAGGACGGCAAACCTACATGAGCGAAAAGAAATCAGGCGCAGGAATAACGGTTTTATCTGCCGTAAAATACCGCCTACATCATGACTTCGAGCTACTTTTCTGACAGAAAAATTCAATAATTTATAATGAATTTACATTAAATAATTATAATTAAATTGTTTTATCACGACCCGGGTTTTAAACCCGGGACCTCATGATCATCAGTCTTACGAGTTTATGAGCTTTGTTTAACATCGCATGAGCTATTTATCCTTCCATATCGAGTAATTTTTTTACGTCTAACCTAACACTTCGAGATCACATGAACTATTTATTCTTCCATAACGCGTAATTTTTAAACGTCTAACCTAACACATCGAGATGTCAATCACAGGATCTACTCGATAACGTGTTTCGAAGTTGTGGCTGAGATAAATGGCGCGACTCGCCTCCATCCCGCGCCGCTTGTCTCGCTTCCTGCATCAATCACTGAACCCTTTGATGTGTTATTTGCACCGAAATAGAATCCCTCAATTTGTTATGTTTCGAAAGAAAGCTAGAAGACTTTTTGTTACAAAATTATAAAGGCTCATTCTAATAAAATAATAAGCTTGTTAAGGTTTCTGTGTATAAAATTTCCACTGCATAAGAGAATTGTCTACCCACATTATCCCGTGGGTATCATAAGAGGGAAACCGAAACAGGAGATGAGTAGTAACATCTTCCTGATAACAACTGAAAATATTAAAAACTCTGATTGCCAACCCCCCTGTTAAGCGTGGCATCAATGGCATTTTTTATAGGATAGAGTGACAAACGAGCACACAGTCCACCTGATGGTAAGTAGTTGCTGTGACACATAGACATCTACGTCTATCGTCGTTTGCGAATCAAAATGTAGATGCGTTGTCAGCCATGAGGACTAAGATAGAATGCCTTTTTTCCAGTAAAATAGGTCTCCGGTTCTCTTCACTCACCATACAAAAGACAGCAGAATTAAGCTGCTACTTTACGCTGATATTCTGTGAGAGCGTGGTCCCGCCCCGTCGAGCCGACCCATTAGTGCTACAATTATACTACTAATATAACGGAAGCATGGCTCTTCCACGTATTAAAATACGAAAAATACGAAATCCCTCTTATAAGGAAATTTAAGGGAACTGCCTGAAATTTTTTATGAAATAATTATTGCTGTCTAAGGAGATGAAAGCCGGTGCCTCACTTATTTTGTAAATTTACTACCGTGTAGCGACAGTGTAAAAATAGCCACTACTCCATATCGTCCAGTGGGTGACGTAAAAGGCAACAGAGGGAAACACACAAAAAAACTACGGTTGCCAACCCGCCTGCCAAGCGTGGCAACTATGATGAGTATCCTCCTGTGAGGCAGTGTATGAGGCTAATGTATGTTTAGCAGTGGCCTTTGATTGACTGTAGTCACAATGGTAACGATACATAGTGATAATATACATTATTTGGTAACGGTATGTAAATTTATAACGAGCCCTTGGGTGAGTTAGGTATTCATAGGTATTTCCTTAAGAAATAAGACGGAGTAGCAGATACAAATATTAATGTTAGTGTAGCTATCATGTTAAAGAACTTTTCTCTTGAGTGGAGCGAAAGTGAATCGTTCATAAACTTCCGCAAAATAAACTCATATTACGCTTCTCATTATTTTAAGTTATTTTACTTCAATGAAATAAAAAAGGAAGTTAACTTTATATGAAATGCTGCAAAGATTGATCTAGGAATGCTCTTTTAAAATTCTTTATTTAGTTTGTGAAGTTCACTTTAGTATTATATGTAGCAATATAGAAAATGCTTTTAACAGTGGAAAATTCTAGAGAAATATTTAAACTAAGAGAAGCAGAAAACATTAAAAGTATTCTGTGGTTTTTTAGTAATTATCTTTTGCGTATAATTATTATAAAAAAAAGGATAACTGTGCACCCTTTTAAGCATGTTGTAGCCTTATCAGCGCCTTGAGCAGAAGGTGTGCAAAGAGAAGGCCCTGCAATCTATCAAAAAAGAAAGAAAAAAGGAAGAACATCAATTAACAATGTTTATTTATTGCTTTTTATCTGCAGAACATCAATTTTACAAACCAAAATTACTTAACTAAATATTAAGAAAAATGTTATGTACGTGAGAGTAACATGGTGACCTTAAGCTTTGCTGACATATAAAATCAAAACCAGGAAGAGGACAGAGACAAAAGCACAATAATTAAACACACATTTCCTTAAAACAATAAAAGAATAAATAAATAAATAGAATAATAATATTATAATACTATGTATATATATATAAATCAAACTAGGTGTTCTCCGCGACTTCGTCCGCGTGTAATTTAGAGTTTTAATTATATTGCTCAGAAACCTAATTCGTTTTCTCAAATATAAGTAGCCTAAGTTACTCCTTAGAACATTAGCTATCTGCCAGTGAAACTCCCGTCGAAATCGGTCTAGCCGTTTCGGAGATTAGCCGGAACAAACAGACTGACATACAGACAGACCGACAGACAGACAGACAAAAATTTTAAAAATTGTTTTTTTGTTATAATTACCGTATATACATTCATATTATGCATTTAGTAAAAAGCTGTTATTTTAACATTACAAACAGACACTTCAATTTTATTTTTTTGTATAGTAGTGGCAAACTGCAAAAATTTAACATTATTATATAGCTTCCACCCATAGCTCTGTGTACACACTAACACGACTAACGCTACTCGTATTACAGCCGCCGGCGTGTGACGCCATGTTTGTCTTTGTTTGTCCTGACGCGTGATTGAATACACAATCGCAACCCTTGCTGTTGCATTCATTCATTATAAATCAAATCGACATTTGATTTATAATGTATGAAAAGGTACTTTGCTTTAGTTTCTAAGATATTTTAAATAATAAATATTTAATGACAAAATCTTTGATGATGGACTTGCCGTGTAGTGGCAGCGTAAGAGAGTTCAATATGCCTTAACATCCTGAAGTTTAAAGTTATTAAAATTAATCGAAGATCCACGTGATAAAGTAACTGGGTAAGACACATCAATTTATTTTATTATCTTACTTAATCAATTTTCAATTTGTTTTATTAAATTGGATTTCCGCAAAGTAACGTTAATTATCTTGCGGGTGTCGTAAAAAGCGAGAAAGGGAAATGTGTTTACGTGGTAACAGCACATGAGTAAATAAACGGAACAGAAGCAAAGATTCCAAAATTACTACCTAATTTTGTAGGGTTGTCACAATAGGTGAAGACAAATTAAACTAAAATTACCTATCATATTATTGCATTGTCAATGATGTTACGGTATACAAAATTTCAACTCAATCAGACATCGGGAAGTGGTTTAAATCTTACTTCCAATATGTGAACTTAACCCACTATCCTATATAACAACCCACCCAACATACCAACAAATATTTAGTAAAAGCTTGTAATAACAACAAAAAGGTAATAACGCACCGTGTATTACCCTCTTCTTATTAAAAGAAGGATCATACAATAAAATAATGGTACTTACTTGAAAAGTAATAATCAAATATTAACTTACCTAATTGTACTCCTTGGGATAGTTAAAGTATGATATATTTTTATTTTTCTAGTATTATTAATACACGCAGTACAATAACGTTAATTAAAATTTTATACTTGGTAGAGCCATGCTGCAGCTATATTATAGTTGTAGCACGAATGGGTCGGCTCGACCGGTGAAGGACCACGCTCTCACAGAATACCAGCGTCAAATAAGAGTATAACGCTGCTGTGTTTTGTATGGTGAGTGTAGAGAAACAGAGACTCTTTTTACTGGAAATGAGGCATTCCATCTTAGTCCTCACGGGTGACAACGCATCTGCATTTTGATTCGTAATCGAAGATAGATGTAGATGTCTATGGGCCACAGCAACCACTTACCATCAGGTGGACTGTGTGCTCGTTTGTCACCCTTATCCTATAAAAAATTAATAAACAACCATTATTAATAATACCACGTTTTTACATTAAAATATTGAAACTTGCAACTAACAAAACAAACAACGTGCGTCGCACTGACTCCGAGATTGTTGTCCACTGGTTGTGCCAGTGTAACCGGTTTTTTCCAGTCTCGACGCGTACGCGGCCAGTGGTCACGCAAACATGCCCCGCGTGCTTTTAGTAGTGCAACCGATTCGCGCGGTTGTATGAAGCTTTATCTGTTCCGTTTCGTTTACTCAGTCTCTTGCGTTTATTTAATCATATGGTAACAGCGCATCTACATTTTGTTTCATAATTGAGGACGAATATATCTAAGGACCACATCATTCTTCTATCACCAATCAGATGAGCTATGTGCCACAGTAGCCAATTATTTAGTTGGTGTCGAGAGTAAGGCCTTTTTTTATTTAAATATTTTAAAATAACAATGCGTTCACCTCTGCGGACTTAGTTGGAATGTCTTTTTTATAATAATTAGGGTCTCTCCGATCTTCAGTTTTCTCAAATCACCATACGAACACAGCAGCATTATTTCGCACTGGTATTCTGCAAGAGCATGATTTTTCCACGGTCGGGCCAGCCAATGTCTTAAGTAGCAATTATTGGCAATGTTAAAAACAATAATGGCCTCCGAAAGATGGCGGATTTGGGTTTCTTGCTGGATCTTCTAAAGACAGAGGCTTATTTCCTTAAAAATTGACTTCCAGTAAAAACTTTATTACATTTTATTTTACTTTACTCAAATTTTCCAACCTGAGGAATTTCAAACGGATCTTATCTCACATTCTGATTACTGATCAGATCCTCAATCACGCAGTAAATTTTTTATATAATATTATTACACCTTATTAACAGGATTATTAAGAATTATGTATCGTAATTAAGTTCTCTTTTAACATCAAAGGCCGTGGAATTAAACCTTACATCCGTCGCTCTTTGGTCTTCTTTGTACCCTCACTAATTATATATAAGGTTTATGCGATCCGGTCTAAAGGTAACTTATAATTATTTATTACGTAATTTACGAATGAACTGAACGTTGTTGAGCTGACGAAAATAAAAGGAGCAAATGATTTGTTTTGAATTTTCAATATTCGGTTTCGCTAATTTATTAATTAGTTTTCTTATTAAAATATTACATTCTAACTAATATGCTATCGTGAAGACTATTTACACTCTTGGTATAAATAATTTTATAAATTATTTTGACTGCTATGTGACGCAGTAGCTTTATGATGTGAAATATTATTTTATCATTTTAATTCGTTGAAGTCTGCTTTTACCTTTTTTTTAAGGTTAGTTTTTTTATTCTATAGACCCTGCACTGTGTCAAAGATGACATGCGGCGGTATTGCGACTGCCAATTTGCCTGTCCAGCGAGGCACTTAGTGCAAACCAGAGATAGATCTGAGTGGAGCAGCGGACTGTTAAGAGCTGATAGCAAAATGTAATTTTATTTGTATTGTTATAACGGCCTGTTGAATTGAATGCATGTTTTTCTAGCGGCGCGTGAATTGGATCAGATAGCGACAATTTATGGTCAAATGTTCAGCCCAAAACGTATTTACTAATAACTTTTGTGACACAGACGGATTGCGAAATAATATAATTGTTGACAACATTATAAATTGAAATAGATGAAAGAAAAGAAAATAAACACCGGTAGAATATATATAAATCTTGATATGATTTATCATACCTCACAGCCTATCATAAGTCCACTCTTGATCAAAGGCCTTCCAGTACATAACTTCATAGAGGGATATTGCCATACTTGCCATGCTTGGTAGGCAGGTTTGTAACCGATTTTTTTTATTACTATGAGCTCTTAACAATAAGATGCTTTAGCCCATTTCCTTTTTCAGATTTTCTCAATCGGTCCTACGTACTAACGAGATGATTTGGGGATGAATCGAGAGGAGCAGTAAGTTCTTACTGTCATCTGTCGGATACCTAATTTAACGTTCTTGTCATTCGCATTTTACAAAACATTCAAGAGAAAGATTATAAACAATTATTTGCTATCATTATCACATGGGTGACGTTAGAGGCGATAATAAATGAAACAATAGACAAGAAGCAGTATGATCATAATAACTCCTCATAATAATTAACTGCGGTTGAGAGCTCGTCTGATTTTTTCCTTATTTCTCAGACATACAGATTTCTTCGCGATGTTTTCCTTCACCACCGAGTATGTGGTAAATCAGCATTAAAATTTCAATTAACAAATTGGTGCAGTTATACATGGGCGGCGGTAGACACTTATTATAAGGTGAGCCGCGTGCTCGTTAGCATATAAAAAAATTATCGTCCAGAGAGTGTCGTAAGAGGCAACAGAGTAAAATAAAATAGGAGGTGGACAACTGTACGTTCGCGATAACAACTCGAAATAATAATAAAACTGTGGTTGCCGAGCGTAACAATTTTTTTTTATAGGATAGGATAACAATCGAGCACACAGTCCACCTGATGGTAAGTGGTTACTGTGACCCATAGACATCTACATCTATCCTCAATAAAGACTCAAGATGCAGATGCGTTGTCACCCGTGAGAACTAAGATGGAATGCCTCTTTGCCAGTAAAAAGGGTCTCCGGTTCTCTACACTCACCATACGAAACATAGCAGCGTTAAGCTGCTATTTTACGCTGGTTTTCTGTGAGAGCGTGGTCCTTCCCCGGTCGAGCTGACCCATTCGTGCTACAACTATATTACTAATATAGCTGCAGCATGGCTCTACCACGTAAAAAATATGGCATGGCATGGCATCTATGGCAAATATTCCCATATGTGTGAGTCAATCTATACTGGAGGTTCATTTTTTTTTATAAAATAAGGGTGACAAACGAGCACACAGTCCACCTGATGGTAAGTGGTTACTGCGGCCCATAGACATTTACATCTATCCTCTATTACAAATCAAAATGCAGATGCGTTGCCACCCGTGAGGACTAAGATGGAATGCCTCATTTCAAGTAAAAAGGGTCTCCAGTTCTCTACACTCACCATACGAAACATGTTTAGCAGTGGACATTTGGCAGGTTGTAATAATGACGAAGTGCTTTACAATATACCTGCCTGATTGTGAAACCTCTATATCTCATATAAACTTACGGCGTCGTCAACAGGATCGCAACATGATACAAACTGCGATAAAATATAAATTTATTTCGCGGTGTCGCTTTCTTGCACTCACTGAGAGTAATCGATTTGTATCTAAAGGGTCTTTGTTAGGGTTTAAACGGTTTAAGATGTTATCTGCGACATAAAAGTGCTGCCTTAAGTTGAACATGAAAACGAAATAAGAAAAAAATCCGTTTATGTACAATCTGCCAAGCTAGATTGTATAAACCAGTATCAGTTTATACAATCTAGCTTGGCAGATGTTGTTCTGTCATCTCTGATAGGTGGCATGATAGGTTTCATTTGATTATAAAATTTATTAATAACTCCATAATTTGTAATATTTTTATGGCATTAAACATATGGGTACCTACATATACAAATATATGTAGGTATCTATCATGTGTATATGACCACAACCGGTGAAGTCCTTCAGAAGTTACACAATTACCTAAGATTCTATATAAAGAAAAGATAAATTATTTCGAGAAATATTTTTTATATTCTGTGAGTATAAAACGCCGACCCTTTTGAGATTGAGGGAGCTCAAGGTTACAACTAGAGAGCCCACCAGCTGAAGTCCCTATTTTAAAAAAAATAGTCACGGGACATCTAAAAGATGTGAAACATCATAATTGATGGTAGAGTTTATAATTAATGAAAACTAATAAAGAAATATAGAGTAATGTAAATAAAAATTATATGGAATAGAAATAAAAAGTGTCCATACAGGCGTTAAACGCACGCAGTTGTGTGGTCTTAACCCACACAACTCACACAGAGAAGCATCGAAATGTACAAAGCGTCCAGAGCGGTGACATCATGCCCTTTGTCGTCAGTTTTTTTTTTTACTTCTAAGGCGTAACAACAGACATTTCACATCAAAAATCATTAAAATTTGTGTTCAATTGCCATAGTTATCGCGTAACATACATACAAAAAACACACAATCGATATCAGAATATCCTTTTTGAGGTCCACTAAAAATATGAACAACTTAATTTTGAGTAAACGCAAGTTGAATCTAAGAAGCTTATACGTAGGAATAAAAGCTAAGATTCTTTACCGTTACTAAACCCGGAGCGGAGTTGTAACATAGTTATTTCCAGATTTAATAAGTCAATGTGTATATTTAATGCTCTTAAAATAAAATTAATCAGTCATGGTTATTTTACAGGTACCTCTTTAAGTTCTTTTAGTCCTTACTTTATTATATGTGAGATATATTCTTCCACAAAAACATATCACGTTAAGTTAAATGTTAAACATAACTTCAAATTTTCAGCACTAAGAATGGCCGCTGCAGAAAATCTGTAACAGATGTACGCCGCAGCTGACCTAGGAAATATTGCGCCTCTCTATG
Source organism: Parnassius mnemosyne (assembly GCA_963668995.1). NCBI lineage: Eukaryota > Metazoa > Arthropoda > Insecta > Lepidoptera > Papilionidae > Parnassius > Parnassius mnemosyne. The sequence continues at coordinate 857,121 of CAVLGL010000076.1, read as the reverse complement.
CAATAACTTTAAATTTAGATGCATTTTATTCCTCTTTTAAACTGAATCTTTTATATAATATCGAAAGACATGAAAAGGAACAAATTCATTCAGATAATTTTAGTTTGTCTTAGGTGGTAGGAGTCCTTTACAGCCTGGGTAGGCAGGTCTATCTTGGAAGGTACCAGATTCTTTTTACTGATAACGAAGCATTCTTTCTAAGGCTGAGATCTGCAGACCGTACTTTGACTTTGCTCAGACTTCACTTACTAAAAACTTATCTGAGTATATGCTCAGCGTGATCGTATACGTACATATATAATAAATGGCTACAACGAGTGTTAAATTTATAACCTTTAACTGTAAGGGCGTAAAACGATCGCAATAGTGTATAAATAAATTATGTTCGATGCCGTCATAACCGTTTATTATAGACTTAAAGGAGTAAGAGACATGGCTATTGCAGCATGAAATTCCATTGCTAGGCAAAATACACGAGAAATTTAGCTAAGCCGATATTACACGGATCAATTTCTGTTCAATACTGATTTCAATTTCATTGCTTCAATGGCATTTGCGCCATCTCATTAAAAGTTTAAATTCACCGAACGCTTTCAATGCAATGGTAGCAATATTGGTCGTTGATCAATGCTGTTGAAACGTGTATACATGAAGCTTGAACGGTGACTCATTCCGAGCACCGCACGACACCTATTTAGCGTGCGCACATAGATTTTCGAAAATGGTTTTCAAGTGGCGTGAAAATATGTTATAAGAAGTTCATTATATTGACTTTTTGTCATTCGCAATTGGTTCAAATAAGGAATTGGATCTTCTTCAGCCAATTCTACTAATAAGGTGCTTGAGGCTCCTTTAATTATTCTTCTCGAAATCCACGGCCGCACCCACCAACGCCGAGATTTTCTTTTTTTAATTATTTAACTCATTTATTAAATAGCCGCAGATTAACGAAATTCCCGCACGTACGAGTTGGCGCGACATCTCGTTGCGCTGTGAACATTGAATGTTATTGAAATGATTTACGTGTATATTGGTAAACCCGGTCAATGTGCAATGGTCAATGCTTTTCAATGGAATTGTTTCAATTTGGTTGATCCGTGTGTAGGTTTTACGTGTAGGCATTACGTGAGTAGGTCCGCTGTTGATATGTAAGTTGGGATATTGTGGCGTAAAAGTATATTTAGTGTTGTGAATCTAGTACAATGTTAAGTGATCGATTGACAGCTATGTAAATAAAACTTGCGAATAAAAATATACTCATCTTTTCTATATACATTCCTACTGATTCGAAAGAAAATTTTATTTAGTTTACCAGTTGCTTAGAGGAATTAGTATCAATTATTGAATTTTTTTTTTTATTGACTCTGTGTTTATGTTAGGGTATTTTAATGTACATCCTAATCAGTTATTTGGAGTAGAATTAAACAATCCGGGTCGAAACTAGGGAGATATCGTTTTATTTAAAAAAAGCTCACCAAAACAACAACTGGTCAGAACGTAGAATACGACATACATAGAACAAAAGTTAATAACCAGGCTGGCGCAACTTCCATAGTAAAAATTATATGTACAATCAAAATTTAATGACGTATATCTCTTCTTTCTGCCTTTTGTAATATGTCTATTAACGAAATTGTCAAATAAAATAGGTTCAAATGTCAAATCAAACAATTACATTTGTATATATTTTATTTATTAAGATTACTTTTAATTTTGCTATAGGAGCCGTAGTTCATTTACATAATTGTTCAAAAATTAAATATGCATTATAAAACTTTACAATTAAATGGTGCAAGAAGAGGAAAAATGATAACAAGAAAAGGCTACTCGTAGCAATATTTCCATTAGATGATGAAAGGTATGTGGTAATTTAAATTGTGACTGCTAACATTCTACTTGTTCAATAAAATGAGATTTTATTTATATTATTTTTTCAGAAGCAAGCAATGAGTGAAATAGCTGGCACATGCACCAATTGAAAAGATTCACAAATTAAAACATAACATATTTGTGGCAAACATTGCATTTGAACCCAACTATAACGAACTGTTATTTCATAAGTGGCCTTCATTTAAACTTCCACAATTATGTGTATGTTAATTATGTTTCATTTACATGTAGCAAAAGATAATATCCCTCTAAAGTTACATTTTGGCAAGAATTAGATTATATAACTACACCCTTATTTTATTCATCTACAAACATTAGCTATAATGAGCATTTATTTTGAAAGCGAAAATTAGTAAACGAGCTCTACGAGTAGCATTTACATAGGTACCTCTGTAAAGAATCCTAGCGATTTGTACATAGGTAGTATTTGTTACACCTAAAAGCAATTTAATCCAATCAGTGTTAAAAAAACCCATTATTTTTACCTTTAAAAAACTAACGTTGAAAACAAGCATTCAGTCGCAGACTATTTATTTTACAGCATAGCAATACTTTTTTAGTGCGGGAACGGAGCCTCGGTTCTGCAGTGCCGCAGCCAAACGCTTAGCCACTGCACTACGGAGTCGTCATTTATTTTTTACCTAATTACTTACTAGTATAATATCTATAATTATATATTAAATATAATTTTAGAGATATAATAACAAATTGTTGTGTGTAAAATACACTGATTTCTTATACTTATCGGCATTTTTACTCAATCCCCACATTAAAAATTTTATTTCTCATAAATAATTCAGTATAGAGATCCAACTTTAACATGTTAAAATATCGATAAAGGTTATATCGATAAAATTATTCGAGTATATACATTTACCGCACTATTGTAATTCGTCAATGTTGTCAGCACTGTTTGTCAAAACTAATTATAATATAATCTTGATGTTGGTAGAGTAGCTTGGCGTACTTTCATATATAAATTTTTACTATGGAAGTCCCGCCTCTTAAACATAGTGATTATATTCTCTTTGTTAATAATGGTCTGTGTTATGTCACTTAAGTGTTGACATTAACAATACTTATTTTCGCTTCGAGTCAGTTTAAAAATATATTTTTATTGAAGTAAAAAAGCACACAAACTTCAATATTGTCAAAATTATAACAGTATTATTTTTAAATTTCAAGCCTTATTGATTTTCTTATATGCAAGAAGTTCTCTCCAACCTGGCATCATTGCATTTGAGAGAACACGACAAAGTTAAAAGTTTTCAGTTGTTCTGATTGTAACGTAATTTTGAACCATTACTTTTATTAGGGTGATATCGTGAGTTTTTCGTAAACCGCTGACTTAGGCTTTGCATAACGCGTACTTAGCACGATTTCGAAGTTAGTTCTATAAATGCCGATATTGTCTTAGCTCGAAAGTAAAGTCTGAGCAAAATCACAGTTTGGTCTATAGATCTCAATTTAAGTGCTCAGAGCGTAAATCATCTACATTTTGATTCTAAATCGAATTTTTATTTAGGTATCTATGAGCTACGCATCCACTCACTATCAGGTGAACTGTGTGCTAGCATATTACCCTTTTTCTATAGAAATCCGCTCGACTTACCAATTTTTGCCACCAAGTAATAGTGCAGGTACTGCTATGTATTTAATATATTTAATGTAAAAATAATGATAAGGAGTCATATTGCAGCTGTGTTATCGTTGTAGGATGAATGAGTCGACTCAATCGGAGAATGAAATATCTCTCGCAGAATACCCGCGTTAAATAGGAGCTTTATGGTGCTGTGTTTTGAAGAGAACCAGAGCCTCGGTGGGAGATCTCCTCTTTTCCTTCCACGCCCAAACTCACGTCGGGGTCACCAATTTGAAAGGAAAAGGGTAGACCTCTCACCGGACGACGTGTTAAGCTCGTGGACCGGACAACTATATATAGTCCAGTACTTCGGAACTTTGGTAGCGTTATTTAAGCTTCAGTGAGAGTTCGGCCCGCCACAGGCTCATCCGAAACTGAAGCACGTTTTATAACGCACTCAAAAATTACGTTAAACGACTTTATCAGTGCATAGTGTACCAGCAGACCAGACAAGCACCCCTTTCTCATAAGTATCTCTGTATTAGGTTTGTACAGTAGTTCGTATTTTAAATCTGGAATAAACACAAATTGGTTATGTTCTGCTAACGTTTTACAACATATGTAGTACCGAAGCAATTAAGTTTCCAACGCTTAGAAAAAAATATAATTTTCCCATAGATGCCACCTATAATATAGCATTTTGTCGCTCCCCTTTCTTATTTATTTAATTAACCGAAGCATTAAAATGACCTCCTGTATAATTAAAAGTACGCTACTACTATTTTTTAAGCTAATAAAACACAAATAGGGAGAAATTATTATTATTAATATAAGACAGCGTACCTTCAATGTCAATGTATTAATTTGTGTTCATTTGAATGTCGTAGCAAAATGATATAATATATAGATTTGTGAAATATTGTTTTATCTTCAAAACAAATGCTTGATAAAATAATGCGTTAATTAAGTTACAATCGATTACAATCAGTTTCAGGGCGTTGTCAATTTAAACTCACTTTATTTTTGCTGCCTCACTAACAACATGGAATATTAATGAACGCAAACCAAATGACAAAATGGTGGCTTGCGCTTAATGATGAGGAAACAACCCTTTTATTTTACTGCTCTCGAGAGCTTTTCGATTTATAGTCTTTTTGTTTTTACACGGTATGTAAAAAACACAAAGCAAAAAAATACAATATATGTTTATTTCAGTAAACAAATATTTATACATCTACGTACTAGTAAGTAGTAAGAATCGTTTTCTGCCTAGGAGTCCGTCTGGATACTCTCATTTTACCTATATGTGCTGCCAAACAGCAGTCTTTGCACTGCTGTGTTCCGATTTGAAGGGTATAGAGAGCCAGTACAATTTTGCCCACAGAGATGATAACGCATCTGTAGCCTTTATTGCTTGGAGTTCATTACACGTACCGATGTGCTGTAGAAGGAGATGATAAGACCATCAGGTGGACTGTAATTTTATTTGTGAGGTGAATACTCTACATGGAATAAAACTAATTTAACGGAATATATTTAACATTTTTTTTTAATTTCTTGACGTTTCGGGCACATTAGAACACCCATTTAATGGATCGGGTCAGGTCACTGTTAGGTTGTTTAGGCTTGTTAGGTTATTCCTATAATGTTTCGTGGTAGAGCGATTCTGCTGCTACATTATAGCTGTAGTACGAAGGGGTCGGCTCAAACGAGGAAGGGTCACGGTCTCACAGAATATCAGCGGGAAATAGCAGCTCATTGCAACTGTTTCGTATAGTGAGCGCAGACAAACGAATATCCTTTTTACTAGATACTCGGCATTCCATCTTATTTCTTAGGGGTGACAACGTATCTATATTTTGATTCTTAATCGAGGATAGATGTAGATGTGTTTAGGCCATAGCATCCATTTACCATCCAGTAAACTGTGTATTCGCTTGATGTTGCATTATTTTATTTAATAAATTATTTATAGATAAAACTCACCTAAACACGCGTTCCAAGTAAGGCAATAAATAAAATGTAACTTGTGATAAAAATGGCGTATCGTTCAATGAATCTTAATCCAGGAGCTACAAAACAATCCGGATTGTAGCGTTCTACTTAATATTTTATGTTTCGGATCTCGATTTATTGTGATAAGATACGTTCGTGAACGTATGAATAATGAGCTGACAGCTGATTATTCTTGCCTTTTGTGGCCGAAAATATTTTTTTTATAGGATAACAGTGACAAACGAGCACATGGTCTACCTGATTGTAAGTGCTTACTGTGACCCATAAAGATCTACATCAGCGTCCGAATCAGAAGAGAGAGAGAGAATGAAAATGCAGAAATATTGTCACCCGTGACGACTAAGATAGAATGATGTTTCTAGTAAAAAGAGTCTCCAATTGTCTACACTCACCATACGAAACATAACAGCGTTAAGCTGCTATTTTACGCTGGTATCCTGTGAGAGCGTGATAATGCCGCGGTCAAGCCGGCACATTCGTGCTACAACTATACCACTAATATAGCTGCAGCATGGCCCAACCACGTAAAATATTTTTTTTAATATTTTTATTATAAAACAGAAGTGACAAACTTACAGTTTTTTTAATCAAATTAGAGTGAAAATTATAAACTTATTAGTGGTCACTGCAATTCGTGTATAGCCCGAACGGATAAAGAATGGAACTAGCTAGAAATGTCGGCTCATCGAACCTGTATCGTCAACATACATAATATCAATAGCGGAAACCCGCTAATAGCGTTATAAAGTTATTATTACGAGCTTGGGGTTCGAGACAATTAAAACTGCCGATTGAATTACCAAAATTGACACTTTAATTACAGAACACTACTTACAAATTAAAACCACACTAATATTAAAACAAAATTATATTACTGATCACTTTAGTTCGTAGTTGTATCGCTTCGAAGTATTCGCTTGTATCACCAATTTAATACTGCCTCGGTCACGGTCTATACCGGCCTTATATAGGGCCACAGGTAGTTTCCAGAACTTACTATAGAAACTTCAATAATGTTCGAGTGCATATCGGTCCCGATTGACTAGGTGTTGATAGTTCCAGAAAGTTATTCCATGGAAATTTCTAGAATCTTCTTGACTCTCCTAGTTCTGCTATTCGATACAAGAGGGCGCTAGTGGTAACTAGTGTCGTCGTGTACCATGTATTAATCGTGGCGTGCAACATTATGTTATCCGGTTAATCTCGCACAAAAATTTGCGAAACTGGACTATTCTTTTTTTGTATTTTACTTCATTTTGTTATGAAAGATTCTAATGACAAGTTGAGCCGAAGTTGTAGAAGCAATCAAGCGCAATTTTGTTATAATCTGAGATGATATCAGCAAAATGCTGCTGCCCATTTTCTATTCCAGTTTCTGTTGCCTCTACGATTCCACAAATTCAAAGTCATTAGTGATGAAAAATAATGAATGTATCATCTTAAATGAATGTAATGTTAGATAAAATATTTGTTTTTAAATTTTTCGCGATTAAGTTAACTTATTTTAAATTCTCGATACATCGAGCACCCATGGTCATGGGAAACGCCGGAAAGTAAAAATAAATAAAACTAAACTTCATAAAATCCGTAAAAATATGGTTTTAAGAATGACAGGTGGTCGCATAAATATTATAAGAAAGAATTTAATGTAACACACGAAAGTTTAATGTGTGCTTTCTATAAACAATTATGGGTTCTATTAAATTGTTCTATTAAATAATAAAACCTTTATAGCTTTCTAGCCCTGAGTCCAATGAAGCTGTATGTATCAACTAGTCTTAATTTGTGTAGATTACCTTTTGTTATTATTATTATCTTTGTATATTTTATTTATTATGCTTTTTGCAATCAGTCAACTGTTGGGTGATATATTTGAATTGAGTCGTATTTTTATTAGTTAGTTTAAGTAATTTATATTCTGAGTTATATAAGTATTTTTTAACATATATTGTTTTATATTTATCATATACATACTATTATTATGATAGCTACGTCGGATGATGAATATTTTTATTCTGCACATGATTCAGATGTCTCGTTCGAGTCTTGTAATTATACTAATAGCTTGCCCTCCCTCCGCGATGAGCTTATTAATTTACTTACTCCTTGTAAAAATTTACTAAATGTATGTCATGTTAATGCTCAGAGCATACCGGGTCATTACTTTTATTTTGAAGAAGTTTTGTCTATAGCTTGTTTTCATGCAATCTTAGTATCAGAAAGTTGGCTAAAGCCTTCATTAATGTCCAGCATGTATCCCTTAAATAACTTTATTGTTGAGGTGTCGCCATATACCTGAGACCAAATATTCCTTATAAAACAATTTTAACTTCACCATCTCCTTATTCTGCCTCATTGGAGTTTCTGTTTCTGGAAATCGATATCAAAGGTGTAAAGGCAATTCTTGGGGTAGTATACTGTCCACCTGTTATTATTTTTTTCAACGCTTTTGAAAGCGCTCTGTCTACCATATCATCTGAGTACACGCACTGCATAATAATGGGTGATTTCAATACTGTTTTGTTGAGAAATTCTTCTCGTTCTCAAAAATTTCGATCATACATAGAGTCAGTCGATCTCCACATTCTCCCCTTAGAGGCAACCCACCACAACATTGACACTGATGACTCATGGATTGATCATATTATCACAGCTTCTCCCGATTATGTTATTAAGCACGGACAACTAACGGCCCCTGCTTTTTCACGACATGACCTTACTTATATATCATATAAGCTTGTTTGTCCTAAGCACAATTCCGTAGTACTATATATTCGTAATTTCGCTAAAATGGATTCTGATAAACTTAAAAGTGACGCATATCGTATGGACTTAACCCCTGTTTTTAAATCAACTTCTATTGACGATAAAGTATCCGTGCTTAATAATATAGTTCTTAGTCTGTACAACAAACATGCTCCTAAACATCAAGTAAGAGTAAAGCGTCCACCAGCCCCGTGGATGACTAGGGCCGTAAAGGTGGCAATGACCAGGCGAGATCGAGCATTTGTCAAATTTAAGAAGCATCGTACTCAGGAGAGCTGGGATTGCTACAAAATGCTGAGAAACAGATGCAATCAGATGGTACGAAATGCTAAACGCCGTTATATCCATAGCAATATTACAAATTCTTCGACCGCCGATGTGTAGAAATTTCTTAAAACACTTGGTATTAGTAAGGCTATTCATGATACATCTGATCATGGTCCATCAATCACTCTGGATGAAATAAATCATCATTTTATCTCTACTTCTCCTTTGGATCCCACAGTTCGTTCTACAACAATAGCTTCCATTCAATCCATGCCTTCTCCTCCTATTCCTTTTTTTCACTTTTTACCTGTGACTGAAGATGAGATCCAGAAATCAGTATTAGCTATTAAATCCAAGGCTGTGGGTTGCGATGAGGTTAGTAAGGTTATGATATCCATGATCCTTGAGTGCCTTTTGCCTGCAATCACACATATCGTAGACTTTTCCCTTGATTCAGGACAATATCCTACTCAGTGGAAAAAAGCATTTGTGCGACCACTTCCTAAAATACCCAATCCCTTATTACCCACCCATTTTAGACCAATTTCAATTTTGCCGTACCTATCTAAAGTTCTGGAAGCCTGTGTTCACAAGCAAATCTCTATGTTCATAACCAAAGATAACTTGCTGATAAATATCAGTCAGGCTTTCGAGCAGGTCAAAGTACTACCACTGCCTTGATAAAAGTCACAGATGACATTCGAATGGGAATGGATGAGCAGAAGCTTACAGTGGTAGTACTTGTTGATTTTTCAAATGCTTTTAACACAGTCGACCACGATATCCTTATAGCCTTCCTAGCTAATCTTAGATTCTCAATCCCAGCTTTGGAATGGTTTTCATCCTATCTTCGCGGCCGCCAGCAATCAGTTCGATTAGGACAACAGTCTTCAACATGGGCTGACATTGAAACAGGCGTGCCGCAAGGCGGAATACTTTCTCCTAAAATGTTTTCTCTATTTATAAATTCTATTACTTCAGTTCTCAACTGTTCGTACCATCTGTATGCAGATGATCTTAAGCTCTATGTGCAATCTAGTGTTAATGACCTTAACCATAATATTCACAAAATCAACCACAACCTTGATGCCATAAGAGATTGGTCGTACAGACATGGTGTTTCGGTTAACCCTTCCAAATGTAAGGTAATGGTTATAGGTAGTAGCAGAATATTAGCCAAGATTAATAACAATGATCTTTCTCCCGTATTTTACAATGGAACATTGCTGCCATTTTGTAAATCTGTTAAAAATCTTGGCTTACATATAGACCATACCTTGAGCTGGGGAGTTCAAGTTGCTGAAATAAGCCGTAAAGTTACTGCCACCTTACGATCTCTTTGCCGTCTCAAACACTTTCTGCCTTTTAAAACTAAACTTCTACTTGTCCAGACTTTAATATTACCCATTATTGATTATGCGGATGTGTGTTACCCAGATCTATCTCAATATCTTCTCGATAAGTTGGAGCGCCTTCTACAATTGCATTAGGTTCATTTTCGGCTTACGTAAGTATGACCATGTTTCTCAGTACCGTTCTAAGCTTTCTTTTCGTCACAGGCGTAGCTCCCGAATTTTACAAGTACTCTATTCAATTTTAAATGACCCAAATTCTCCTTCTTATCTTAAGGATAACTTTCAGTACCAATATTCTACTCATGATAGAGTCCCCCGTTTCCAAAAGAGTCTTAAAATTCGTATTCCACCACATAAGAGTGGTTTCTTTAATTCCTCTTTTACTGTGCAGTCCATACTGCTCTGGAATGCCTTGCCTGTCCATATCAAAAAAACCAGTAACAAACAATATTTTAAAAGACTTGTTCGAGAATTCTTTAGCAGGTATAATACCACCTGATTTAGCCGACTTTTGTTTTTCTCACTCTTTCGCTTTGTAATTGATATTTTGTATACTCGTATTTTAATATGCATCATGTTTTTTTTATTTTTGTGTTATATTATATTATATTTATTTAGAGATTTTGTATATATATATATATATATATATATATATATATATATATATATATATATATATATATATATATATATATATGTATATTATATCCGTTTATATTTTGTATATATAAGTATATTTTATCCGTTTATATATTTACTATTAATTTTTTTTATTCTATTACAAAGTAAATAATATTAAGTTTGTATAGTTTAAAAATATTTTATTTATTTGCTTTTTGTTATAAGATATAATGTTTTTACTTATTTATTAATTAATGAATGGTGTTGCACCTACCACAGCTTCTCAAATCTTCCAGGGTTGACTGGTAGAGAATGCCACAAGGCATTAAGTTCGCCCTTTATATCCCTTATTATAAGGTAGATGTAAAAAAAATTAAATAAATAAATAAATAAATAAATATTGATGGTGTTCGTCATAAAAATATAAATAGCTCAGTACGATATTAAAGTTAAATATTTTTGTGGTGCAATTTTTTTTCTTTTTTTTAAATACAATTGAGTGACGAACAGGCACACAATCCACTTCATGATAAGTAAATTCTGTAGCCCACAAATATACTTGTACCTATATCTATCCTGGATTAAGAACCATAATTTAGATGCGTTGTAATAATAAACTTAAAAAAAAGTAATAATAAACTTGTTATCATTTTAGCTATTTGAAAGGGACGAAGAGAGAACGAAGTGTGAAATATGGGTAAATCAGGAATGTCTAGAACAGGTAAATGAAATTGTATACTTGGGGAGTGCTTTTAGCCGGGATGGAAGATGTGATTTAGATGTGGACAGGCGTGTCGCTGCCGGGAACAAAGTCAATGGTGCCCTGACTGCGTTAGTCAAAAGGCAAGGCGTAGCGAAGAGTGCACGCCTTGGAATACATAACGCAGTGTTGGTACCGACTTTGTTATATGGCAGCGAAACCTGGGTATGCCAGAAGAAGCATAAAAGTAAGTTGAATGCAGTGGAGATGCGATCTCTTCGTAAAATGTGCGGCGTTACTATGGCCGACCGAAAGCGAAACGAAGAGATTCGCAATATGGCAGGTTTGAAAGATGACCTTATCACAAAAATTGATAAGGGCGTGCTTCGGTGGTTTGGGCACGTTGAGCGAATGAGTGAAGACCGAATGGTGAAGAAAATATATAGCGCGAAAGTTAATATTAAAAGGTGTCGAGGTAGACCGAGACTAACTTTCGAAGACCATGTGAGCAAATTGCTCGAAGAGGGTAGGGTCAAGAGTACTCGGATACCTAGACGTGCATTTATGAAGAAGATAATGAATCTGAAAGAAGCGAAAGAAATATGTAAGGATCGTGACACTTGGCGATCTGTTCTCTCTGGCTACCCCGTCAGGGATTGTGCGTGAAGATAAGTAAGTAAGTAAGTATCATTTTAGCTGCATGAATTTTAAAAACATAATAATCTTAACACAGTAAAGTGGACTAAGTGTCTGAGGGTATAGATGCACTCTCGATTCTCTCAATCTCGGTCTGTTAAGAAAATGGTCACTCATTCATGGGCTGACCGCAGCAAGTGCAACTTAATCTCGCATATCTATTGACATGGGCAGCTATTGCTTAACCACGAATTCCTCTTCTCTACGACTAACGCTGTAGTCGATGAACCAAGCTATTTAAGCCCTCGGCACAATGTCGTCGGCCATCAAGCATCGACCGTTGTGAGTATCAAATACTATATAATATATACTATCATACTATCATTACTAAATATCTTTACCTAACTACGCTAAAAGTTTTATCATTTTGACTTGGGAATGTTACGAGCTTGGGTTTCTCGGCAATTAAAAACTGCCGAGTTAATTACCAAAATTAACACTTTAATTACAGAACACTAATTACAACTTAAAACCACACTATTAATAAAACACAATCGTACTACAGATCACTTTAGTTCGCAGTTGTATCGCTTGTATCGCCAATTCAATACTGACTCGGTCGTGATCTATGCCGAGACTGCTAGAATGTTCGAGTACATATCGATCCCGAAATTTCTAAAAGGTTCTTGACTCTCCTAGTTCTGCTACTCGATACTAGAGGGCGCTAGTGGTAACTAGTGTTGCCATGTACAAGAAATTAATAGTGGCGCGCAACAGGAATATAATCCGAAGTTTCGAAGCTCTGATGAAATCCTGTCTCTATATTTATCTAGGGTTGGATTTAGAATCGTTTGGTAGGAATTTGGGAGAGTAAGGTATTTAATTTGATAGAGGTTTGGTCCCCGATTAAAATAATACCACTCACATTAAAATGTAATGCACCTTTATCGAATAAATAAATAAAAAATATTATAAGCTAAAACGCGTAAAACATGGAAAAACGTATGCAATATTACTGTGAATGCTGGATAGCACACAGAATTTTATGTAAGTGCGACAAGGACGTAAGATTAGTGTCACATTATTCTACTGTCTATACTCTCTGTCAAGTGTGGAATAAGAAATTCATTCATGGTAGAGCCATGCTGCAGCAATATTAGTAGTATAGTTGTAGCACGAATGGATCGGCTCAAATGCGGAAGAACCACGCTCTCACAGAATACAAGCGTAAAATAGCAGCTTAACACTGCTATGTTTCGTATGGTGAGTGTAGAGATCCCGCGACCCTTTTTACTGGAAAAGAGGCATTCAATCTTAGTCCTCACGGGTGACAACGCATCTGCATTTTGATTCTTTATTGACGATAGATGTGGATGTCTATGGGTCACAGCAACCACTTACCATCAGGTGGACTTTTTTATAGGAGAGGGGGCAAACGAGCATGCGTCTCACCTGATGGTAAGTGACTACCGCCGCCTATGAACAACCGCAACATCAGAGGAATCGCAGATGCGTTGCCGGCCTTTTAAAAAGGAGTAGGCTCTTTTATTGAAGGTCCCTAAGTCGTATCGGTACGAAAAATCGCTGGGGTAATCGATCGGTAAATAAAGAAAAATGTGCGAGGAAGAAAACATCTTCTAAATCGCACAGTGGTGGACCGCCAATCATCCAGATGATATGGATGGTATCGCGAGATTTGTCGGGATGTGCGATAGTGAAATTGAGCGGCTGGAATTAGTCCGAACAATTCCTCAGAGCACTCCCCGTGGTAGATGCGATAAAATACGCAAAGAGATGCAACATCTGTACGCAGTGCCAGTGAGTCAAGCTGATCCGAAAGAACTCGGTCGTCGACGATTCGAACCGCTCTGCGCTGGATGCGGTCAAGCGGAAAGAGCTGGCACTGGGGAGCCCCTGCCTAGAAATGGGAAAAGTATTCCATGTGAGGCTGAACCTGCACCTTATACAGTTGCAAGCGGTGTGCCCGCATGAAATACTGTCACGCTCTGCTGAGCACGCCAAGTTTTTTAGAGGCCAATTTGGCCTTCTCTTCCAAGTGACCACGAAACTGCACGTCACTCGATATGTCGACACCGAGGATACTGATACTGGCTGATGCAACAAAGGGAGTGCCTTGAAACTGAGGAGATACGACAAAGGGATTCTTTTTAACGGAAAACGCGTAAACTTGTGTCTTCTGGGGATTGAACTAGACTAGATTTAGTCGCCTCCAGTCTAAGACTTTGTTCAACATAGTCTCGACTTTAGACACAAGTTTGTTCCGGTACTCGGCGACGTTTTTCCGAGAAATATTGGCACGGCCGGTGTATAAAACATTACCAGTGCTGTCGTCTGCATAGCAATAAATGTTACTGGTTTGCAACATATCATTGATATGCAGAAGAAACAGCATTGGTGATAGCACGCAGCCTTGTGGAACACCAGCGTTAATGGGCTTGTGATCGGAGCATGCACCGTCTACTATGACTTTGATGCTCCAATCTGCAAGAAAACTGGTGATCCAATTGTACAATTTCTCGGGAAGCCCACAGGAAGGCAGCTTAGAAAGAAGCGCTATGTGCCAAACCCGATCGAAAGCCTTCGCTATTTCCAAACTCACGGCCGACGCCTCCCCCTAGGACTCCACTGCCTCCGCCCATCTATGAGTCAGGTAGATCAGAAGATCACCAGCTGAGCAACCTCGACGGAAACCTTACTTGCGGTCACTAATCAGCTGGTGATCCTCAAGGTACCGCAAGAGCTGGCTGTTAATAATCGTTTCCATTACTTTGGAGAACAAGGAGATGATAGCGATAGGCCTGTAGTTGAACGTATCTGAGCGGTCGCCTTTTTAGGGCCTTTTCTGTTGGGTGCAGCAAAGCTGTCTTCCATGAGTTCGGAACTACGCTTAGGGAGTAGGAGTACCGAAAAAGACGCGTTGAAACCGGTGCCAACTCCGGAGCATAAGTCTTCAGCACAATAGGCGGGACTCCCTCAGGCCCACTCGATTTGTTGACGTCCAGGGAGAGGAGTGCTTTACGCACCAAGCGCTGTGTAAACATCACTTCCCGCATGGAGCACTCACACCGCGGAATGGTCGGCGGTGTGTTCCCCCCGTCATCCAGAATCGAGTTGGAAGCAAAAAGAGAGCCTAGCAGATCGGCTTTCTCCTTTGCGTCATGGGCCAGTGAGTCGTCCACCCTGTGCAGAGGTGGTAGAGATGGCGGACAGAAGTTCCCTTGGACAGCCTTGGCGAGAGACCAGAATGCACGTGTTCCTGAAGGGAGGCGAACTAGTTTCTCGCCAATTCTGCCGATGTGCTCTGATTTTGCCTTGGCAATGACACTTTTGAAGGACCTGGAGGCGGAATTATACTTCTTTTTAAGAACGCTGGTGCTTACATCCCGGGACGTTGATGCGTCAGCCCAGGCCTGGTAGCATTACTGCTTATAGCGTGATACTATTTTACAGGAGCGACCAAACCATTGCTGGGACCTGCATCCAATCGGCACTACAGAGGATGGAATAAAAATTTCTATACCCTGAAGTACCACATCGGCAAAAGAATCGGCAAAAACGCTGGGATCTTCCGGCGAGAAGCAAACCCGCCCCAAGACAAAAAACGACCGCATCCCGTCTTAATCGCCTGACCTATAGTGCCAAACACGGCGGCAAGCTGAAGATCGCAACTGCGATGGGAGCGTGAGTGGCACTGTACTCCGGATCAGACAATGGTCTGAAGAGCCCAGAGGGGCATCGATGGAGACCTGATATCCGTCCGGATGAGAGGTCAGCAGAAGGTCCAACAGGGAAGGTACATGATCCTCCCCATCTGGGATCCGCGTAGGCGAATTAACCAGTTGTGTTAGACCATATAGAGGGATAGAAATTGAACGGAGTTGAATTGACAGCGAGTAGTATTGTGCTCTTAAAGTAATCGAGTTTAATTGAATTTATTTAAGTATTAAAGCTACAAAAGTGATATATGTGCTTAATATAACAAAGATTGGAGATACTGAATATAGGTGTGGTGTAATTTAAAAGTAATCAATGGTAAAAGTGTAAATAAGGAAAGAATCAGTGTAAAAGTACCCTATTTTTGTGTAACAAAGATATTAATTTGTCCGAACTTACAAACTTAGTCCATATATTACTATAATTTGAAAAAAATTTAATTACCACTGTATCTAACGAAGTGGAATATTATTAATTTACTTATGAAAACTAAGTTTTAACTTTAAGTATATTGATATCAATTGATATAATCCCTTCTGTGCCATCTGGTGGCCACTAGTTTTATAGATTAATATTCTTTATTGATATCAATAATATGGCAAAGTGTGGAGCATGCGGCCGCTACCTATCGGCGACAGATGGCGTTACCTGTGGCAAATGTGATGCCACATATCATCGAGGCTGCCTTAACTTATCTGAAAAGGTAAAGATATCAACTTCCTGGATGTGCCCAGCTTGTAAGAGTAAAGTTCCTCGTGCTGGGGACAATTCTAATACACCGGTAAAGTGTCAGGATGTCGGAGATAGTAGTCCCGTCCAAAAAGACATTGACATAGGCCTAGAAATACGCCTGTTTCGTAATGAGCTCAGTGCAATGCGCAATGAGCTGAAGGAGATCAGGGACAATTTCGCCATGTTAAGGGATACAATGCTCGTGTGTAATAAAAATTTGGAAGAAATTGACTCTAGGGTTACCAAGTTGGAGAACCGAATGGAAGAACGTGAGCACAAATGTAAGTCCATAGGTATTGAGAATACAATAGCTGAATTAAAGATCCAATTAGGCGAGAGGGATCAGGACCTGTTAGCCAATGATTTGGAAATCTCAGGTCTACCGGAACAAAAGGGTGAAGTAGCCATTAACACTGTGATACTATGCGCTAGAAAGTTAGGCCTTGATATTGACCACCGTGAAATTGTCCATTAATAGCTCTCAAGAAGAAGTTCGTTCTGGACCACGTAGAATTATGGTGCGGATGAGCCGGCGAGCGCTGCGAGATGAATTAATACGTTCCGCGCGTGTTCGACGGACAGTAACCACTGAGTCACTGGGGTTACCCGGCGAGCCGAGTCGGTTTTACGTGAATGAGCGGTTAACACCTTTGAATAGGAAGTTGTTTGGTAAGACTCGCGAGGCGGCGAAAAAAGCGAAATGGCGTTATACTTGGACGAAGGGTGGACATATTTTTGTGAGAAAGGAAGATGGAAAGCCTGTAACGCGAATTCGGTCCGAAGCAGACCTTCAGCGTGTTTTTTGTTAATCATGCGTTAGCTATTAATTTACTTTTTTTAATATTACTTTTTTATTATCCTACCTCTTATGTTAGAGATAGCTTAATTAGGTTTGTTAAAACAATATTTATATTCTTTTATAAGTTAGTCTCCAAAATAAGAATTACATACAGTAAGTGTATACATATTAATATACATCAACTTAATATAATATGTTACTTTTCAAAGGGTGTATTGTTACGTTTTAATTCAGCCTTTTTTGGTTTATGTAAATCAGTGTACGTGTTCATTACACATGAAATCTTTAAGTGTAATTTTCATTGTCTTGTTAGTATTTGTGTGTCTGACAAAAGTGTTCATACCGTGAGTAATCGCAATTTTATTTTACTATATTTTGCCGGGTCATTAGTGGTACATGCAAACAGCTCCTTACGGTTTTTACTCTACTTACATAAATGCAATTTTAATTTTGTATTTATTTATAAACACACACATTTTTATTTTTATATTTTAAACGTAAATAATTTAAATATTCGGAAAGAATTAACTTTAATATTCAATAATGATGAGTGTAATCTATCAAAATGTATATATAATGTCTTGTCAATATATAATTTATATGTAACGTTTTGTCAGTTTAGTGAACAAAGTAAACATACATCATGTCTTAATAATATTCATTTATATGTAAATCCTGAGATGTACTATTTATTTATAAGATTAAATTTACAATATATAATATTTGTTAAAGTTAGGAAAACCGTATTTGGTATTTTATACTCATTATTACTTCATTACTATCTATTAACAATGGATAAATCTTATTATTCGGCCAACGTCAGTAGTATTTCAGTTGGCAATGATTAAGTTTAAAGAATTAAAAGTTGGTTTCTTTAATGCGGGTTCATTGGGTACGAAACACGAAGAATTCCTCGTAGCCATGAGTCGACATGATGTTGATCTCATGGCGATAAATGAGACCTGGCTACGGGAAGGCGAAGATGGGCGCGCTCCGCTCGTACCTGGTTACCGCCTACGTCACGTGCCGAGACCACACTCTGTGCGCGGTGGCCGTGGAGGGGGTGTAGGCTTCTACGTCAAAAAGGGAATCAACTCCCGAACATTATCTACTCCTCACCACAATTGTGTAGAAGAGATGTGGCTAGCCCTGCATATCAACTCAAAAAAAATTGTGATAGGCACGGCTTACCGCCCACCATGGCTTAGCGTTGAATTATTTCTTGATGCTATTACTGACAGCCTTAGCACACTTTCGCACGATTATGTACTGATTTTGGGAGATTTTAATATTAATTTAATTGACACAGAAGATGTGAAGACCAAGCGTTTTATGGAATTTATAAATTATATTAATATTAAACAATTAATAGATAAGCCAACACATTTTACCGAGACTAGCCAAACTCTAATTGATGTTATCTGTACTGATGCGCCAACACGAAATGTCACAAACGATCATATAGCTGACATAGGTAATCATGCCTTTCTTACATGCGAGTTACATTTTAAAATAGACAAAATACTACCTCGAACGTTAGTATATCGCCCCCTAAATGATATCCTACTTGATTATTTTGAACGAGACCTCCAGATAATTCCATGGGATGTGATCAGTTGTACCGATAATGTCAATGAAATGGTGCACTTATTTAATCGCTACATCCTAAATTTATTTGACTTGCATTCACCTATTAAAACAGTTATACTTAAAGATCGTCCTTGCCCCTGGATAACCAAAACCATAAAATTAATGATGAGTTTACGCGATGAAGCACTCAACAAATATCGATGTTCACAGTCGCCCAGTCATAAAAAATATTATAAACAATTAAAACATCAAGTAAATGTCGCACTATACCACGAGAAAAAGGCATATTACGAAGTGTTCATTAATAATAATATCAGCAATCCAAAGAAGCTATGGTCAAATTTGAAGGCGTACTCGTTACCACCAAAAAACGAATACGACCTTCCGCCACATTTATCGGATCCTGATATTATTAATTCACATTTCTCAAACATACCAGGTTCTTATAACGTAACTATATCAGATCTTACATATTTTGAATTTAATAGATTTACTTCTAAAACTTTTTTGCTGAAACCGGTATCTCAAGATATAATTTTGAATATAATTAAAAAACTAAAATCTAATGCACTGGGAGTTGATGGTATTAACCTAGATATGTTATTAATGACCCTTCCACAAAGTCTGGAAACTATCACCGCGTTGATTAACCTATCGATATTTACAAGTACATTCCCTGACATCTGGAAACTAGCCTTAATACGTCCTCTTCCAAAAAATGCCAATCCTGCTACCGTGGCAGACTTACGGCCCATAAGTTTGCTACCCTGTATATCTAAAATATTAGAAAAAGTTGTGTATCAACAATTAATTTCATATCTAGAAAATAATGCTATACTGCCCGATCTTCAATCGGGTTTCAGAAAGGGACGAAGTTCTGCTACTGCCCTATCTGATGTAGTAGGTAATATATTGGAGGCCCAAGATACAGGTCAGGGGTACTCGTTCTATTAGATTATTCTAGGGCTTTTGACACCATAAATACGCCTTTACTTTTGTCCAAAATGTCGTTTTACGGATTTGACCCCAGGACTATAAAATGGTTTCACAGTTACCTTAGTGGACGTTCACAGCAAATTACAATTCAATTAAATGGTCAAAACTGTGTGTCTTCTCCGCAGCGGATCACGCGTGGTGTTCCTCAAGGATCGATTTTGGGTCCCGTACTTTTCGCGTTATATACATCAGACATTAGTAACTGTTTCCAATATTGTAAATATCACTTATTTGCAGATGACACACAGATTTATAAGTCTTTTAAGCCTAGTTGTACTGTAGAAGCTGTTAATCAACTCAACGAGGATTTGGACAAAGTAGTAAAGTGGTCAGAGAGAAACTGTTTAGTGTTGAATCCATCAAAGACAAAGTTTTTAATTTGCGGAACGAAACAACAGATTCAAAAAATAAATAAATTTGTCCCAACACTGTATATAAAAGGCACGGTATTAGAAAGAGTCGACAAAGCACGTAATTTAGGAATCATAATTAGCCCTGATCTCAGATTTCAAGATTATATCAATAACATTGTTAAGAACTGTTTTTATAGGTTAAAAATCCTGTACAGAATGCGTGAACACTTAAGTATAGAATTACAAAAAAGACTATCGGACACCCTAGTACTATCAAAATTTAATTATGCTGATACGGTTTATGGGCCTTGTTTACTGTCACGTACCGCACACCTTATTCAACGGGTCCAAAATGCTTGTGCGAGGTTTTGCTTCGATGTACCGCCAAGAGGTCATGTAAGCCCATTTCTTGACGACAATAATATTCTTAAAATGGCTGCCAGACGCAAACTTCATTTAGCTTGTGTACTTTTTGGCGTCATAAAGACAAAAAATCCAAAGTATCTTTTTAGTAAGTTAGACTGGTCTCGCGAGCATAGCAACTATCTCACCCGCGCTTCATCTTATAATAGGCTCAGTATTCCGCGACATTCTTCTTCAGCCTTTCGAGGTTGTTATAAGTATGCAGCCTCCCATTGCTGGAATAATTTACCTCCTCCACTGCGTGACCTAAACACAGTAGGCACGTTTAGAAAACACTTAAAATATCTCCTAATAAACGAACAGAAGGGTATAGTTAATAAATAGGAGTATTGTTAAGAGGTTAGACGTTAGCTGATTTTCAGTTTACATAATATTTATTACGCTATTACATATTATTATTTATTACAAAAAGCCTATTAAACGTATGTATCTATGTATATGTGTGTATGTGTGTGTATATATGTGTGTGTGTATGTATATGTGTATGTGTATATATATGTATATATAAATGAATGTATATATATATATATATATATATATATATATATATATATATATATGTGTGTGTATATATGTGTGTATGTATGTGCATATGTATGTATGTATGTGTGTATGTATGTGTGTGTATATATAACAAATCATACATTACATTATCTTTATATATAAAAATTACGTGTCCCGTTGTTTGTCCGCGATGAACTCCGAAACCACTCACCCCAAATTTGTACACTCTGTGCAGTTTGGTCCAGCTTGAGACAATGGATAGTTTTTATCCCGATAAGTGACCTTCAATTTTTTTTTTATTGCAAATTTAAGGATATTTATAGTACAGAGTTGCGCCGCTAAGGGCAGAACAACGTCTGCCTGGCCAGCTAGTGATTTTATAATATACACTGTTAAATTATATTATGACACTTACTAATATTCCCGTCACATCTAACGTAGCGTTCAGTAACTTACATTCAGCTCAACTATACAATACGCATTTTCCATTTTGTTATTGTCATTCATCAGTTGTTATTGTCATATGTATCTACTACTCGCTTAATGTCGACACTTACGACACGGTCTCCGTAGGACCGTATGGGGCCGACTGAAAATCAGCGTCGCTATCCCGCGGCTTATGCTGAGGCGGTCCCTTCCGCCACTTCATCTGTTTCGATTATTAAGTCATGAATTGTTGTTATATCCTCTATTTTTTTGTTTATTCATTTTCTTGTGTTTTAATATTTTTTGTTATTATTTTATGTTTATTCGTATTAATTTTGTTTATTAATTTGTCATTGTAATATGAAGTGTCGGAATAAATGTCTTTATGTCTTTATGTCTTTATATGCCAAGGCAAAGTCGTAGACAGATCTACCCGCATGATCGGTTAAAAGAGAACCAAGTCATACAGCGTGGTGGACGTTAAAATCACCGAGTATCACGATCTCTGCGGATGGGACCTGTTGTAGCACGGAGTCTGCAGCCATTTGGACGTGATCGATGAGTCGGTCTGTGTCGGCATTACCGCTATGGGACCTATAGAGGCACCCGTAGACGCAAGGATGGTCGTCGCTATCTACGCGCAGCTATAGGATGGACAGGTCCGTACCTTCAAGACTGCCGAGGCGTCGAAAACAGATGTCGTCTGTGACGTATACGCAACCTCCAGCCCAGGGCACAAAGGAGTGTTCAAATTTGTACTCCGGGTAGGAGAGATATGAAGTATCAGCCGGAGAGGACACCTGAGTCTCGGTTATAAAGAGCAAGGCCGGCTTCGCCGTCTCTAGATGGTAATGGACTGGGTCAAGGTTGGAATGAATTCCCTTGATATTGAAAAATTCATGGATAGCGTGAAAGGGGTCGCCTTGGTCTTGTTTCTCCGCTTGCCCTGAGCAGTATTAGTTATTATTAGGACTGTGTGCTCGTTGGTCACCCTATCCTATAAAAAGAAGAAATGATTATAATATTATACTGTTATATTTCAGAATTGTTTCAAACTGCCCAGAAATACTTGAACACCCAGATATAATTTCAGTTGTAATAGTTTTGAAGTATGTGGCGGGAGTGCAGGCAACCTGGCTTTATAGATAAGATATCTGATCTAATCGAATCTGTACTAAAATTGAATTAGCACGCTCCGACTCCACGTAGTCTTGTCTGCCCTACTTCTAGAGTGTTTTTATAAAGCCGAAGACGCGAAACGCAAGGATACGCTACGCAAAGGCAAAGGGGCTGTACTCTCTGCTGCGCCGAAGCCGTTGAAGAAGTACCTTTGGATCAAAATTCCTGTGTAAAAAAGTGAGGTTATGATTAAAAGAAAAATACCATTACTCATAAACTATACTTTTCCGCAAGGAGGAAAGGGTAGAGGGGCTTTCCCTGATAGGGCACACTCCTGCTCCCCTCTTCCCCCCTCGTGCCGGAGAAGATCAAAGTTATCTTTTTGAGTTTAGGTCTATGGGATTTTTTTTTGATTTTTCTCAAGGACAGTGTACTTACTTTTAATGGGAGTGGTATCGGGAATAAGGGGACGCTCACCCTCTCCCTCCCCCTGCCCTCCTCCTGCCAAACGATTTTAAATTTCAACCTTTATCTATATTTATCTAAAGTTTTAAAAGTTAAAGTTTGAAGTCTTATTATAACAACATTTTACTTACTGGTACAAATCATTTAGAAAAGATTTCTTTTAATAAAATTGTTTTTATTCTACTTTTTCTTTTATTCTTCTCAAGAAAATGTTTGCCACAAATTGTTGAGTTCTTCTTTGCATTACAACCAACCCGTCTATTTTGTATATAAATGTATTTATCAAATTCATGCAATTTATCAACGACGTGACTTTTTTCTTTGTAAAATATCAAAATAACTAAAATAATTGAAAACTTTCTATGTTTTTAACAGTATATAACATAAATTTTAACCAAAATAAACGCTTTATAACATTGACGACCTCTTGAGAATTTACCTGTGAAATGTGCAATTATCAGGATTATTTCTATTATTAACACTACAATCACTCACTGAACAAGTAAGCATTTTGGAAAAAAATAACTTACTAAAAATAACCACTATTACACTTTAAAAAAATTACAAAATATCTAGGAACTATATCTTGCAGGCGGAATTGCGCCGATCTGTCATTCAAAATTGGTTACAGAGCCATGAGACTTGGTATCCTTTTCTATCTTGCATTTTTGCTATAAGGAATGTTCTTCTCCCTTGCACACTATGTTGGTCTATACGCCAGTATATTCTAAGACTATGCATAAAATCGATAAATAACGGTTTTTTATTCGATTAATAATTTCATAAAAAAAAGAATAATCTTTGAGTCGCTTCGAGTTCTGCACGCCTTTTAAAATATTTTTTGTTTTATTTATTTCAATACCATTTTAAATGTATTTTTAAGAACAGTTAAGAATAACAGTTAAATTGTGCAGTAGCGTTTCTAAAGAGTTCATGGTAAATCAACTTTCTAGCAATTCCCTTGTTTAATTATCATAAAATTATAATAATAATCGAAAAATAATATTACCATTATAATAATGACACCATAAAAAATCGAATGAAAATACAGAATCGACTTTTTTAACTAGATTTGTAATTGGTAACACTTTTTATTTTATCCACAAACTAATGAATTTCGGATTTACCTACTTTCCTTTTTATCTTTTCGGTACTTCTTTTTGTGCAAAAATATTGCAATATTTTTGGATACATAAATACCTCGATTAATTACCATAAAGGAAGATGTATTTTTAACAAATGCAAATTGTTGGGCGTTTCATGGCCAGATTTGGGCATATCCATTTTCCTCACTTCCATAAATTTTACTGTTATAAGTGAATTAACTGCCATGAATTTTTTTCCCCGGGGCTGGTATAAACCAGCCTTGCTCCGTGCTCGCTAGACATTGAGTTTCGGGACACATATATCATATTTCTTCGCGGATTTTAAAATAAAAAATAATTTGTTTAATGACGCGTTGTTGCATTAATTAAGTGAAATAAATTTTATACTCTAAGTAAAATCCTCAAATTTTGGCTGAGAAACTCGTCTATCATTTTTTCTTTACAATCATTTAGTTTTAAAAACAATAAGTTATGAAAAAAAATACTAGTAACTTAATTATTATACAATCCTACTACCCGCGGTATCGTGCCATGAACGCTGGCTGCGTTTCCCCGCTAAATTGCTATACTTAGCCTTTGAGCTAGAAAAGAACCAGCCTAATTAGTAATGTAATATAGTTTAGTAATTAATGAATTTATTTGTTTAACAAAAAA
Organism: Parnassius mnemosyne; assembly: GCA_963668995.1. Lineage (NCBI taxonomy): Eukaryota > Metazoa > Arthropoda > Insecta > Lepidoptera > Papilionidae > Parnassius > Parnassius mnemosyne. The sequence goes on along the minus strand of CAVLGL010000076.1, from coordinate 832,386 downwards.
AATCCCGCTAGTGTTCACGCTAGTTCCTCCCAGGAGAGAAGTATTTATTGAACTTGGTAACAGTACTAAATTACTTTTTGTATTAGTCCAAATGGGAAGTGAAAATTGAAGGCATCCCGACTTTTAAAAACATTATTCTATTTGAGAAAATTGCTGTCTCAACACTTATCTGTAGCAGAAAGTATCCCATTCTTTCATCTTAGTGACATTAATGAATAATTGGTTTTGTAAAAAACATAAAATAATTATTAAAATCATTCGAAAATATTAATCAGTGTACACTCTATCGTAAATTTTTTTACCCGTAGACCGTAGCAGTGTTATGTTAAAAGTTTTACTTATATATAAAATCCAAATCAGTACAGACACAGATTTGGAAAGCAGCCAAGCTTTGGAATGCTGAGGCTATGTTTAATGGACAAGCTATTGAAGAGAAAAAATCAGGTTCTTTCATACAATATATATTTGAGAAATAATAAAATAATAGCAAACTACGAAACAACAGCTGTTAGATTTAAATAACAATGCTTTGGGTTTTAGCTTAGCTCCATTGGTGGAAAATATCCATCTTATAAGGCAATCTATATAAAGCCCTACTCTCCAAGGATTGCCTCATAAGAGAGATATTTAATCATAGCTGCCTTGGCTGGGTTTTGAGCTGTTATTAGTAAAACGGTGCTGCCTATATACTGGTTTGTTTTCCATCTGTCGCCTCTAACGACACACAATCTTGGTATGAATTAAGGTATAATTAAAAATAAGTTTAAGTAATTTTCAAAATTAAGATTTTTTTGTATGAACAATGTCCTAAAAGCATATTATTTTGACGCGATAAGGCCATATTGCAGCTTTATTCTGGCTGCAGGACAAATAAATCGCGAATAGAAAAGCACTATACAAAGGCAGAATTCCACCAAAAAGTAGTAGCATAATTCTGTTTAGCTTAGTATGGAATGATGGGAAATATAGATTGTTTTTAAAACTGTCCTGCGCAGATGGCTAGTCTCTAATGAGACTGGCCGCGTAATCGAAAGATTGATCTGACTCTTTCAACATCTACAAAAACAAGCCTTCAGTTCCACGCCTATGTTTTTATTTTATTTTTTTTTTATAGGAGAGGGGGCAAACGAGCATGCGGCTCACCTGATGGTAAGTGACTACCGCCGCCCATGAACAACTGCAACACCAGGGGAATCGCAGATGCGTTGCCGGCCTTTTAAAAAGGAGTACGCTCTTTTCTTGAAGGTCCCTAAGTCGTATCGGTCCGGAAAAATCGCTGATGGTAATCGATTCCACAAGGAGGTCGTGCGAGGAAGAAAACATCTTCTAAATCGCACAGTGGTGGACCGCCAATCATCCAGATGGTGTGGATGGTATCGGGAGTTCTGCCGCGATGTGCGTTCGTGAAATTTGGCGGCTGGGATTAATCCGAACAATTCTTCAGAGCACTCTCCATGGTAGATACGAAAGAAAATGCAAAGGGATGCAACATCTCTTCGCAGTGCTAATGAATCGAGCCGATCTGAAAGGGCTCGGTCGTCGACAATTCGAGCCGCTCTGCGTTGGATGCGGTCAAGTGGAAGGAGCTGGCACTGGGGAGCCCCAGCCCAGAGATGGGAACAGTATTCCATGTGAGGCCGAACTTGCGCCTTGTAAAGTAGCAGGCGGTGTGCCGGCATGAAATACTGTCCCGCTCTGCTGAGCACGCCAAGCTTTTTAGAGGCCAATTTGGCCTTCCCTTCCAAGTGACCACGAAACTGCACGTCGCTCGATATGTTGACTCCGAGGATACCGATACTGGCTGAGGCAAGAAGGGGAGTGCCTTGAAACTGAGGAGATACGACAAAGGGGTTCTTTTTAGCGGTAAACGCGCAAACTTGTGTCTTCTGAGGATTAAATTGGACTAGATTTAGTCGCCCCCAATCCGAGACTTTGTTCAGCAAAGACTCGACTTCAGACACAAGTTTGTTCCGGTACTCAGCGACGTTTTCCCGAGAAATATTGGCACGGCCGGTGTATAGATCATCACCAGTGCTGTCATCCGCATAGCAATGAATGTTACCAGTTAGCAACATATCATTGATATGCAGAAGAAACAGCGTTGGTGATAGCACACAGCCTTGTGGAACACCAGCGTTAATAGGCTTGTAGTCAGAGCATGCACCGTCTACAAAGACCTTGATGCTCCGATCTACAAGGAAGCTGGTGATCCAATTGCACAATTTCTCGGGAAGTCCATAGGAAGGGAGCTTCGAAAGAAGCGCTTTGTGCCAAACCCGATCGAAGGCCTTCGCAATGTCCAGACTAACGGCCAACGCCTCCCCCTTGGACTCTACTGCCTCCGCCCATCTATGGGTCAGGTAGACCAGAAGATCACCAGCTGATCGACCCCGACGAAAACCGTATTGGCGGTCACTAATCAGCTGGTGATCCTCAAGGTACCGGATGAGCTGGCAGTTAATAATGGATTCCATTATTTTGGAGAACAAGGAGGTGATCGCGATAGGCCTATAGTTGGATGGGTCTGAGCGGTCGCCTTTTTTAGGGATCGGGTGGACAAAAGCTGTCTTCCATGAATTCGGGACTACGCCTTGGGAGTAGGAGTACCGGAAAAGACGCGTTAGGACCGGTGCCAACTCCGGAGCACACGTCCTCAGCACAATTGGGGGGATTCCGTCAGGCCCACTCGACTTCTGGATGTCCAGGGAGAGCAGTGCTTTGCGAACCGAGCGCTGTGAGAACAGCACATCCGGCATGGAGCACTCACACCGCGGGATGGTCGGCGGTGTTTTCCCCCCGTCATCAAGAGTCGAGTTGGACGCAAAAAGGGAGCCTAAAAGGTCGGCTTTGTCTTTTGCGTCATGGGCCAGTGAGTCATCCTCCCTGTGCAGAGATGGTAGTGAAGGCTTACAGAAATTCCCTTGGACAGCCTTGGCGAGAGACCAGAATGCACGGGTTCCCGAAGGAAGGCGAACTAGTTTCTCGCCAATTCTGCCTATGTGCTCTGACTTTGCCTTGGCAATAACTCTTTTGAAGGACCTGGAGGCGAAGTTATACTTCTTTTTAAGTGTGCTGGTATTTACATCCTGAGTCGCCGAAGCCGCAGCCCAGGCTTGATAACACTCCTGCTTACTGCGTAATGCAGTCTTACAGGAGCGACCAAACCAAGGCTGAGATCTGCCTCCGATGGGTACCACAGATGATGGAATAAATAGTTCCATTCCCTGTAGCACCACATCAGTGACAGAGTCAGCAACAGCGCTGGGATCATCCGGCGAGAAGCAAACCCGCCCCCATGGGTAGGATGCAAAGAAGGACCGCATTCCGTCCCAATCCGCCGACCTGTAATGCCAAACACGAAGGCAACCTGCAGAACGCAACCGCGAAGGGAGCGTGAGTGGCACCACACTCCGGATCAGACAATGGTCCGAAGAGCCGAGAGGGGCATCGACGGAAACCTGATATCCGTCCGGATGAAAGGTCAGCAGAAGTTCCAACAGGGAAGGTGTATGATCCTCCACATCTGGAATCCGCGTAGGCGAAGTAACCAGTTGTGTCAGACCATATGCCAAGGCAAAGTCATAAACAGATCTCCCCGCATGATCGGTTAGACGTGAACCGAGCCATTCGGCATGGTGGGCGTTAAAATCGCCAAGGATCACGATCTCTGCGGATGGGACCTGTTGTAGCAAGAAATCTGTAGCCATTTGGACGTGGTCGATGAGTCGGTCTGTTTCGGCATTACCGCTATGGGACCTATAGAGGCACCCGTAGACGCGCGGATGGTCGTCGCTGTCTACGCGTAGCCAAAGGATGGACAGGTCCGAACCTTCAAGACTGCCGAGGCGTCGAGAACAGATGTCCTCTCTGACATACACGCAAACTCCAGCCCGAGGCACAAAGGAATGCTCCAATTTGTACCCCGGGTAGGAGAGATACGAAATATCAGCCGGAGAGGAAACCTGCGTCTCGGTCAGAAAGAGCAAGGCCGGCTTCGCCGTCTCGAGATGGTAGTGGACGGCGTTTAGGTTAGAGTGAAGTCCCCTGATGTTGCAGAAATTCACGGATAGCGTGGCAGGGGTCGTCTTGGTGTTTTTTGCTCAGTTTGCCCCTAGCAATAATGCTTTTGAGCGGAATTTTGCCCCCCCAGAATACGCGGGGCAGCCTGAGCACCCACGCTCTGGATCGGAATAACATGGTCGTGAATGCTCAGCGAGGGATTCTCCAGGGGTGCTGGTACCCTCCTGGGGTAGTTCTTCGTGTAATTCCGCTACCATGTTGATGGGGGGGGGGGGAATTGGGCCTCCGGCCACCTGCACTCACCAGACGAAACGCAGAAGCAAAGCTTCTACTTCACGCCGGTATTCTGTGAGGTCGTGGTACCAACCCGGCTCGAGCCGGCCCATACATGCAACAGCAAAAACTGCTGCGTGGCTCTACCACCGTTAAGTCCTAATATGTTAATTGTGTGTAATTCAATGGCGACTATCCATCTGCGCAGGAATCATACGTGGTAGAACCATGCTGCAGCTATATTAGTAGTATAGTTGTAGCACGAATGGATCGGCTCGATTGGGGATGGACCACGCTCTCACAGAATACCAGCGTAAAATAGCAGCTTGACACTGTTGTATTTCGTATGGTCAGTGTAGAGAATCGGAGACCCATTTTACCGAAAAAGAGGCATTCCATCTTAGTCTTCACGGGTGACGACGCATCTGCATTTTGATTGTTTATAGAGGATTAATATAGATGTCTATCGGCCGCAGCAACGACTTACCATCAGGTGGACTGTGTGCTCGTTTGTCACCCTATCCTATAAAAAAAAGAAGGGAGTATAGTGCTCGAGTGTTGCGCAAGCACAGGTGTACTCTCTATTTCCTTACTCTCGTAGTATGATTTGACGGTAGTTCTACACGACCGGAGAAAAATCAGTTGCAGGACCAACAGCATAACGTGCATTCCGAGGCACAGGGTTGAATGAAACAACGACAAACTCCTGATTTCGGCTGCTACTGAGAATTTCTTTACAGAAAAACCCAATAACTGATTTTGTCTCGACCGGGGATTCAAAACCGGTTCCTCGTGATTATCAATCGCGTTTACGACCACTAGACCAACGAAGCAGTCAGCTATGTTATAGTGACCGAGTGAAAAAGGCAAAAATCTAACGTGTGCCTGATGTACTACCATATGTCAGAGGAGTCACAGACAAGATTGACTACATTTCGAAGAGGGTGCCATGTAACGTATTTCAAGGCGCTGAAAAAGTTTAGTCAGCTGTAATTGTCACGTGTGTTTGTAAAAGTGAGTATCTAAACGGTGCAGAAGAGTAGAAGGTGGATGGCAATTAATGGTATTTTTAATTGGGACAAACAAATAATTAAAACCTAAGTAAAAGATCATATAGATGACGTGAATCAGCGATGCTGTGGTAAGTCTGCAATCTGTAAATGTTATGTTCACGATCGTCTCCGTCATAATACTAGATTTGATAGGACACGTATTTTCGCAAGAGAAAAATGATTTGTAAGGCTATGAACATGTAAAATATGCTAATTTCGATAGAGAATATGGTTGGGTGGTATTATTAGCTTGGGATACTTTAATTGATATTGAATCCCAACCCGTATGCTCAAGTATCTCGGCTCAGGTACTTTGGGCTGTATAATAATAACATATAGGTATTTTTTATATTCTACTAAATCAGCGCTTATCTACGATCCCACCTGTTCAGTTCTAAGTTCGTTCTGCGTATTAAGGATCAAAAATTAATACTGTATGATAGCGGAACTATAATACATAATTTTATTTGTGATTCTACAATGTATCTGAAAGTACGACCCTGACAGAGATCTCTATATCCATCAGTTTTTGACTTCAAGCTATATTTCCAGTACATTTCAACTTCAGCTTATTAAACTTTTGAATTTTTTCAGTTACTTTGTTAGTACCTACATTGGATAGCCTCGTTACAAATTCTGTCCTTCTGAGTATTTGCAGTATCCATTACTCACTCAGCAGCACAAGATTGAGAATTTATGAAAAGCTAAGAAACAGGATATCATTAAAATATATATGTTACGGCTAAAAGCCGAAGTACGGATACACCTAGGTTTAGCTGGCTACTACTATGGGCAGCCTATTGCGGTTGGTTAAACTTAGGTGTATCATATATCACATATTATTTATTAATTAGATAAATTTCTGCGGTCTAAGGTTTAAGGTGTGGTTCCAAACCGCACTTTGACCTACTGTCGCTGATATAAATTGATACATATATCCGTGTTTTTAAAAATTTAATAGTACACCTAAATCTAACCAACTACTGCTAGCCACACCGATTTCTAGCCAGCTAGAACTAGGTTTAAACACTTCGGCTTTTAGCCGTAACATATACACAATAAGAAAACAGAAATATAACATATTGGTCTGGGATATATAGGTCCCATGTTTATGCTGGATTTGAATGTACCAACAGTGTTACTGGGCTAGCTTGTCATACAAGGTGACTAATGATATATTAGGTTTGTGATTATGTTGGCGATAGGCTATCCACCTATCACTTCTTTTACAAATATTTCTCTAATCTATCTTCGTTATATTTATTTTACGAAGATAGATGTAGATGTCTATGGGCCACAGTAACAACTTACCATTAGGTAGACTATGTGCTCTTTTGTCACCCTTATTCTATAAAAAGAAGAAAAATACATTAATACCCCAAATGAGAATAGTATTTTACCACGTGCTTGGTAATGAGTAGAAGAAATACCACTGTCAAGAACTTAGCACCAAAAAGATATAATTTTACCTAAAATATATCTTACTCCTCTTCTGGTTAAAAAAACAAGGCGACGTTTTGAATTAATCTAACTTTAAATTCAAACCGTAACGTAATTCGACCAACCAGTCTGTACTGGACAAGCGTGAAATTTCATTTAGATTCCCAAGAGGCACGATTAAAGTTGGCTGCATTGAGGAGCTTGCGACTCGAAAATTCTAATATATCAGTCAGCTAGTTTCCTATATATTATTAAGAGGAAACTGTAAAACAATAGGTATGTGATTACGATCACACGATAGAAGTGAAAACATAGACTAATGTAATGTTATGCATACAAAACATTCATAATAGTATGTTATTACATTTCCTCTCTCCTCCGCTGCATGCATATTTGACCAGCCCAACGTAAACGTTCGATGAACAAAAAGTTACTTTATTTATAACGTTTTTGCTTATTTGTAATCATCATCATTTTCATCATTACAATCCTTTACAAGTCCACTGCTGAATATAAGCCTCCCCAAGTTAAGCCACAAAGCACAGTCTTGAGTCACCTGCATCCATCTACTTCCTGCATGTCTTACCAGGTCGTCACTCCATCTAGTGGGAGGTAGCCCTACATTTCACCTTCCGGTACGAGGCTGCCATTCGAGAACCTTTCTTCTCCATCGGTTGTCGGTTCTTCGAGCTATATGGCCGGCCCACTGCCAATTCAGCTTACTAATCCCTTGGACTATGTCGTTTACTCTGGTTCTACTGCGGATATTCTCATTTCTAAGTTTATCACGCATAGAAACCCTGAGCATAGCCCACTCCATAGCTTGCTGAGCGAGATTGAGTTTCCTCATACGGCCACGTCTCAGATCCATAATTCATTACTGGCAACACGCACTGGTTGTACAATATCGTTTTCAGGCTTCCAGGTATACTTGACGAAAAGATGTATCGTAATTTCCCAAACGCTGCCCAGCCGAGTGAAATCCGTCGATTGACCTCTCGGTCAAAGTTGGACTTACCTTGTCGGACTATTTGTCCCAGGTAAACATACTCGTCAACAACTTCAAGCTTAGCGCTCACAACAACTACCGGCATAGGTGTGTTTTTTGCTTATTACCCGTAAATAAATGATTGAATTAAAAATGAAGCCAATGAAGAATCGAATTTAATCTTTTATATAAATAATTATAATTTTTTTTCCGATTATATACTATTTCAAGAAGTAACAATTCTCACGCGTCAAAATCGTATTTAATATCTTGTCAATAAACTTTTGAAGAATAACTTTCACTGATTCTGCCAGTTATGTCATCTATACAAATAAATAAAATTGAAGTGTCTGTTTGTAATGTCAAAATTACAGCTTTTTACTAAATACATATGAAAGTATATACGGTACTAATAACAAAAATACAATATTTAAAGCCTGTCTGTTTGTTCCAGGTAATCTCCGAAACGGCTGGACCGATTTTGACGGGATTTTCACTGGCAGATAGCTGATGTCACAAGGAGTAACTTAGGTTACTTTTATTTAAGAAATAGAATTAGGGTTCCGCGCAAAAAAATAAAACCCCAAATAACACGCGGGCGAAGTCGCGGGGAACAGCTAGTAATGAATAAAATAAAATCATTTAGGGTAACATTTTTTTCATCGTGAGAGATCGGCGTGTGCACTTTGGAATTTTACGAATAAAAAACATTTTATCAAATATGTATAATATCTCATTGTTATCATTTCATAATGTCACACCTTGCCATGTGATGGCCGCATAATTCATCACGCCATTTCGACTCGTGGGTATCGTAAAAGTTGATTACAAGCTATTGCACTGCTGTTCGTTGCCGATCAGAGTATTTAACAGCTAGGTTTGTATCTGTTTCTAACGCTATCTTGTTTACGCCTGGCGTAAAATATTCTGATAGGTGACAAACAGCAGTGTCAAACATGTGAGATGTTCGTCAATCCGCCTGCCGAGAGTGACTATTAGGAAAACCGCCTTACAACACCAGAGGCTCATGTCCTGCTGGGGACGTTTACATGCTGATAAAGAAGAACAAGAAGAGAAGAATGTCACCACTAAATATTCAGTTGAGTGATGGATAGCGACATCTTATTTACGTGACTTGTACCTACTGGGACCACAATTTTAATATATTTCAATGACAAAACATTTTTTTAAACTTATCCAAAAGTTCATTATGGGAAATGCTTGATGTCACTCCGACATGAAATATAGCGCTTGTTGCTTATTTGACGGTAAAATTAAACTTTTCGTTATGTAATTCATGTTTACTGAAAACATTTTTAATTTTTTGCCATGTTGAATTAATAAGGCCCCCTTATATGCTGAAAATTCGTCAGAAACGTGACGCTTGACGTGACAGCCACAATATCATAAGTCTTGCACATTGACATGTTTTCTGTCTACAAAATAGACACAATAATTAAACAATCAAATTGTTCATACATGATTCACAGGAGAGAGAAATAGTTTAAAGTTCTTATGCTTCTTCTCGTCGCCAGTCTAAATAACTTCACAAGCCCTCGGACTGTGTGATGACGAAATATAAATAGTTTGTAAAATCTAAAAGTGCACGCGTAAAGAGTGCTTCGTTTAAATTTGATAAAAAAAATTGTATTCCTGATCTTTAAAATATATTATTTACGTGTTTTAATTTTAGCGCTCTATTATTTTAACCGGTAGTCATACAGAGGACAATATTAAATAATGTTTACCAAAATAAATCGATTGCACAAAGTATAAAATCGATTTAGACTGTATAATATAGTACATTTGTCTTATGTCTAAATCAAGGGCTAAAAATATGAAAGGACCTTTAAATTTTTAATAGCAATAAAACTTATAAAAGTTGAAAATCATTTCATTAACAAACTACGCGTACTAGGCAATTATTATGAAATAGGGAACTCGTTGACGTAATCCTGAAGCTGATAAAAAACCCGGTCTCGATACCGTCAATTTTTTCGGGAGGTATCGTGATAACATACAAAATCAACATTCCGATGTCCATGTATTTTTTTTTCAAGCCTTTTTTTTTCAAAGTAGCAATATAAAACGATGTTTTAGAAAATAGGAGATAATTAATTAGAATATTTTCTATATATATAATCTAATCATAGTTCACAATCTTATTGCTAATTCTCTAAATCACATATTTGTTTCATTTATTGTGTTGCGTACTCAGTAGTTACGTAGTAGACCAAGTAATTATTCATTAAAATAACACATGGCGCTAGGCTCCTTCAATTATCTATATAAATAAATAAAATCGAAGTGTCTGTTTGTAATGTTAAAATAACAGCTTTTTACTCAATGCATATGAATGTATATACTTATAACAAAAACACAATTTTTTAATTTTTGTCTGTCTGTCTGTCTGTTTGTTCCGGCTAATCTCCGAAACGGCTGGACCGATTTCGACGGGACTTTCACTGACAGATAGTCGATATTCTAAGGAGTAACTTACGCTACTTATAATTGAGAAGAAGATTTAGGGTTCTTGGCAATATAATAAAACCCTCAATTACACGCGGGTGAAGTCGCGGCGCACAGCAAGATTGAAAATAAAAATGATTACATAACAATTTCGACAATCTTGTCTCGTCTCGAGTCTCGACCCGAAAGTCCTGGGACTCGAGGCAACTAAAATTACGAAAAGTCCCGGGACTTCGAGACACGAGACCTCCCGGGACCCAAACCCTAGTAAAGCACAAACTAATAATTCTTCGCGTTATGAGCCGTGTTATACAAACTTTTTTATTCAATAAAGATTTTAATTAATATTTATTGAATGTCACTCTTATGTTTAATTTCCCTTTGGTTCAAAAAATAACTCTGTCTAGGGAAGAACCAGCAAAATTCCTAGCGGTACTTTATATTGAAGAAAAAAGTTTACAATCATAATATATGTAATACAACAACACAAAACAAGTTAGAAATAGCTCGGTACCAGTTACCTCAATCCCATAGGTTATTATCATCTATAAATCCCCTAATATTATTAAAACCCTTTCTTCATTTCGATTCAAGAGTAGCACCAAATATTCGAAAATGAAAATACAAATACACTATTGGACCAATATATTATATTATTTTAGTTCAACAAATTATTATTATTTAATCTATGATTCGATTTAATTATTCGCCATTTACAAATCTGAGTTCAGTTGGATAATATTGTGCCATACGTTAGCAGTGTAAGGGAATTTACACCTCATTTCGTCCCTTTACTGTCGTGAGAGGCGACTAAAAGAAATACGGAAAATATTTTATAGCTTCTGACAATGACATTAGAAATTCAATTTTATTTTTGCTGTAACTAGAAAAATACGTACGGTATAGCCACGCTTTGACAAAATCGCATTTCTACATAAAATATAATCCAACGTTCAGGGCGGAGAACAACAACTTTCTTCTTGGTAATGCCTCGAGGACGGCAAATGATTTGCGGGGATGTGTTTCTTTTATCACGAAGATTCTCTGTGGAGTTCAAGACAGCGGAAACCTAGAAATGTAATTTGCACTTGAAATTGTATCTTCAATTCTGCCATTCGCTCTTTGTAGCTTTGAAAATGTTACGTGGTCCCAGTCTTAGATTTTAAAATTTCGAAAAGGATGATGTAGTTTTGATACATTACCACGTAGCTTAGTGGTAACAGGTGCAGGCTACAATATTATTTCTGTAAGTAATACTAACAAGAGTCAAACATTTGTGTATTTTTATAAAACTTTAGTGACAAATGAACTAAACGTTCAACTAATAGTAAGAGGCTATGTCAATCCACGAATATTTGCGGTCATCCTTAAGCATACAAAGCTACAGATGCGTGGTCGCTTCTGAAGAATAAAATGGAATACCTCACAGCGTGTTACATAATATTGGCTGTCTTTACTATTTAGGCCAGAACACATCTGTGCAGGCACTTTTTTTTCTCAGCAGATACAAATAAGAGGGTGGTATTAACGTAGACATTTTGATTTCCGCACATGACGCTTTTGATTGCCCCGAGCACTTGTTCTATCACCAGGAGGGCGACCATCTGTCTCAAGGAGGTGTCGGATTTTTCGTCCACAAGTCTCTCGTTAAAAACGTTGTAAAGATTGGGAGTGTGTCGACGAGGGCTGCGTACCTTATACTCAGAATCACCAAACGGTATTTGCTGAAGGTCATACAGACTTACGCACCAACCTCGGCACACCCGTTGAGGAGGTGGAGGAAATATATGACGATATCTCTAGAGCCATGCGTTCCTCCAAGACCCACTATACGGTGTTGATGGGCGACTTCAATGCATAACTAGGCACAAGAGAAAACGGTGAATTGAAAGTAGGGAAATTCGGAATAGGGCAACGGAACCCAAGGGGCCAGCAGCTGGCCGACTTTATGAAGAAAGAGGGGCTCTTTATGATATACTCTTTCTTCCAGAAGTGGTCCCACAGGAAGTGGACCTGGTCGAGCCCCGAAGGTTCGACAAAAATGAGATTGACTTCATTATGGCGACCAGACCACAACTGTTCAGTGATGTCTCAGTGATCGCGAGGGTGAAAACTGGTAGCGATCACCGAATGGTTAGAGGCACACTGGCCTAAACCTTAAGTTGAAGAGATCTCGTATAATGAAGTCAACGCTCCGTCCCCCTCGCGTTCTAGTCCAAAGTCCCGAAACATTTCAGCTCGAGTTACAAAACTGTTTTCAGTGTTTGGAAGACTGTAATAAAGTGGACGATATAAATGGTAAGCTAGTGGAAACTGTCCATGCGGTCGGAGCAAAGCACTGCAAGACCCGCCGCAGAAGAACACAAAAACTCTCCGATCACACTCTTAATTTCGTGGATGTTAGACGGGAGATGAAGCTGCAGTCTTCAAGAGAATTGACAGCATACAGGCAACTGAACAGACAGATCTCCAAATGCATGCGGCGGGACTTACGCAACTTCAATACTGCTCGTATTGAAGGAGTGATCTATCGGAACCAGGACTCCAAAGTCTTTGCTAGAGATCTGTCCCTCAGAAAGAGCCAATTGTCGAAGCTGTAGACCGAGTGTGGCAGCGTCGTTTCCAGGACACCTGAGAGTTTGAGTGAGATTGAGAGATTCTATTGGCAGCTGTACACGTCATCGTTGGAGCCACACGCAAGTGTGAATAACGATCCAAGAGCGAGTCTTATCAGACACTCTCAGTCTGAGCGAGATTAGAATTGCTCTCCAGCACCTTAAAAACGGCAAGTCCTCGGGCGAGGATGGAATTATAGCGGAGCTTCTGAAAGCGGGTGATAAACTGGTTCTTGAAGTCCTTCAGAAGCTCTTTAATTCTATCCTATATCTATAAGTGCGGTGGTCTAGTTCTTCAAGAAAGGCGATAACGCTCTCTTGAAGAACTACAGACCGATTTCCCTATCCTAACCCAGGCGGTATATTATATTGCATTATTTAAATTTCGTTAACTTAATATCACCGCATTGACATAACTCAGCCGATGAAGCAATTTTATAGAAAGGTTTTTCCTTATTACGGCTAATATTAAAAATTCTAATTTAAATTTTCAGATAAAAACAAATTTATAAATATTTGCGCACATTAACGCAACCATAAACAATTTATCGCCTATATCCAGCGGAATTTATGGTCCCAAAATAAAACATTTACCTTGTTCTGAGTCCCTTGGGGGTTTAATTCGTTTTAAACGAAACAGTAATTTAAATGTGCGTGGAATCGTTTAACTTAATTGTTTCTGTAACCGTAAAAATTGTAAAACAATTATCTATGCCTTGACTTTTTATTCTTAAAAATAATATATTTACTATATTTATATTTTATTCCTCACCGTGTGCTTTCTGCCTAAACGAATGCGTTATCCCAGAGCGCTGTAGAGCCCACTGTGGCAAATCGCAAAACAAATTCGTGGAAACAGGAGGTATTACATATAATCTTGTTACACTAGATATCTTGACTTCTAGGATTTACAGGACATTAAAGTTGAGCTACACTCAACATATGATACGCACACGCTGCATTACGTAACTAATTGTTTTTCTTTTTTGTTTTCCTTAAGCGTTATCCTCACGCTAGTGTTTTCTTCTGTGTCTAGAAGGCAGATATTCATTGACATTCAGGCCGCTAGTTAAGCTAAGTTATTGAAGCTAGTGAAAAGTGAATTAAGCTACATGGCAACGACATAACCATCATTATTACAGCCTATCAAAAGTCCACTCCTGAACATAGGATTCCTCCTCAGATTGTCTTATAGGGCGATACTTGCCATAGTTACCACGCTTGGCAGGCGGGTTGGCAAACGCAGTTTATATTATTTTGAGTCGTTATCAGGAAGATGCTGCTGCATTTTAATGCCACATTTTCTCTCTCACCTTTGATGAAGAAAATTGTAACACATGATTTGGGGTTGTGAATTCTCTTACACTACTCTACACGACATATTAAGTAAATGACACAAAGACAAAAATGAATACTCGCAATAAATTTTTGTAAAATGCCGGCCCCGGATTGAAACGCTTAGTCACTGCGCTACCTACGACCAATTAAATTATCAGAACCACTCAAAATTCTTTTAAATTTCCTATTTCAGCAGTAGTGGAGATGATTTCTAGTCATAGACTGATTCTATTCAATCAAGCCTTGCAAATGGAGTATTGATCTACCGAATTTGTATTCAAATTTTGCAATCCAATCGTTTGAATATTCTAAGCACTTAGTAAATCCATGTTATTTAATCTACTGTAAGATATATAGTGGGCTAGCGACCATTCTTATTGCCTTGAAGGACTTCTTCTGGATTTATTACATTTACTCGAATACTACAAATAAAAATAAACATATTTCACTGTCCGTACAATTAAAATCCGTACAATTATTCTCATTTAATTTACATTATTCTCACCTATTTCTACCGTCACGGAGCACTTTTTTCACAGCTGTGTTCCGGTCTGTAGGGTATGGGTAGCGGTGTGTTAGTACAATTTCAGGCTGTGAGCTGCAGTTGTCTTTTTTAAAAGTTGTGTGCAGTGGTCCATGGACTAAATTAGCCATTTACCATCAGGTGGAATGTAAGTTCACTTTACACTTCGTTTTACAAGAAAAGAAAAAACTTTATGTATTGTAAATTAAAACAAAAAGCACGTAACACGCACATTGTGGCAGAGTGAATCATTGCAATCAGGTGATAACAAATGCCAAAAGTTTACAAATTCACTATTTTTTTTATAGAACAACGGTGACAAACGTTACTACATTCATAGTAAATATGTGCTGTGGCCCATAGACATCTATATTTATCCTCGATTACGAATCAAAATGCAAATGCGTTGTCACCCGTGAGGACTAAGATGGAAATATAGCCTAGATCCCTCTTGGCTTTGCACGTAATTGTTCGTAATCTTTCATCACATTCGGTTCAGCTACTTCCAAGATTAGCCAGGACTAACAAACAGACAGACAAACAGAAAGAGAGCCTATTTCTGCCCTTAAAGCCGATCAAAATTGATTACCGAGTCGTTTCAGCACAGTTCTTAGGTGTGATAACGAATCTACATTGATTCTTAATCGAGGATAAATGTATATGTCTATGAGCCACTGCATCCAATTATCATCAAATGGAATGTGTGCTCGTTTGTCACCCTTATTCTTTAGAAAATGAGAGCCTTTAAATTACTGTGGATTTAAATATTCTTTGTGACATTTATGTTGGCTGAAAGGAAGCATGAAACAGAACTTTAACAGTTTCCCTGTCCGCGAAACAGAAACAATAGGTAAACATATGAAATGTTCATAATGTATGATTCATGAGACATGGAAAGGGTTAATGGGGTCAGAGCAAGGCGATTGTATCAGGGAAGGGAAATGAAGATTGATGGACAACGGACAATTTCAGAGTTATGGATATAAACTAGCCCAATGGATGAAACAGTAATTCTTTAAAAATCGAGTGCATAAGTAATCGCAGAAAAAATAAAATATCTTTTAGAAAAATATCCATATACCCTATGCAATCGTTGACACTCCATGTGTTCAAATCCTTTAAGCCGTGAAAGCTTAACAGTGTGGGAAGGAAATAAACAGATATATGTACATACATGCATACGATAAACATTACCTTTGAATAGAATAGAATAGAATAGAATAATTTTTTATTCAATATTGATTATTACATGATACTTATTGGGAAGAACCAGCAAGAAACCCAGCGGTACTTTTTTTTCAAACATATTTCACTTAACAATAACTTCGTTTATACAATTTTTAAATGATTTTTCATAGAACCAGCATGGTGGCGATCACCTTATTCCCAGGGGTTATTTTCATTCATGTATTCCTTAATATTATAATAACCCTTTTTGTACAGTTTTTCTTCAATAAAACTTTTGAACTTGTTTATTGCCAAACTTTGAATATGTTCTGGGATTTTGTTGTAAAAGGGTATTCGAATGTTTTACGTTAGGTATTGTAAATTTAATACACTTTGTCTAATTGCCGTTTAAGAGCATATTGTTGGCGTTAAACCAATGTACCAATTTCGATAGAGCATTATTTACATCGTCATAATTAATTAACTGTCGTTTGAGTTTGAAAATTAAAGAGGTATCGTCAGCAAATAATACTATATCATGATTGTCCCCTACAAGATAAGGTAAGTCATTAATATAGATTAAAAACAGGAATGGGCCAAGAATCGAGCCCTGAAGAACGCCCATTTATACTAATGATCCGAAGGAACCTTCACCATTGATCACGACTTTTTGAGTTCTGTTACTTAAATATGAAGTAATAAATCTAAGCGCTAAATTTTATACACCGTAATGTTGTAGTTTGTTCAAGGGGAGCCGGATAAAAAATATATACTTCACAAAATGTGATCTTTGTTTTATTCCCCACAATTATTTTTCTATTTAAAACGCTAGAACTACACAGTTAATGGCGTTCTTATTCCTCATCACCAGTTCTTAAATTCCCCTGTTGGACATTGGGTCTCTTCCATTGTAGGGAGAGTTTTCTTTTTTTTCAATCGCTACTTGTCTTTTTTATAGACTAAGGGTGACACATTAGCACACAATCCACCCGATGGTAAAAGGATCTTGTGTGAGAGCGTGGTTCTTCGCCGGCTGAGCCCATTCGTGCTACAGCCGTAGTATAGCTGCAGCATGGCTCTACTACTTATGTACCCAACCCAACGTGAAATTTCCAGTATAGATATTTTACGTCTGACATAACAATCCTGCAATTTCCCTGGTATTGTAGTTGTTCATGGGCAGAAATAGTCACTTAAAATCAAGTAAGCCACGTTAATTTGGTCCATCCTTAATAGAAAAATAACTACAGGAAATACGAAACAAAAATCCTATTTAAGTTAAAATAAAAATAAAAGAAAAACCTCTTCTTAGAAAATTATTTAAAAACAAGCCTTCGTATGTATTTTTTTACAGTAAAATAGATTTTCTACACAAAAATTACTACTTGAAGAATACAATTAAATTTGTCCAGACTCCAACTATGTGCGTCTTGTTGAGAACATTGTTCGTTATTTGTTACACAATAAACTACGCAAAAATGTATTTACGAAAGGGCATATTATCATAATGACATTTTGCCCTGCAAAAATATTTTTGCAGTTCATGAAAAAGAAAAAAAACTTCAAGTAATCTACGTATTTTATTTGCAAATTAAAAAATTGTGCAATTGCATAATGTCATCATCATTATCATCTTTACAGCCTCTCAAAATCCACTGCTGTACGTAGGCTTCTGATTGCTTTACAAGGGGTACTTGTCATAGTTGCCACGCTTGGTAGATGGGTTGGTAATAACAGTTTTTTTATTTTATTTTATATTTGATATCAGAAGGACGCTGCTGCCAATCTCCTGGTTTATTTCTCTCTGTTGCCTCTCACGACAAACACGAGACGATATGGAATATCGGATATTTTTAAACCGCAAATGCATTTTATTACAGTGTAATGGTAGTAAAAAAATGCGGTCTCCTATCTGCTTGCTAAACGTGGCGACTATGGCAAATATACCCCTATGAGGCAATCGGTGCGGGAGGTCTATGTTCAGCAGTGGACTTTAATATGCTGTAACGTTAACAGAAACTATACAGTAAGAGTAGCTTAGTGTACTCATATTGTAATCCTGTCAAGTATCACGCAAGTCATTTTTTAAGAAAATGGACTTCTTTTTTGTACTTCTCTAACTTACATAAGTTTTCCCCAAGTCGTAAAAGTATTTACTTTGATTCTAAAAATGTGACAATGATTTTATCTCTGAAGTTGGAGCAAAAATAAAAACGGCATAAAACGCTTTATTTCTTCAATCTCTTTTACCAATGGGTAGCCGATTTAGTACCCTGATAATGTCTGATTGCTGTCTTAGCTTTTAGGATTAGACTATTGAAATATCTTTACGTTCAGTTTAGATTTGCAGTGCGATTGTGTTACTATTTTTTTAACCTCCACTTTAGGGATATTCTCCTGTAACGTGGTGCAGGTTACATACATAAATTTTACAAGAACAAACTTCCAGACCCGGATACAAATACTTGTTCCATGCGGGATTCGAACCCGCGACCCTTAGCACTGCAACTCATTGCTAAGCCATTGCGCTACATAATTGAACTCTGGCGGAAATAATTGACCGGTAGGAAACATTTTCCAATTGCGTTATGTTTTTTCATTATAATATTATTTTTGACCTTTTAGACGAGAGCCACGCTGCTCTATATTAAGCTGCTGCACGATTTAGATTGACTGAGAAAGGTCCACACTCTTCAAGGTTACCAGCGTAAAAGAACAGCTTAATTCTGATATGTTTTTTAATGGTGAGTGTAAAAAACCAGAAACCCTTTTTACCAGTAATGAGACAATGATAGACATTGCCTCATAGGTGATATCGCATCTAAATTTTAATTCCTAATCGTGGGCAAAGGTTGGTCGTTTTAAGTGGTATAGCCATTGTGCAATTTAATAAAGTTTATAAAGTGTTGGCTCTACCGGGTAAGGACCACGCTCTCACATAATACGATCATACAATAGTAGCTCAACGCTGCTGTGTTTTGTGTGGTGAGTGTAGAGAACCGGAGACCCTTTTTACTGGAAACGAGGCACTCCATCTTATTCCTCTGGGGTGAAATTTTGATCTACATTTTGATTGTTAACAGATAGATGTAAATGTCTATAGGCCTTTGTACCATTAGTTGGACTCTGTGTTTGTTTGCCACCCTTATTATATAAAAAGGCCCACATGCTTAATGTAAATCTTGTGAAAAATTGAAGAATATACGAGATCTTAATTATCTCGTATATTCTTCAATTTGTAAACAATTTATCTGCTATATGCTGTGAAGTTTATAGACACCGAATAAAACATAATCCAAGCCGCCAGATCCTTGGAAGTTTTACTCATTTTATAAGGTCGTCACATAAACAATTTATGCCTATTTCTGATTAAATGCTTTCAAGGCGATTAAAAATTTTACAGCAAATACGAGCACAGTCTATCGGATGGTAAGTGGATTCTGTGGCTCATAGACATCAATCAAAATGTGGGTGTTCTCTACGGTGAAACCTGCGTGTTCAAGAAATTAAAATATTCTCGAGAACATATGAAGTCCGCTAACACGCATCGGAGCAGCGTCGGGAATTAATAGCCCCACAACTCTATCAGAAATGAGAGGAGGCCTCTGTATAGCAGTATAATATATAGCAGTATAAATATATAAAGGCATTGAGTTTAAATTTCTTTAAATTTTCCGGTACTTTGGGATTACCAAAAATTAATATTCAAAAACTAAAGGTAGCCGGGTTAACGATGAATCGATGTCATAATCGAGACGTCAAACATCTCAGTCCCCCCCTTGACCATGGGTGCTGTAAAGCACCCGAAACGTTGAGAATTAGAAAGTTAAATTAAATGTGATATTTTATTGCGTTTAATTTAACTTTTTAATTCCCGTAAAAATTAGTTTTATTTAACATAATATAGTATTATTTTCTGATGACATTTCATTAATTTTCAAATGAAAAAAATGACAATTATTATAATATGACGAAGTAAATAATGTTATATCTAAATTAGTAAATTGGTTTAATGTTAATAATTTGTGTTTAAATTTCACTCAAACGAAATGTATGAAATTCATGACTCCAAATGTCAAACATTTAAATAATAATACAATATTAAATGGGAAGGAACTGAGTCTTGTCAATACTACCATTTTTCTTGGAATAAAACTAGACGCGAAGCTACAATGGAGCTCCATATCTCAAAATTAGCAAGCAGACTTAGTTCTCCAGGATATCCTGTAAAAAAGATTAGAAATTTTACCAGTCTGGAAACAGCTTGACTTGTTTACTTAAGCTAGGTATTTCCATAGCATTATGTCGTATGGTATTTTGCTATGGGGACAGGCGACTTACACTGAAATTATATTTATTTTACAGAAGATGGCCATGAAAGCAATATATGATTTAAAACCTAAAGAGTCGCTCCGACAAAAATTTACGGAAAATAATATATTAATTTTGGCCTCTCAATACATTTATGAGAATGTTCATACACAAATATAAAAGTAGTTATACAAAAATAAGTGATAGTCATTGTGTAAATACTAGGAACAGACACAAGCACCTCTTACTCGACTCCACCGAGTCAGTAATTCATTATTTGGGCGATGTATACGCTTTTACAACAAAATCCACAGAAAATATACAAAATTTTACCTTCTCAAATTTCAAAACCTTTATTAAGCAAAGTTTGTGTAAAAAGGTTTATTATAATATTAAGGAATTTATTAATGATAATAACCCCTGGCAATTAGGTGATCGCTACCAAGCTATTTCTAATTTGTTGTGTTGTTAATTATGTAACATACATGATTTTAAGCTGTTTAAAAAAAAGTCCCGCTGAGTTTCTTGCTGATTCTTCCCAGGACAGAGGTTTTTCTTCGAACCTGTAGTAATTAAACAAAAGAACAACTTTCAATAAGTAATAATTATAATCTATATTGAACAAAAAAAGTTTCTCAAAAAAGTCATATAATATTGTAAGTATTATGTTATGCATGAGAATTTATTCTGTATTATCTTATTTTTGGTCAATGTTCAGTGCAAAGAGAATATAACTACTATGTTTAGTTCAGTGTAAAAATTCAAGGGGATTTAAATTGTAACTAGAAAACAATTTAGAATACTGGTAATAAATATGATTCGCTTTCGAATTGATTTCCTAGAAAAAGTAACGTACATCGTTGACTGTAAACCAGTAATTCCAAATTTAAATCGAGATCCCTGTCTTTTCCAATTTTCATACTGAATAAAGACTATAATTAAATAAGATTATAATATTTATTAAAAATGGTCTCCGGTTCTCTACACTCGCCATATGAAACACAATAGTTTTAAACTGCTATTTACGCCGGTATTCTCTGAGAATGTGGTCCTTCCCTGGTCGAGTCGACTCATTTGTGCTACTGGAAACGAGACATTCCATCTTAATTCTCAGGGGTGACACTTCATCAGCATTTTCATCTTTAATCGAAGTAAGATTCAGATGTCTGTGAGACACAGCATTCTCTTACCACCAGGTGGACTGTGTGTTCATTTGTCACCCTTATTCACCATATTTTATGAAAATTATGTTAGAGGTGTAAGAAGAAAACAAAAGCCTAAGCCGGTAGGACACATTATACATACTGATAAAAATAGTTATCCATAACATTATTCCTGTACCTAAGACACTTATTTCGTAAATTTTAAACCGGTTCTTATAACACAAGCAGCCAGTAGTTCTCTATTTTAACGAAACGACAGAACTTTAACGAAGTTCTTTGCAGTACAAGACTAGTTTGCTCTCAATACGCGTTCACCGTTTGCAAACTTTAGTCTTTCCAACAATACTTGCTATATTTACAGTATAGCAAGTATGAAAGTCTTAAAAATTTTGCTTTTTTTACTTTGCGCATTTACCATTTTATATCAAACTAGCGATCTGCCGCGGCTTCGCACGGCTGATTTCTGGATCTCTACAACAGGGCCACCTGCCGAGTTAAATTATGAATCATTTAGATCATTCTGGGACCCACACAATACACACACAAAAAAAATATCAAAATCGATCCCGCCGTTTTCGAGTTTTAACGAGACTACAGGAGCTTCAGGATAATTTTTATTTAAATTTAACACCACTGCACTGCCCTTTGTGGGTGGAATTTCATAAAATCCGTTCTTGGTAAAATTTAACATGCCAAAAAGGATATATAGGAAAGTGTGATCTAAATTTATTTTCACAGTTGGCTTATTTAAATTTTGCTACAAGAATTCTACCAAATTCAATTTGTTACTTCGGTCTATACAACAAAAGAGCCATTTTAAAGCTATTTCAATGTCTGGAATAAACAAATTAATTGAACTCAGTGTAACACTGAATTCGATGATGCTGTATGTGTGACTGCCTCGTTGGTGTAGTGGTTGTAGTAGAGCTAGTGATGATCATAAGGTCCCGGGTTTGGATCCTGGGTCGGGCCAAAAAAATCAGATATTGAGCTTTTCCATCAAGAAACACTCAGTAGCTGCCCGGAGTAAGGATGCTGGCGGTGTCATACCCTCTTGCCTCGGAAAGCATGTAAGGCCTGGTAGGTAGGCCACGTAGGTTCTGCGCCTGATCTCTCTCCGGTCGGGTCGGTTTACCGCCCCATCGGACTATAAGAGCGAGGGAATAGAGAGTGCACCTGGGTTTGTGCATACAGTTGGTCGCTATAATTCCTGTCCTGCGCCGATGACTAGTCACCGTTGAGGCTGGCCGGCGTGACTAGGGTTAGGCTTTTTCGGGTTGTGTCCGGCCAAATTTTTATGTGTCGGGCCTGTCCGGCTTTTGTTAGGCTTTTTCTTAGTGTAACGCGTTGCACGCATCGTTTGAAGAATAAATAAATAAGTAACTTGAAACTGTGCCGTGATTGATTAATAAACAACGTAATATGTAACGGAGTATTTTAGTTTTTTTCTCGGTGGGTTGGAGTTGGTGAGTTTTTTGGCTTGCATGGCCTCAGAAAGGTATGTTTGGCTAAAAATTACTACCCGGCTTTTAGGGGCGCCGAGTCCGGCTTTTTCATTTTAAGAGATGGCAACCCTAGCCATGACCGTAATTCGGTCTGGAGGACATTAATTTTATTATTATGTGGTATAAAAAAGTTAAGACTGTCTAAAATAATCTTTATATACTCAACAATAATCATCTATCCATCCATTACAATCTATGAAATCCCACTGCTGAAAAAAGGCCTCTCCCACAGATTGCGTCATGAATGGATTTTGCCATAGTCACTACACTTCACGGTAGGTAGGCAACCACAGTTTTTTGTAGGATTTTGAAATATGCTACTGCCAATTTCAAACACATGGGATGATACGGGATATTGAATATTCTTAGACTGCCACTACACGGATGACTCAACTTTATGACATGGTAGAGGGTCCCAAAAATCACGAAGCTTGATGGCAATTGACGATCGTAGATTCAGGCTTGTGGTCGTTTTGTATTGTGTCAGGTTTGTATGTATGCCGGGAAATCTGCCATCGACACGTCTACAAGTATACTCAGGGGAAGACCATACGATAGAGTGGCGATTTTGTGGGAAAATCAGTTTTTCTTTTGGTTTCCTTTATAAGCTATCGCAGCGATCACATCAGTGTCTTAGCGTGCCTTAGACGGGCTCTGCATCAAAATTTATTGGGCTCCCAAATAAGGAGTAATAAAGATTTTTCACAAAAGGAACAAAAACGCTCGCATCGAATTAAATAATTATACAGGGTTATTGAAAATACGAGTAAATAAGGCTTTTACTTTTATTTGAAATTATGTCAAATTAAATGTGATTTATGGACAAAAACGTTTTTGCCTACCGATCTACCCCTACAAATGTGTGTGTGGGCAGTAAAGTCAGTCAAAATAATGGATAATCACGCATTTTCAATTTTTTAGGACAGAATGTTTATTTTTTTTTAAATTAAGTTTTCTTTAACATTTTTTCTGCAAATTTAGCCGTTTACTGCAAAATAAGCCTGTATATTGATTATAAGTTATTACTTACAATTTACATCCTTAGAACTCAACTAGTCAAACAATTCAAATCAAATATATTCTTTTGTTGCATTTTGTGCGGCGAACTTATTTATTATTACATATCATCCATAACTGAAAACGATTCCAGTTTTTCTAAATTTTCTGCCTCTATAGAGTATAGATATTAGTAACAAGTCTGATAACCTTTCCAGTCCCATAGAAGTTCTTAGAATTTTTGCTTATACAGTTTCGGGGACCCTGTAACCCTAGGGCCTCGTATCATTGATACGGCTGATACAGCGGTAGATACGCCCCTGGATCAGATAGTGTATATCAAGATTGAAATTGACAATCGACTCCGTTTGAGCTGCCAATTTGTGTTAGTTCAGTGTGGCTTGTGGTGGTGGGGCGGCGGTGGGGAGAGGAGTGAAGGGATTGCGAGGCGCTTCTCTCCCTACTCGCGCCATGTGTTCTGGTGCAACTTAAGCACCCCCACAAACTATATTTTTTTTTTTTTTTTTTTGCGCCCGAAGCAATTTGAAAAGGGCTACCCTTTACGGGAGGCGGAAAATGCATTACGCATACCACGATGGCTATCCATCGTGGTTATGTGGGACTCACTGCCTACCGGGGGACCTAAGTGATACCCACTAAAAACCGCCTTTGGGGACTGGCAACTAGCTCTATTAAAGCTGCATATGCCGTATCGTAAAGCGACCCTCTTTTGGGAAAAGAGGGCGCAGGCGGCTATAAGCCGCTGAGGGAGTGCCTGGGAAGGCAATTTGATTGTAAAAGGTTAATTATTTATGAAAGTTTAATTATGAAATTGACTGAGCCATCAGGAGGTAGTCCAGATCGTTTGACAGAGAATAGGCGTGTTCGAGTGGGAGTTCCTCGGCCTGCGGATGCGATAGCGAGAGGGAGTGGGGTTGCACACTTAGCTACCTCACGAACGAGTATGTTATTGAAACTCTGAGACTTTAAAGAAGTTTCAGAGAGTTTTAATTAGTGAGTGCCTACGGAGGCAGTTTTAACCCGACGTATTTACCTTACGATGAAATGATTAAATTAATTTTACAATGTACTTAAAAGATTATGATGCTCTGTAAGAGCAAGGAGTCTGTCCTGAGGGGACTTGGCAGCGCGCAATTTGCGTGCTAAGACTGTGATCTCCCCAATGTTGATGTTCTTAATAGCGGCGTACACCGTATTTAGATCATCAGCCACTGAGGGTTGTTCATGCTGTGCAGCGGGGGACGACCGCGGAGGGTCGGCCTTTTTGGGTCCCCAGGGAAAGACTGGAGGCTGTAATGGTTGCGAGAAGCCCGGAGGTGGGCGAAGAAGAGGGGGAGGGACCCGGGTGGGCCTTGGGTCTACCTGAGATGGGCGAAAATATCTCCTAGGTGGCAATCTTGACGGGAGGGCCGGGAATGACTTAGCATTAACCGGTGGTGGAGCGTGCCTAATGGGGCGGGGGTGAGGTGCGCAAGGGCAGCCTCTGTAGTTAGCCGGGTGGCCTGTTTGTTTACACAGGACGCACGCGGGTGGGGATTCGGCATTTTTGGGCCGGGGACACTCTTTCGTGTTGTGGGGGTCGAGGCACTTAACGCACCTGGGTGGGGCGGAGCAGTTGGCCGCCGCATGACCATATAATTGGCAGCGGTGGCACTGCGCCGGGTAGCCGCGCCTATGTGGGAGCTCAGCCCTAACTCCCGACAGCCCACACACTGTGCGTAACTGCCGGAAGATAGTCTGTGCCTCCGGAGCGTTTGAAAGAATAGCGAGAGCGAGGGGGAACCTCAAGCCTGTTCTGCTGTGCATTTTATGCACAGCCTCAACCGGGAATCCTTGGGACTTAAGGTCCTCAAGGATTTCCTCGTTGGAAATTTCAAAAGGGACGCCTCGGATGACGGCCCTGATTTTGCGCTCTTCCGGAAGAGCGTATGTGTGATAAGAGACTTTTTCGGCTGTGAAGAGCCTGGTGAGACGACGAAAGTCGTCGACAGATTTAGGGATGATTTTAATAGCCTCCCCGAGGTTGGTGGCTTGGTCATATTTTATTCCTGCGTCGTAGCAGGTTTTGGAGAGGCGGGTGAATTGGGCCTTGTCTCGTAAGAAGACAGGGGGCGGAACTTGCTTCTTAGTCGGGTTAGAAGCACGGCGGGAGGCCGGCTTGGGCAGTGGTGTTACTGAAACTGCAGCGGGAGCTGCGGGGACTGAGGCATCTACGGGGGCTGCGGGGGCGGCAGAAGCCGCCGAAACGGTTTTCGCGGCGCGTTTACGACGCTTGGAAGACACTGTCGTGAACTCTGATTCTTCGGATCCGTCTGAGTCAGACGTCTCCGTAGAACCAGAGCCCCGGAGTGTGGATTCTGAGTCGGAGTTGGAGTTGGAGCACTCCATGTCTATCTCAAGGGGCGCGAACGAGTTCCGGGACTCGAGGTAGGACGCTATAACGGGCGGCGGTGCCTGAATGGTGGTAGGAGCCATAAGGGCTGTCAAGGCTGCTCTAAAAGCTTGCGGGTCATTTTGGAACCTATGGAATGCATCGCGCACTTTACTTTCAAAATTCTGCGAGGACATTGTCGTTGGGGACTACGTAAATATATAAAAAGTTAGGGGGATACTGTTCTGAAAAGAACAGAACGCAATCTAATAACAGTAAGGGCGGGATCACCGTTCTGAGAAGAACGGGACGGTTTTATTCTAGGAGTTGTGCCCTGGTTCTCAAAAGAACAGGGCCTTGCTCTGAAAAGAGCAAGTAACTCCCTTGAAACAATATACACGTACAATAAATAACAATAAAATAATTACAAAAACAAAATGACAATTAAAAAGCAAGACCAACAGTCAAACCGCCCCGCCCGGAGACAGGGAGGTAATAACTGGAGTTAGCGAAAAAGGACTCACCAGACGTCGCACTGTACAGTGCGAGCAGGACAGCGGAGGCGCGAGAGCGAGAGAGCACTACCGTACGGGGACGGATGTGCGGACTACCTAGACGCGACCGCTCGAGAGCGGTGCCACAGGCGGAATGATGACAAACTATATTGACGATTTTGTAATACATGCAAGAAGCTAATTTTTTTTAAAACTTTACCCCCACTCTAGGATTTTCTCCTGTGTTGTAGAGGCAGTTTACAAACATAAATTGGACAAGGACAAACATCCTTGTGCAATTAACTATTAGTAAAAACAGTAAGAATAAAAGAACACCCCACAAACTAGATTGACGATTTTGTAATACATGCAGGAAGCCAATTAATGCAGGTGCTTAAGAAACGTGTTATGTGGTTTTTTTTTAACGTTACCCCCACACTAGGATTTTCTCCTGTGTCGTGGAGGCAGTTTACAAACATAAATTGCACAAGGACAAACATCCAGACCCGGAACAATTATTTGTAGGCCATACAAATACTTGTTCCGTGCGAGATTCGAACCCGCGGCCCCCAGCCCAACAACTGATTGCTAAGCCACTGCGCCACGGAGCCGTGCGCCGTCCTTTGGGGAGGCCTGTATTCAATAATATTTGGTAATGATAATAATGATGAAAACTAATTTTGAAAAGAAGCTTTAATGAAATTGTAATGGAATTATAAAAATATTAAGTCGGCATGATGATTTTGTTTCTTACACAATGATATTTTGTTGTCAAAACTTTTTTTACAGATGAAGGCAAACTATCACACTGTCTGCCTGATGGTAAGTGGATGCGAAGTCCTGGATTTAAATCCGTGGTTGTGCCAAAATCTGTTGTTGGGTTTTTCTGTCACTAAATCCTCAGTAGCAGCCCGGAGTCACAAAAGTGAAGATGTTTCACTCCCGTGCCTTGGAAAGCACGTAAAACCGTTGGTGCTGCGCCTTAACTCTTGCTACCGTCGTGTCGAATTATCGTCACATTGAACTATGAGAGTTGAGGGAATAGAAAATGCACCTGTGATCTCGCACACACTCGGGCACTGTTATCCTGTCCTGCGCTCATAGCTAGTCTCCGTTGAGACTAATCGCCGTGACCCAAATTCGGAACGGAGGATATTATTATTTGTCATGCATATAAAAAAAAAACAGATATTAAAAAGTTTTATTAAACGTGATAAAATATAATTTATTTTATTAGTTTACTCAGTTGAATTACCGATGTTCACGTATTATGATATATAAACTTATTTCCTATTCGGCCAACTCCAACGATGAATTACTTTATTGAGATTCCTAAGGTTTTGTATATTTATAATTATTAGGAACCCTCGCCACATTCATCAATCTTGAGTGACGTAAATTTATGTTAAGAACACGTAATATTTGTAGAAAAGCTAACGTGATACATCTCATATTTTATTTTAGTTCATATAACTCTGCATGGAGATATTACTGTCACTGTCACAGCGCTTGTTTTATATCCTGTCCTTCCCAAGCCGATAACGGACATGTGTAAATTCGGTCTATTCCTATAAGAATTAATATGTTAATTGCGTGAAATACCTGTTACTTAAAAAGTTAATTTTATTGTTTAGTACCTCAATAAAATTTGGGAAATATTTCAAAATTATTTCACAAACGTGAAGCATAATTAAGAAATTATGCTTCATGTTTGTGAAATAATTTGAAACGAAGACTCCTGTCACAATACGGCTAGTAAACCGAAGTTTCAATGTGAAATGGGGTGGCAATTTCCTAACGAAATTCACTGTGGAACATACGCCTCCCTTATAAGGGAATATTTGCTTTGCTTTAAAAGAAATTGCGGTTGGCAACCGCAGTTTATTTTTCCTTTTTATAGTTGTTATAAGGAAGACGCTGCTGCACATCCTTGTTTAATTTCCTCAGGCACCTCTCACAAGCGCAACGGGAGAGGTTAGTGATTATTATTTCACCCCACTACTCAAAATACACATTTAACAATAGGTACTTAATTTTTCCTATATAAAATCAATGATCCTATTCCATACACGAAATCCTCTATCTGCATAGCATCTGTTACCGAGTTATTTAATATTCCTTATCTACGGATGGAATTCGGGCCGAAGCGAAATGTACAAAACAACGAGTCCTATTTTTTGTACATTTAAGGCGCCTGAAATATTTAACCTGTACTGATTCCGCTGAAAAGTTTGATAACAAATATACATTTATTGCAAATAAAAAAGAAAACTAAAATAGTTTGTGAACTTATATTACAAATTATCTAAAACGTGTAGAAAATATATATTTATAGGATATATCTGGAGCAGTGGTAGACTTTCCGGGGTAGGATTTTTCTAATTATGAATACATGGTATATTACAAAGAATAATATACCAGCGTGAAATAGCAGTTTAGCAAGGTAAAGAATAATTTAGGAAATCTAAAGAATTGTTTGCCTTTAACTCCATACTAAGTTGAATTTTAGAGTTTATGGAATTAAGATGTTCTAAAAATGCAGTTACTTTGTCTGATGGTAAAATTGTGAAAGTATCGTCAACATAACGCTCGTAGAACTTTGGAGATACAGGTGCAGTTAGCAGACCTTTCTCCTCAAACTCCTCAATATATCGGCGACAATATGAGATTCCGGTGAGTGCATCGCAATACCATCTACCTGCTTGTAAAACTCTTCCTTCCACAATATATAGCCAGATGTAAGGCAATGTCTGAGTAATATTGCATGTTCGGCTCGCATGTTGTTTTCCTCTAGTTACATTTGAGATGAAGTCTTCAAAGGTAGGCATGTAAATAGAGACTGAACATCAAAACTGACCTTGGTTTCATTAACAGGAAGATATAGGTCTTTATCTCACTGTCATAATGTTATGATTCCTTAGTGTGTGCTCTTGTGTGTCCTCTGAGTGGTGATAGTATTTTTGCTAAGTGTTGAGCCAATCTGTATGTTTGCGAATCGATCTGACTGTATTGGAGCGTTCGGTTTGTGTATTTTTGGTAACCTATACAACTTCGGTGGTTTGGCACATGCAGGTATTATCGAATTAACGTATAGATTCAATTTGTCAGAGTATTTCTTAATTTGATCGCATGTTGTTTTAAGCATATAAGTTGTAGAGTCTGTTTTGACCTTTCTGTACGTACTTGCATATGATATGATAAAAGTTGTTATATTTTAAATTGTAATCCGACGTATACATTATAACCGTAGCATTACCTTTATCTGCGTGGGGAATCGTCGGAAATTTAATAAAAATAAAAGTTAATTACGCGATGGAATCCATAAATGTAGTTTTATTCAAAGATTCTCTTCAAATTGTCCTACTGATGATATAAATCATGTTGCCATGGGGCAACTCGGTACCATATTGTTTGAACCGACGTTTTTTCAATTATAAGGAATTGTTATTTGCAAACGGGATGTTTTTTAAATTTTTGGTTGAGAAGCAAATAAAACAGGTCCTATGACTTTTTACGATAAAGTTAATAATTTCATATTTATGAATTTTTAAATATTTGAAAAAAAACAGGATCCCTCTGAGTCATTTAATAATATATAAAGAAAAATAATAAAATATAAAAGATTTATTTACAAATTTTGATGAAATACAATTAAAAAAATCATGTTTTGAATTTTTACGACAAAGTTAATATCTTCGGAATTATGAATTTTTAAATATTTGAAAAATCCCAAATTCAATACATACAAATCGAAACACAATTTCTGTAATCACTCTTGTCACTAAATTAACACGTATCAATAAATTTAATAGTATAATCACATTTAAAGAAATTATAAATCACATTATGTATCTTTATGGTTATATGCTTTACTGAAAAAGAAAATAGAATAAAAATATGATGTATTTTGTAACAAATTAATGTATTCATAATTAGCACGTAAAAGGTACTCTTGGACATGGGCATCAAAATCTAAAAAAAAACTATTGGTAAATCCAATTGCGCATGCCTTAAGCACATTGAAAAAGTTACGTATAATATGATTATACCAAAATATTTTAAAGTAGTTAAAAAAAAACTTGTGTGTAAGTTTTCACTAATAACCTTATTATTACTATACTTCCGAATTTCCGATACATTTATGTCAAACTTCAATTAAAAAAAGTTTTGAAAATCCAAAAGAGCACGACTCATAATGCTTATATGATAGTGAAAAATTAAAAAAAAAAGTAAATTGTAGTTCTATTCGTCAAAGAGTTCCAGTTGCAGTCAATGATGTACACTTTCAAGTCACTCCGTCAAGTCCGGAAGAAAGGTCTATTCATAACTAACAAAACAAGTCCAAACTCGCCATATCTAGTTCTCCTCGTCGAGAAGTTCCAGTAGCAGTCATCAAAATCCACATTCAAGTCACTCTATAAAGTCCAGAGGCAGAGGCGGATTAAATGTCGACTGCGCCCTAGGCTAGCCTAGCACCTCATCGCTGCCCCTCTAGGGGCCATATTTTATCTATTATAAATTAAATACACTCATTTTGCAAATAATTTTATTTGATTTGATTTAAAAGCCTGGTTATTTACTACATGCAGAGCTTAGGTACTGAAACAGTAGCGAGGGGTAGTTAAATTTTCAAAGAATTTTCATGGAAATCATTAAAAAAGTTATAATCATTATTGACGGAAAGGTCGGTAAAAATATTTATACATAATTTTTTTTAATAAAATAGGATGACAAACTATCACACATTCCAACTGATGGTAAGTGGTTGCTGTGACCCATAGACATCCACATCTATCCTCATTAAAGAATCAAAATGCACATAGACATCCACATCTATCCTCATTAAAGAATCAAAATGCATATGCGTTATCACATCTGAGGACTAAGATGGAATGCCTCTTTTCCTGTAAAAAGGGTCTTCGGTTCTCTACACTCACCATACGAAACACAGCAGTATTAAGCTGCTATTTTACGCTAGTATTCTGTGCAGTCGTGGTCCTTGCCCGGTCGAGCCGATCCATTCGTGCTACAACTATACTACTAATATAGCTGCAGCATGGCTCTACCACGAGAAGAAATTTCACTAAAGTCACTAATGGACGGACAACTCGTAGATAACTCTATCATTAAAATGATTATCGTTAAGCTAGTGAAGCTAGTGAGCTAAGGAAATGAATTGAAAAAGTCTAAAAGAAAGAAAAAATAAACTATCTATAACCAGTTTCTTTTTAAAAAGAATTGCAGAAAAATACCGGAGCAACCTAGGACTGGTTGCTTCAATTAATTACTGTACCTAAAATATTTATATGTAAAATCTGGACATAGTGGGATTTAATAATAATGATGTGCTCCTGTCTCAATGGAGACTAACCATATGCAGAGCACAAGATTATTGGGTCCGAGTTTATGCGCAAGCACAAGCGCACTCTTTATTCCCTCACTCTCATAGTCCGATAGGATGGTTATCCGACAACCGTAGGACCAATGACGAGTTCATAGAGTAGTAGAGCCATGCTGCGGCTATGTTATGATTGTAGCACAAATGGGCCGGTGAAGGACCACGCTCTCACAGAATACCAGCGTAAAATAGCAGCTTAACGCTGCTTAGTTTCGTATGGTGAGTGTAGAGAACCGGATACCCTTTTTACTGGAAACTATGCATTCCATCTTAGTCCTCATGGGTGACAACGCATCTGTATTTTGATACGTAATCGAGGATAAATGTAGATTTCTATGGATCACAGTAACCACTTACCATCAGGTGGACTGTGTGCTCGTTTGTCACCCTATCCTATAAAAACGATGGTGCAACACCGTCAACTTCCTCAATCCGGGCTGCTACTGAGAATTTCTTAACAGAGAAACCCGATAACTAACTTTAGCCCAACCCAGGATTTGAACCCTCATGATCAGTAACTACGTATACGACCGCTAGACCAACGAGTCAGCCAGTGGGATCTAATACCAAACAGTTAACAAAGACAACATGAGATGCCTTACTATGCCTTTTACAAAATTGTGACCTCCACAATAACAGCGGGGTGAATCTAGCTGACTTTCCATATTTGTGAACGTTTATAGAAAACTATAAAAATGAATAAACTCACTGTAATGTGACTTAATATTGAGATATGTTATTCCCATGTGCAGGAGGCGCGGAAAGAGCGATTGACTTCACAGTACATATCTGCAATAATGCTCATCCCGTTTGGTAAGAAGCTGTGATAAATCACATTGGCGTTAGACCACCATACAGTAGCAATCACTTTTCTAGGGGTAAGTTTTCGTTTAGGGCATTGTTTAGGTGTTGAACCAAGATCCAATCGTTGAATTGATTTGCTGAGCGCTTATGATTGTCAAACAGAATCAATTTCTCGATGCTGGTAACAATGTGGTTCAAGATTGCTACGTTTGTGTACCCTTTGAGCAATGTAAGGCAATGCAAGGCAAAAAAGCAATGCAACTATATGCGTACTTTGCGCTGATTATCATCGAATTCGTGGTCACCCCAATCGTCAAGCCTTTTTACCTTACCAATTCGACGCAAATGGACCAATATTGTTTTGATACTAACGTCGAAATCTGCTGCTAATTCAGCCGTAGATTGAGTATCATTCTTCATTGTCGAACAAAAATTTTCTGAACGGAAGCGGGAAAACCAATAACAGGTGTTGTGTTCATTTATACTCGTAGTATTCGCTCCGTAAACGTCGTTGATGTTGCGCGCCGCTTGTATCGCTTTGCTGTAACGACGGTACTGATATTCGATAATAACTCGAATTTTTAACGTATCCATGATGACAAACAGGATTCAAATGCGATGAAAAAATAACACAACTCAATTAACAAATGAAAATTTTTAAAAAAAGTGTCCCTGTTTTTTTAACTAAAATTAATATGAAATTAGAATTCTTAGCCAAACTAAAATTATTGTTTTTTGAAATGGCCAGTTCTGCTGAACGGCAATTTTATAGATAAAGATTTATTATATTTTTATATAAATTATTTTAAGAGCATTGGTGTAGGTGGTTTACATAAATTGTACAAGGACAAACATTGAGACTCGGTACGATTATTTGTAGGCCATACAAATACTTATTCCGTGTATGATTCTCACGCGATATGATTAACACGCGACCCTCAACACCGCAAATTAATTCTAAACCAGTATGCCCCGAAGCCTTAAGATTACTGATTAATGCCTAGTTTCTGAAGTTCTCGGTGATATTCCTATAACTTTTTCATTTCATTAATTCCATAAAGTTATGTTTAAAGTAAAAGTCTAGCTAATTGTAGACTGACTCACGCTAGTAATTTTAACTGCTCAAACGAGTAGAGATAGAATTCTACCCTCCGTTTTTGTTTGTTTTTTAATTTGATTTATAATAACTAAATGTATAATTATATACGTTCTTTTAAATCCAATAATGTACTTACTATTTATTTGTTTTATAAAAAGACAAATCAAACTGGCAGCTTCGATAAAAACTTCTTAATAACTGTACAATGTGTGACGATAGATTGCCGTTTAGTGGCGGTTAAGAATATCCACTACCTCATATTTTCCCGTGAGTGTTGTAAAAGGCAACAAAGAGAAACAGGCAGGAGATGGGCAGCAGCATCTTCCTGATAACAGCAAAATTACAATAAAAAACCTGCGGTTGACAATCCGCTCTCCAAGCGTGGCAAGATGGTCCCTAATGATGAGAGCAACGAAAAGACGGCCCCCAGTGCCCGGCGGCCCCACTATTCCTGGCTACGGTGGCAACCATGGTAACGGCGGGGCAGAGGTGCTTATAATCTCCGATGGAGGTTCGGTTGCCACCTAAGACGACTCGACCTGGCAACATACAACGCACGCACCCTGAGGACAGACGAGAAGATCGTGGAGCTGGAAGAAAAAATAGTCAAGTTACGCTGGCATATTATAGGATTATCCGAAGTCCGAAGAGAGGAGGACAACACGGTAATCCTCGAATCCGGCAACTTGCTCTTTCACCGGGAGGGTGACCATCTGTCCCAAGGAGGTGTCGGATTTATCGTCCATAAGTCTCTCGTTAACAACGTTGTAAAGATTGAGAGTGTGTCGACGGGGGTTGCGTACCTTATACTTAGAATCACCAAACGGTATTCAGCGAATAATGGGCGAGAAACGGTCATACAGGTTTTCGCACCAACCTCGGCATATCCCGATGAGGAGGTGGAGGAAATGTATGAGGATATCTCTAGAGCCATGAACTCCTCAAAAATCCACTATACGGTGTTAATGGGAGCGCTTCCGATTATTATCGTACATTATCCACTTTTCATCACAAGTAAATGATTCGATTTAAAATTCTTTCATTATTGTGTCGGTTGAGCAAAGTAACACAGTAGTCAAAGCGTGTTTGCAAGTTTGATTCACTCAATTCATGAGGTACCCATCGTTCAAGTTTTTTTACTTTCCCGATTTGCTTCAAGTAGATTAATACAGTTTTATCACTTACCCCGAATCCTGCAGCTATCTCTGAAGTATTTTGTGATGGATCCGCTTCCATCACAAAATACTTTTATTCCTCATTTTCCACTTTAGTCTCCGACCGTCCACAGGGTTGGTTCTGAAGGTCGAAATTTCCAGACCGAAAACGTTGAAACCAAAAACATTCGGTGTTTTTTTTTGCGACGCCGACTTAGAGCTGTTTCTGCAGCACTGGTGCCACGGTAGAACTCGTACTCGTAAATATACCGATATGTCATGTTTTCCATTGTGCGGTAATAAGCGACGCCAAAGAAAAAAAACGCTTATTTCATATGTAAGAACCTAATATATAAATTATTAATGCGTTTCATTTATCATTAACACGGAATATATGCGGAATATATTAGTTTGTTTAAAATAGTAGGTAATTATAAAAGTTATACTGAAATTATCTTTATCTTTTTTTGCTTGAACGGTTCTTTAACTCTTACCGAGAACCTAATCTGAGGTTTTATTCAGTACCATCACTGACATTACTGCCCATCAATAGTCCACTGTTTAACACGGGCCTTTCCCAAGGAATGCCACAAAGCACAGTCCTCAGCCACCTGCATATCTTACGAGGTCGTCACTCCATCTAGTAGGAGGCTGCATTGAACTTTGCTTCGTACTTCGTGTTTGTACGATGCTTAAAATTTTGTAAAACATATGTATAAAATTTAGATCTAAGCTATAAGATTTAATTACCTATTAATTCGCCTGCCCAACGTGACGATTATACAAAACCTGACTAAGATTGGGGTATGAAGCTACTCGCGTCCGGAGAATTGAATCCTGATTCCCTAGACGTATCCCCTGGGTAGTGCTAAACGAGCAGCACTACATACTGTTGGTAGGTTGGTCCTTTACTACTGAGAGGCCCGGTCAAGGGTTAATTATCACCCACATGATAAAAACATACCACCAAATGATAAAAATCGTGTTCCGGTATGACGCTACGCCCCATTTCTTAGAGAGAATGGGTCAGTTACGTTGCGCATACGAACCGGTTACGACGCCGCCGTTTCTTAGTGTTAGGTGCCCGGTTATGGAGATTATCGGGATCCGAAGCACAGTTGTACCGCTAGCCGACCGTAGATAGTTGGGGGCCCAATTAATGAGCCAGCAAGTCATGAAAAGCTGCCGCGCCATCTTACGAAAAATCCTGGGATAACTCCACCATGCCAGATGGTGAACGGAGGAGAAGGCCTGGTGGCAATTTCCAGGCGGGTTCAGGCGTCCCCACGATCTCCATGCTAGGTACCATCGATGCAGAATCTCTGTTTGCGTCGCTAGGTTATATGTGTGACGCCTCATCCAGCTGCCATTTTCTCAATCTATTCACTCCCACCATTTATGAAAAAAGGGAAAAAGAAGAGTATGTTTGTACAGCGGTTGCACTCCCTCTCCATCAAAGTGCTCCTCAGAAACATCCGAGGCCTTCAGTGTAATCTCTATGCAATCCATTACCATCTTGAGACTGATTACTCTTCTCTGCACTTACTCTTCTTGACTGAGACGCAGATCAGATGTACTTTAGACGCGGCGTACCTTGGCTATCCTATGTACATGTTGGAGCATAATTTCAGCACGCCGGAGTCTGTGTTTACGTTCGCAACGACATCTGATGTAAGCGTGTCTGTCACCTTTAATACCCCACTTTCTTTATAATCTGGGTTTTGATAGACACAGTAATGGATAAAATATTTATTATTGTGTCTACTGAACCCACAGCGGTGACCAGAAGACAACAATGCTGTTTGAACACCTCAGTGAAGCCTCTGATGTGGAGCTAATTCGGTACCCTAATAATAATAATAATAAGTCCAATCTGATTCTGTCTCTCTCTGAACCCTCTCAGCACCTTACTAGAGGGCTCCGGGAGGGGATTTCAGCTTCGGAGGGGAGGTACAAAAGTGACCCACCTTTTCTATATGGATGATCTCAAGTTATTCGCCTCCAGTCGCTCTCATCTTATGGAATTGCTAAACATCACTTGTGATTTTAGCAATTCTATTAGAATGGAGCTGGGGACGGATAAGTGTGCGGTCCTCCATGTTGAAAGGGGAAGGGTTGCTAACTCTAACACTAAAAATCAACATAAGGACCCTTTCCGGGGCTGAAACATACCGATACCTGGGTATGTCACAGAACATCGGTGTAGATGAGGCAGGTATGAAACAGTCAGTTTGCGATGTGTTTTATGCACGCTTGACCAAAGTGCTTAACAGCCTTTTGTCCAGTGTGAATAAGACGCACGCATATAACGGTTGGGTCATGCCTGTTCTCATGTATACCTTTGGCATACTTAGGTGGACTCAGACCGAAATAAACGCTATGGACAGAAAAGTCCGCACTATAATGACGTCCCACAGGATGCATCATCCGAGATCGTCAGTAATGAGGCTGTACTTGCCGCGGAAGCATGGTGGGAGCGGCTTTTTAAGTGCTCTTACCATGCATGATCGCGAAATGTGCAGCCTCCGTAATTACTTTCTGGCGAGAGCGGATGATCCATACTATAGGGACGTTATTTCTTGTGATAAAGGACTTACCCCTATATTCTTAGCCAACGAGCAATGGCGGAACCCGGCAGTACAGAGCATTTCCGAACGGGAGACCGTATGGAAGGAGAAGGAGCTCCACGGGAGGTTCTACAAGGCTCTACACGAGCCTTTCGTAGACACAGTCGCCTCCCTCCACTGGCTACGTTTCGGTGACCTCTTTGGGGAAACCGAGGGTTTTGTCTGTGCGATACAGGACCAGGTTATTAAGACCAACAATTATAGGAGATACATCCTAAAGGATGGCACCGTTGACGTCTGTCGAGCTTGTCGCCATCCCGGTGAGTCACTTAGGCATGTCATCTCCGGTTGTTCGGCGCTTTCTAACTCTGAGTATTTGCACAGACACAACTTAGTAGCCGGGATTCTACACTAGGAGTTCGCTCTGAAATACGGTCTCGTGGATCGGAAACTGCCGTATTATAAGTACTTGCCGGAAGCCGTACTCGAAAATGACCGCGCCAGGCTCTACTGGGACCGGGCCATCATCACAGACAGGACTATTCTTGCGAATAAGCCTGATATTGTGCTGATGGACCGGGCACAGTCAAGGATATTTTTGGTCGACATTACCATTTCTTATGACGAAAACCTCGTGAAAGCCGAAACAGATAAGGTGACAAAATATCTGGACCTGACTCACGGGGTGACCGACATGTGGGGTGGTCTGCCGGCCGAAATTATTCCTGTGGTCGTTTCTGCGAACGGGTTAATCCCAATCAGCCTGTCGGGTCACCTGAGGCGACTGCACTAAAGCTTCTGTGGTCAGCCCGCGCGTTGAGCGACTGCAAGCGGCACGCGGCCGCCCCCGGCCCTTTCGGCGTCGTTTACCTCACCTCACACCATCGGGTGAGACACTAAGTCGTACGTGATTGGATGCCTTATCAAATGTCTATATTTGGGCCTAAACAGGTCGATACAAACTTCTGTCCGTCTACACTGCCTCCACTGATAAAACCAGATGGCTCACTGGCGTATGCGCCTAAGGAGAAAGCGGACTTATTTGCTTCTATTTTTGCTTGCAATTTGCGTCTGAACAGTAGCAACAGCGTACCATCTCAATTATCACACTGCAATACCGTATCACCAACAAAAAGGTTCTTAAAACCTTGCGAAGCTACTAGCGAACAGCGGAACACTAACGTTTAATATAACACTCTCCACACTCACACTAAACAATAACACCATAATATACACAAAAAAAATCCATTTGGTTTACTTATAATAACCTCTTTGCTAATTATCAATTCTACTAAACGCCATAACTATTGCATTAGACACAAAAAAATATTTCTAAATTTCATTATCATAACATTTATTACCTCAAGTCTTTCTAATTATGCTAATAGGAATTTTTATTTAAAAATAAAGATAGTTACTTTAATACAGTTCAAGCTTTATAATCAAAATAAAGATAGTTACTTTAATACAGTTCAAGCTTTATAATCAAAATATTGTGGGCTTAAGTTTGCAGCTAATTACCGATTAAATATACTTTTGTATTTTCAACATTCTCTTACACTTATGTCACCTTTTATAATATGAGTTATATATCCGTAAAAATATAATGTGTCTGGGATCATTTTTTAATATGAAATAAGATGGATAATGATTGTGTATTCATTTGAATTATATACTATAGCTGTGAATATTCTAATAAAATTAAGTTACTACTTACGAAAAATTAATAATAACAACGCCATTATATTAATGATTTCTTATATTTACGCGAACACTACACATTTTTTAATTAAAACTAATTTTACGGATTTTATCGCGTATATTAATCTATTTTTATATTCCCAACGTTTCGGGTGCTTTCCAGCACCCGTGGTCACGGGGGACTGAGGTGTTTGACGTCCTGCTATCATAGTTAGCCCGGCTACCTTCAGTTTTTTAATATTAATTTTTGGTCCGATTTACGCAGAATGAGCTTACGGTATCTTTAAGTCTAGCAGTGGTATACTTGGGTTTGGATTTGATTTTATTAATTATGGGATCCCAAGCAAATGGCAGCACCCATCCATCTTCTCTATTGAAATTAGGATGTTTTTTAATTTCAATAGCCTCGCGAATCATCCTTGGGAGGAATCGGTGTTCTTTTGCGAGGATTTGTGGTCTATCAAATCTAATGTAATGGCGGGGACGATCTTGAACATGTTTACAAACTGCAGACTTCCCGATACGTCGGTGCTTCACGTCAGCTATATGTTCTTTAACGCGGGTTTTAATAGATCTTTTTTTTGTCCTATGTACGAGAGACCACATTCACAATCCAGCTTGTATACTCCTGCATCTTGTAGAGGGATATGACACTTGACGGATGGTAAAAATTGACCAATCTTCTTCAGCGGCTTGAAGTACGTTTTAATGGAAGCTCGCTTCAAGATGTAGCCAACCTTGTCTGTGACTCCTCTGACATAGGGTAGTACAGTGGTAATCAAACAAAAGAGTGACTTTCAATAAGTATTATTTATAATCTATATTGAATAAAAAAGTTTCTGTTTCTGTTTCTGTTTCTGTACAGCAGGCACACGCTCAACTGTGGCTGGCTTCACTCGGTCAATGTGACGTAGGCGCGGGACCCGAAGCTTGTTGTCTTGCAGTACTTGCTCGACGTGCTGAAGCTCGGCGGCCAGATGTTTTCTGTCACAGATCCCTCGTGCTCTCTGAAACAAAGATTTTCCCACGGTAGCTAACTGTGAAGGTTGATGGTGAGATTCACCATTTAGATATCGGTTGGTATGGGTATTTTTTCACAGTACAGTATGACCAATAGTGTTATCAGGATTTCGGATGACTAAAACATCTAGGAAAGCTAAAGTATTGTTTGCCTCTAACTCCATTGTGAATTGTATTTTAGGGTTTATGGAATTAAGGTGGTTTAAAAATGCAGTTACTTTGTCAGATGGTAAAATTGTGAAAGTATCGTCTACGTACCGCTTGTAGAATCTTGGATTTACAGGAGCGGTAAGAAGGGCTTTCTCCTCAAAGTCCTCCATGAATATATCGGCGACTACGAGAGATACAGGTGAGCCCATTGCCACTCCGTCTACTTGCATGTAGAACTCTTCTTTCCACAATAAATAGCCAGATGTGAGGCAGTGTTTGAGTAATACTGCATATTCTGTAAGCATGTTGTTATCTTTTAGCTTTCTAGTAACAATTGAGATGCAGTCTTCAATAGGTAGGCATGTGAATAGTGACTGAACATCAAAACTGACCATAGTTTCATTGTCAGCGAGATGTAGGTCTTTAATCTCACTAACAAAATGGTATGAATCCTTTGTGTGTGCTCTGGTATGTCCACTTAGTGGTGACAGTATTTTAGCCAAGTGTTGAGCCAACTTATAAGTTGGTGAATCGATCTGGCTTACTATAGGACGTAGTGGAGCGTTTGGTTTATGTATTTTCGGTAACCCATACAACCTCGGTGGTTTGGCACATGATGGTATTGTCAATTTCACGTCGAGATCTAATTTTTCGGAGTATTTCTTTATTAAATCAGTAGTTGTTTTAAGTCTATTAGTTGTAGGGTCTATTTTGACCTTTTTGTATGTACTTGCGTCCGATAAAAGTTGTTGTATTTTGAAATTATACTCTGACGTGTCCATTATTACCGTAGCATTTCCTTTATCCGCGCGGAGAATCGTGAGCTCTGGTCTGTTGTGTAAGTTGTACAACGCGTTAAATTCGTCTTTGGGGAGGTTTAATTTCGGCGCTGAACTTCGACGTAACAAGGACGAAATGTCTTGACGTATAGCCTCTAAATCCTTTTTACCGATATTATTCTTAAACAGACAATCCTCAACACTACAGATAATTTCCTCGTACGGGATTTTTTGCGGCGTTATAGCAAAATTCAAGCCTTTCGACAATACTTTCATTGTAGGTTCGTCCAGTGTTTCTTTTGACAAATTATAGACCGTGCGTTGTTTATTGTTTGCGTCTGTGGTCAACGGTTGTTGCGTTTCGTTTCTACGTTGACATGGATGTTTGGCATTTGATTTGATAGTTAATTTTTGGTATTTTTCTATTTGTTTGTCTTTGCATTCATTATATTTCGATATTTCGCGTTTGTTTAAAGTTTCAATACAATTATTAAAATCAAATGTCGTTAAAACTGTCTTTAACTCACTGGACAAATTGTCTATGGTATTATTTATGATTTGTAAATCGAACCGTTTTTGCTGAATCACCGTTCGTAACAACTTTTTACTTGCCTGATTTAAGATCTTAGCGCTTCCTCGAATGTCCTTTTTAGAGGATATTTTGACGCACGTAGGAATGAGGTGGTGGTGGTCGCGACATCGTTTCATAAAAGTTAATGCCGTTAGATATCTTGCGCGCTTGGTCATGAGATCTTCTAATCGGCGAATTTTATTTGCAATTACCAGTCCGTACTGGTTTACATAATGATTTCTTATATTTACGCGAACACTACACATTTTTAATTAAAACTAATTTTACGGATTTTATCGCGTATATTAATCTATTTTTATATTCCCGACGTTTCGGGTGCTTTCTAGCACCCGTGGTCACGGGGGACTGAGGTGTTTGACGTCCTGCTGTCATTGTTAGCCCGGCTAACTTCAGTTTTTTTATATTAATTTTTGGTCCGATTTACGCAGAATGAGCTTACGGTATCTTGATTTATCGGCCATTATATTATTTATTCAATTACGAGAAATGTTGTTCACCAATTTTTTGCGGTGCATTCAACGTTTGAGTTCAAATGGATACCTACTTAAAACATGTGATAATTTAAGATATTGGCGCTATTTACGTAAGTCTGAAATGCATTATGTTATATGTGTTCGAACACAGTCTGTTGTACTAAAATCGATCTGCACGATTAAAATTATAACTTCAAGTTTGAGTGAAATACCTTTAATACTCTTCTGTATTCGTACACAATTATCATCTTATATGCAAAGGTCATAATTCTTTTAATATTGTATATGCTCAAGTGCTTTTTTTTAATACATGTTTTGAAGTAAAGTGCGTTAAACAAAAACAAACGTTCTGTTTGGTTAAAATTCTTCGCTCAAGTTTAAAAGTAACGATTCATATTTCCCAGTATTGGCTGAAAATTAATGCTTTATGTACAAAATATATAGAATTTTTTAACAATATATATAATATTCATACACTTTTCCTAAATGAAATTATTTTTCTAAATTATATACATTATTTCATAGTACGACTATGTATGACAGTAATTTTAGTTATTATTACATCTGTCAGAAATATTTGTGTACCCTGTTTATTACTAAATATTACTCAGATAACTCTTTATTGCTCTAATCATGTTCATAACCTACATTCCCAAACTATTATAGACCATTACTTATATAATTTGTTTTGTTCGAGACAAATTATTTCTATAAGTACCATCAAAAAAAGCAATATTTACGGAGTCACTTACGAGCGATAATTCTTTATCTATCTATCTAGATATCTTAATATTAAAAACGAGTTTATATCCATCTCAAATTACATTACATATATGTTATTAATTGATCATAATGAAAAATATATGTCTTAGTATATTTTACCAGAATACAAGAGGTCTCCGTACCAAAACCTTAGAATTTTATAGGAAATTATATATAAATAATTTTGAAATGGTCATTATTACGGAGACCTGGCTTCACGATGGTATTTTAGATGGTGAACTCAGTGACTCTGGATATGATATTTTTTGGTTGGACCGTGATCTAACCTCCACAAACACATCTCGGGGTGGGGGGTCATGATACTAGTGCGAAGGGATCTCGAAGCATTTATCATTAATGATAATGGGGTTGTACCACCGACGGAAATGATTTGGGTTACCATACATGCTAAATCTTTTAATTCAGTCGTGGGCTCTAATTTACATATAGCTGCTATCTATGTACCGCCTAATAATCAGTACTACAGAGCGTTTCACAAGTTTATGCATCACATAATAATGACAACTTTTTGATAGTAGGTGATTTCAATTTACCATCTATCCAATTGACTTCTCAACTAGGGCCACCACATACTAACAGGTGCTCGTTAGCTTTTGAAAATGCAGGTAAATTACTTTTGGAAGAGTTTAATCTGCTGGGATTAGAACAATGTAATTATACAAAAAACCACTATGGTAATACCCTTGACCTGGTATTTAGTAACTTTTCGGCGTCGCGTAACCTCTCCTGTATCTCATTAGTAAACGAAGATCGCGCCCATCTTAGCCTCTTAATTGACACCTCGAACATGTCAGTATGCCCTCTTATAGAACAAAAGTATATTTTTAAGGGTAATTTTCATAAACGTTATTTTTAAAACATGATAAAATATTTAAAAAAGTTTAATTAGTGCGAGCGATTTAACTCTTGTGAATCAGACTGCGCTGTTAATTGTTTTACCTCAGAATTACACAAGTGTATAAACTTATATGTTCCCGAACGTAAGGTTAATATAGGTAACAAAAGTTATCCTTTGTGGTATAGCAATAGCCTAATTAGAATACTAAAAGAAAAGTCAAAAATGCATAAGAAATGGAAACGTTTTGGGAATGAGCTGGATTATCGGGAGTTTTCCGTATTAAGAACAAGAGCAAAACTAGTTGAACATGATCTTTACAACCAATTTATAACTCATGTTCAAAATCAAATTAAAGTTTGTCCCAAAAAATGTGGCAATACGTAAAATCTAAAAAAGGTAAATCTAACTATCCTAAAACGCTAACCTATGGTTGGGATGTTTATAATAATGGAACAGAAATATGCAACGGATTTAATAAGTTCTTTGAGAGTGGGTTTGCTAAATCCCTGACAAGTATAGATTTATAAACCCTTAATTTACCCACAAGTAGTGATTCTAGTATTATTAGTAAAATTAATATAAATAAAAACTACTTACTTAAACTTTTAAAATCAACTGACCTCAATAAATCGGC
This sequence comes from Parnassius mnemosyne, assembly GCA_963668995.1. Classification (NCBI taxonomy): domain Eukaryota; kingdom Metazoa; phylum Arthropoda; class Insecta; order Lepidoptera; family Papilionidae; genus Parnassius; species Parnassius mnemosyne. The sequence continues at coordinate 787,648 of CAVLGL010000076.1, read as the reverse complement.
TGGTACAGATAATATCCCCCCTATATTTATACGTAACTGTGCTGAAGATCTGGTTTGTCACCTAAAAATAATTTTTGAAAGATCTTTGTCTGAATCTTTTTTTCCTACTAAATGGAAAGAGGCCAATATCATACCAATTCATAAAAAATCTAAATCCAAAATCGAAATTTATAGGCCAATTTCCATTTTAAATTCTTTCAGTAAAATATTTGAAAAAATCGTTTATGACCAAATCTACAGCACAATAGCGAAAGGCGTAAGTAACGCCCAGCATGGTTTTTTGATGCGGCGTTCGTCTGTTACTAATCTTGCGGAGTTTTTTGAGTTCGTTCTTAAAAATATAGAACGCCGGGGGCAAGTTGACGTTGTGTATACAGACTTCGAAAAAGCCTTTGATCACGTGGATCACATTATCTTGCTCGCCAAATTAGAAAGATTGGGAATACATGGAGACTTGTTACGTTGGGTAAAATCCTATCTTTCGAACAGATCTCAGGCCGCAGTAGTTGGTTCATTCAGGTCTAACTTCATCCATATTCCCTCCGGGATTCTACAGGGATCTCATATAGGTCCATTATTATACAATGCATTTATATATGACATATTCACCTGTTTTGACTCCAAAAACTACCTTTTATATGCGGATGATAAAAATATCTTTTATAAAATTAATAATATTCAAGACTGCCTGCCCTTTAAAGCACTTTAAACAAACTGTCATATTATTACTTTGTTAATCATATAACTGTAAATGTACTTAAATGTCAAAAAATATCATTCACACGCAAAAATAAACCTATAAAATTTACATATAGTATAAATAACATCCCAGTTGAAGAAGTAGATGAAGTTCGTGATTTAGGCATTACACTTGACAAGAAACTGACAATGACAAAACACGTGGATACTATAGTGCAAAAAGCTTACAAAAATCTAGGATTTGTTCTACGTATTTGCAAACCTTTTTTAGACATAAACTGTATTAAAAGTATTTACTAAGCGCACGTTCGAAGCGTTTTAGAATACGCAAGTAATATTTGGTCTCCCTATTATATTACCCACAAACAACAAATTGAAAGTGTTCAGGCAAAGTTCATAAGGCACCTGAATTATAGAACTCACACTTATTCTGATTATTTTACAGGCAGGCCGAAATCATAAAGTAACGTCCTTAGAAAATAGACGTACTCTCTTAGATATGATGTTTTTGTTTAATATAGCTAACGGCTACCTGGATTCCCCGGTTTTGATATCTGCAATATATGTAAATGTACCCAAGAAGCGTACAAGACACACTCCTTTATTCGCTCCCAACGCTTGAAATTCTAACTATGGAAGAAACTCACCCTTGATATGGATTTGCTCAATATATACTTAGAGCAAAATGATCTCCTCAGTGATCGCCAGTACGGGTTTGGCCAAAATCGATCAACTGGGGACCTTCTAGCGTATGACACTCACATATGGGGCGAAGCAGGGTATGGCACGCTAGACTATTGGCCAAGCTTTCAGCGTACGGCTTACACCTGGCTTGATTGCCTGGGTGAAGGACTTTCTGAGTGAACAGTTACTGCGGGTCATTGTTGATGGCTGCTTATCCGATACTGTGGCGACTAACGCCGGTGTTCCTCAGGGGTCCGTTCTCTCTGCAACTATCTTCCTGCTGCATGTAAATGAACTATTCATTCCCGGTATCTATGGGTATGTAGACGACAGCACAGTTGTGGAGAGATACCAGATCTTAGCTAACAAATTTTTAATATATTTATTACAATTAATTTCCGCAAAGTAACACTTGATTCTATTAATTATTTAAATAAATAAAAAAAATTAGTACCGCTATAAAAATATCATGAAATACTTTAAAAATAAATACAACCCCACCTTCACTTTTGTCATTTGAATAAATACTTGTACTTTGAGGCAACCTGTAAATATTCCCTGCCCTACCTTTTTAAAATGATAGGATGCCTGGTGCTCAGCAGTACAGCTGTAACATATTAGTCCATTACATAAACTCTATATACACAGTTTAACTTTTTCAAAGTGATATATAAAGTTCTATAAAAACTATATCTTTAACAAACAAATATAATTTTTATTTATTTATTTATTTAGATAGATACACCGTCGACAATATCAATATGCATTGTTACAAACGAAATACAATTTTTTTTAGACAGAGGATATTCTTTACCGGGGTATACATCATTATATGAAAAAAACTAAACAACATACATATAAACTCTAAACAAACACAAACCAAACTAATTGAGCAAAAGCACCACATCCAGTAAAAAAAATTGCAATAAATAATAGCTTAGAAGCTAGCTTAGAATCTTTTGAAGTTTAATAATCACAAATCAAAGTTCAACAATCTTTCATATAACTCCGAAACTGCAAAAAGCTACTTACTATAAACGTTTTCTAAATTATAAACTGAAACTTATTATAATAATATTTAAATTTATATTCTCTTCTAATACATCACTGACTTAGAAATGGCCACATTACATTATATTTTTATAACGCCGCAACTTGGTAATTTACATAGCTGCATCATGAAATATTTTTTTATAAACAATGAAGAACTGAAGCAGCGCGGCTAACTCTCCATAATCGTCTTAAACGAGAGAAAGCCTGTGCTTATCTTTGTGACGTTTGGTTGATTTTACTTAAAGAAGTATTATAATGTTATTACATTACTAATATTCACTTTAACTACTCCCGGTAAGCTTAAAGTGCATGTGTTAGAAGAATTTCACAACTTAATTTCCGAACTTTCCGAGCTTGCATTCCGCATTAACTTACCATCGCTATCGAATTTAACATTTAACTTGAGATTTAACATTTTGACTTGGAACAAATTACGCTTGATTCTATGGATATTTTTTTATTCATTAACGTTAAAATATATCGGCGAATTAATAAAAAAGTATAAATATACACTATAATATTAAGTTTACATAAATAGAGAAATATCTAAGATGAAATGTTTGCATGGTTTGGGAGTATTAGATATGAGATATGGAAACAGGTCGTGTACGAGAACTAATCTTTTCCACTGCTGTGCGCTTAGTTTAAAGCCGAGCGCCATAAGCTATTACAGAAAAATGTTATGTTGAATAGAATCTATTTGCCATTTCTCAGGAAAACGTCGCCGAGTACCGGAAGAAACTTGTGTCTGAAGTCGAGTCTTTGCTGAACAAAGTCTCGTATTAGAGGCGACTAAATCTAGTTGAATTTTAATCCCCAGAAGACACAAGTTTGCGCATTTACCGCTAAAAAGAACATCTTTGTCGCTTCTCTTCAGTTTCAAGCCGCTTTCTATGTTGTCTCAGACAGTATCGGAATCCTCGGCGTCGACATATCGAATGACGTGCAGTTTTGTGGTCATTTGGAAGAGAAATGCCAATTGGCCAATAAAAATCTTGGCATGCTCAGCAGAGCGGGACAGTATTTCACGCCGGCATACCACCTGCAACTTTACTAGGCCCAGGTTCGGACTCACATGGAATACTCTTCTCATTTCTGTAATGGGACTCTGGGGAGTCCCAGCCAGCTCCTTCCACTTGATCGCATCCAGCGCAGAGCAGCTCGAGTCGTTGACGACCGAGTCCTTTCCGATGTTGCATCCCATTGTATTTTTTTCGCATCTTACACGGAGAGTGCTCTGAGGAATTGTTCGAATTAATTTCAGCCGCCAATTATGACGGATGTACATTGCGCCAATTCTCCCGATACCAACTGCACCACCTGGATGCTGGGCGGTCCACTACTGTACTTTTTACTAGGAGTTTTCTTCCTCGTACGACCTCTCTGTAGAATAGTTTACCACCGGCGTTTTTTTCTGGACCGATATGACTTAAGACCTTCAAGATAAGAGCTTATTCCTTTCAAAGAGGCCGAAAATGCACTTGTAAGTCCATTGGTGCTGCAGTTGTTCATGAGCAGCGGTAGTCACTTACCATCAGGTAAGCCGTATGCTCGTTTGCCCCCTTTCCTATAAAAAAAATCTCACAAAGTTCCTGGTTATTTTAGGGAACCTTTTTTTTTATTTTGACAAACTTTATTTTATACCGTTGATCTTGCAATGTTATAAGTAGTAATTAGGTCGCTTTATTGCGGAAACTTCGGAAGTTAAGTTCGTTCATCAGGTTTAGTGTCGTCATTACGAAGGTTATATTGGAGCACGGCGAAAAGTGGAAACTTAAATTAAGTAAAAATATTTGATGCCGTTTTCGGGAAATGCACGAATGTTAGCAAACCGCTCTTTTGCTCTTATAAATTGAAATAACTTATTAATTCTTAATTAAAAATTATTCAGGTTTTTTTATAAAGTCTTATGTTCTATTAAAATGTAATTACAACATTTAATTGATAGTTATCTTTTCTTATCGAATACGACTAAAAACGTCTACACAGCCTACCTGGTGGAAAGTATATGCGTTGGCCCACAGTGACTTAACTAAGCAACCAAGGGCCCCGAGGCAAAAATGAAATTGGGGCTCTATTTCAACTAAGCTAAATAATTAAAAGGTGAAAATCTACTTCCTCATCAGCTTCTTATCATCCGCTGCAGGGCTTAATAAACTAAATCTGCTATGCAGTATGTGTAACGCAGCAGACAATATTTAATCATACTTATATATATATATTTATTTAATCATAATAGGGCAACTCATAAGGATCATGCTACAAACAAAAAAACTTGAAAAAAATCTCACAATTACATTTTTTTTAATGTTAGGCTTAGTATGAACATTTTCAAAAAAATGTTGAAAAAATCATAACTCGAAAACTACAAAAGTCGCGGAACATACATAGGGCATTTTCAGATACCTCTAGGTGTGAGGAATCAAAAAAAAAATTATAACCTCACTGTTTGGAACAACCTGTATATATGAAGTTATATATAGAAAAATACAGACCAGTTGATATCAATTTTTTTTTATAGGAGAGGGGGCAAACGAGCATGCGACTCACCTGATGGTAAGTGACTACCGCCGCCAATGAACAACCGCAATACCAGTGGAATTGCAGATGCGTAAACTATTCCACAAGGAAGTTGTGCGAGGAACAATCATCCAAATGGTGTGGATGGTATCAAGAGTTCTGCTGCGATGTGCGTTCGTGAAATTTGGCGGCTGGGATTAAACCGAACAATTCCTCAGATCACTCCCCGTGGTAAATGCGAAAGAAAATGTAAAGATATGCAACATCTCTTCGCAGCGCCAATGAGTCGAGCCAATCGGAAAGGACTCGGTCGTCGACGATTCGAGCCACTCTGCGCTGGATGTGGTCAAGTGGAAGGAGCTGGCACTGGGGAGCCCCAGCCCAGAGATGGGTTCAGTATTCCATGTGAGGCCGAATCTGCACCTTGTAAAGTTGCAGGCATTGTGCCGGCATGAAATACGCTCTGCTCTGCTGAGCACGCCAAGTTTTTTAGAGGCCAATTTGGCCTTCTCTTCCAAGTGACCACGAAACTGCACGTTTATAATTTTCGACATATTTTAAATAAAATTTAAAATTATAAAATTGACAAAGAATCTAGATTCTTCATTGACCTGTTGCAAGAAATGTTATTGTCTTCCAACCATTTTATCATTGCAGATTTTAGTGAACTTCTTGCTAGGGGCTTATTTAGCTGGATACCATGGTAAGGTGCGTTGTCCATTACCACGGCACTGCGGGCAAAAGTGAAGACAAAAGCTTTTCGACTAACTATTTCTCAAAATTATTACCATTCATTTGTCCATAAAAGTCGCCGGTAGCAGTACCGGCCTTAAATATTGAAGAGAGCCCTAGTAGAAATCCGATTTTGCCTCCTACGCTGACTACTATGCGTCTATTTCTAGAACTAGTAACTATGAGAATTCCATTTGATCTAGTCATTTGCCAACACTTGAAAGTTAAATTGTTCTTCACCCACGTTTCATCTTAATAAAAAAAAAACATTTCTGTTGTATTGTAAGAATTCTCTAATTTTCTTTAAACATTGATAATGATTGAATACTATATCTGGCTTTTCAATTAAAACTGATCGTTTGGTTTGACACTGACGCCACCTATAGCCCATTTTTTCAACAGATTTAACGTACGAACACCCCTAGGATATGCTGATTTTTTGCGTAACGCAATGTCAAATTTTCAGATTTCTACGTATGTCGGTTTGGGCAGTGCGTTGATAGACGACTCATCTATCAACGCACTTTACGGGGCGATTGACTGTTGAGTACTCTGTTGATAAAATAAATGAATATGTTGACAGGTCGACATGGCAATCGGGGTATGAGCTGTGGCGCGGGGAGGGAACACCCCGCATACCCGCACATCGCCCGCTCCATTTTAGTCTTATCTTTGCACGAGTCCGCATCGACTGCGTTTATCGATATCGATTGTTCTTTGTTGTTGTGTATTAAAATGAATCGCTTCCTCGTCACGGGTTAAACCAAAAATAATTCATTCTCAAGGACGAAAAAAGGATTAGAAAATTGTGACATTGAGCGGAAAAACAATTATTATAAATACCGTGTCAATCAGACATTGGATAGGGCTGCGTTTTCCACTGGCTCATCGAAAAGAACTTTGTCCAGAAAAAAATCTGATTCAAAATAAGCAGGATATGATAAATAATTGAAATAGCACACAAAATGGACGAAGACAGACAAAAATATTGTGTTGACAATTTTGATCTTACAGTGATTCATAACACTATAACAGAAATTTATTTACATAAGAAAATCGTTCCGACATGTCCCAAGTTACTTGTTGCGTTACGCAAAAAATCAGCATATCCTAGGGGTGTTCGTACGTTAAATCTGTTAAAAAAATGGGCTATAGGTGGCGTCAGTGTCAAACCAAACGATCAGTTTTAATTGAAAAGCCAGATATAGTATTCAATCATTATTAATGTTTAAAGAAAATTAGAGAATTCTTACAATACTACAGAAATTTTTTTTTTATTTAGATGAAACTTGGGTGGAGAACAATTTAACTTTCAAGTGTTGGCAAATGACTGGATCAAAAGAAATTCTCATAGTTAGTAGTTCTAGAAATAGACGCATAGTAGTCAGCGTAGGAGGCAAAATCGGATTTCTACTAGGGCTCACTTTAATATTTAAGGCCGGTACTGCTACCGGCGACTTTTATGGACAAATGAATGGTAATAATTTTGAAAAATAGTTAGTCGAAATGCATTTGTCTTCACTTTCTGCCCGCAGTGTCGTGGTAATGGACAACGCACCTTACCATGGTATCCAGCTAAATAAGCCCCTAGCAAGAAGTTCGCTAAAATCTGCAATGATAAAATGATTGGAAGACAATAACATTTCTTGCAACAGGTCAATGAAGAATCTGGATTCTTTGTCAATTTTACAATTTTCGACATATCGAGTGACGTGCAGTTTCGTAGTCACTAGGAAGAGAAGGCCAAATTGGCCTCTATAAAGCTTGGCGTGCTCAGCAGAGCGGGACAGTATTTCATGCCGGCACGACGCCTGCAACTTTACAAGGCGCAGGTTCGGCCTCACATGGATTACTAATCCCATCTCTAGGCTGGGGCTCCCCAGTCCCAGCTCCTTCCACTTGACCGCATCCAGCGCAGGGCGGCTCGAATCGTCGACGACCGAGTCCTTTCCGATCGGCTCGACTCATTGGCGCTGCGAAGAGATGTTGCATACCATTGCATTTTCTTTCGCATTTACCACGGGGAGTGTTCTGAGGAATTGTTCGGACCACCACTGTGCGATTTAGAAGATGTTTTCTTCCTCGTACAATTTCCTTGTGGAATAGTTTACCACCAGTGATTTTTTCGGACCGATATGACTTAGGGACCTTCAAGAAAAGAGCCTACTCCTTTTTAAAAGGCTGGCAACGCATCTGCAATTCCGCTGGTGTTGCGATTATTCATGGGCGGCGATAGTTACTTACCATCAGGTGAGTCGCATGCTCGTTTGCCCCCTCTCCTATAAAAAATTGATATCTACGGGTCTGTATTTTTTTGTATATAACTTCAAATAAATCCAGATTTATTTGAAATAATAGAACAATATAGATCCGTTGATATCAATTATAAAATTGACAATATAATTAAAGAACATTGCTATGACATGATAAGAATACCTCCATATACTATGTGCAATTTAAATCTTATTGAATTAGCCTGGGCTGCTATTAAACGCTTCGTTAGGGAACACACTATAAAGAATTGCTCTTTGTTTTGTTTGTTTGTGTTTGACAAAACGGAAATAGGTTACAACGAGGAAAGAAAAACGAAAGCAATTTCGACAGTTACGGCAAAAAACCGGGAAAATTTCGAAAATCATGTTCAGAAACTGGAGAATAAATACTGGGAAAAGGATATAGGAGTTGGAGAATTTTACCGTAGAAGTCGGAGAAACTAGTGACGAAGAGTCACTAAGTGCTTGTAGCGATGATAGTATTAGTTCAGTTGATATTGGTTGTGATGAATAAAATGTTAATATAAAATGGTTTTTCATTTTTCTTACAAAAAACCTTATTTAATTTACTTTACTTTGCGTGCTTGACGGTGAAAGAAAACATCTTTACGAAACCTGCATGTCTGAGATATAAGAAAAAATAATTCGAAAGCATGTTACCAACACGCGTTGGGGCAGCCCCGTGGACATTTCCTTGCCCTAATACCCTCTCAGAAATGAGAGGCGGTCTATGCCCAGCAGACCGCCTCGCAGGATGAAACTTTAACTTTAAATTAACTTTTACCTCGAAGTGGCGGTGTTAGAAAATTCACTAACCCATATCGTCCCATGGATGTAGTAAAAGGCGATAGAGGGAAATAAAAATAACAAAAATGATATGGGCAACAGCGAATTCCTAAAAGTACCTGGAAAATAAAGACTGCCATTTCCAACTCGCCTGCTAAGTGTGGCAACTATGGCAAATCTCTGATGGCTTCCCTATGACAGTTTTTGAGGAGGCCTATGTTCAGCAGTGGACTTTTGATAAGCTGTAACGGAATGGTAATGTTGTGTCAATTGATCACAGCATTCTCTTAGCGTCAATTGAACTGTAAGATCGTTTACCACACTTACTTGTATTAGAAAATGTGAAATGAAGCTATAAAATTTCTGTTTTAATAATAAGTGACACTAAACAATGGAGTAACAGTGCCCTAAATAAAAATTAAATGTAAAATTAAATCGATCAAGTCTAAGCTATACTTGCAGAACTAAAACAAAATAAGTAAAATAAACTAATAAACTAAACAAAATTAATAAAAACAATATTATATTTCATATTTAAGATCATAGAGAGGTTAGTAACATGACACATTTAGATTATTCAGAACACTGGTCAACCTATTAGAATTTCACCATCCATGTTCTACCTCATTTTAAACTATTTCGCGGTATAAGCGATTTGATGATGAGGGTTTTCTTTCTAAAAAGCAATTAAAGAAATGCGGACAAAACTTTGTGTATTAAGATACAGCCTATATACGACTCACAGCTGCCCATAGGCCTCCTCTGATTTTTGAGTAAGAAAAGTGTTCGCCGTGCAGTGCGTTCGCCAACACGCCGCCAAGGCGTGAAACTTGAAATGTCGATTTTTTTTTAATTTTCTCAATTAATATCCCTATATATAATAATCAATTGCTGTTCCTTAGTCTCACTAAAACACAAAAACGGCTCAACCGATTTTGATGAAATTTTTGTGTTTTTGAAGATATGATGGTTTGGATTGGACCCGGTAGGAGGCGCTGTTATCGAGATACAGAAATCACCAGTGGAAAGCGGAGGCGAACCGCTATTTTTATATAAAATTGCAATAAATTGTGCTAGCTCCGGGGCTAAGAGCTAAATTATACGCGAGCAATCCAGGTTCGATCCCCACTGGCATCAATTAACTTTTTTAAATAACTCCTTTTGTTTTTGATTTTATAGGTTAATTTTTTAAATGAATGAATGAGAACACCCAGAATCAAAACAGATATTTGCAGCCTATAAAAATATTGTTCCCCGCGTCAACTGAAATCTACCGTGCCGTTAAATTAAAATTTGCTAATTTATTAAAAAAGCGACAGAGTAAAATTATATGTCTTTTACACATTGCAACAAGAATTCCTTGGGGCGCAAGAATATCACACGACACGTAATTAAATTTATGTTACAGTTGCCATTGCATCGCTTTCGGGGAAGTTATGAATTTGAAATGAGAATTTAAATTGTTTTATTGGACCTGCAGCGCCCACTTATACATATATTGAGTTCGATGTAAATGGGTTCATACTTTGAATTAGAAGTGTATGTCTTCGTTTTATTTAACGACTTAACTTTGTTTTGAAAGAAGTGGATATGATTTTAGTAATATTAATGAATCCATTAACTGTGAAGTGGCGGTGAAAGAATATTCACTACCTCATATCGTGTCAGGTGTCGTAAAAGACGACAGAAGTGAGCTGAAACAGGAGGTATGCAGCAACGTCCTTAATATAACTCAAAATTACTAAAAAATGCGGTTGCCAAATCGCTTGTAAATCCTTAGACAATCTATGGGGAGGCCCTTATTTAGAAGTGGACTTTTATACACTGTAATGCTGTTAATCTAAAATCTATATTGTTTTTACTTTCAATGTCAAAAGATTTCGTTCAATTAGGGCTTCATTTTCAGGCTAGGTAGCCATTCACAATAGCTATTAAAGTTTTTAAATAGTTACCTCGCGTACATCTGCATGATAAAATAAAATGACGTGTCATACCTAGTTTGAAGAGCACCTCCCGCCCTCCCTCAATTGCGTGCACTATCCCCGTCGCCACTAATCCCAGTACCACTACTCCCAGCACTACTACACTAGGAAAGACACACCACTGACGACAATATGACACGTGTTTCGCCTCTACACGAGGCATCTTCAGGTGATGTAGACTCTGCGATGGCTGACCGCTAAGACTTTCAAACTAGGTAAGACACATCATTTTATTTTATCGAGCGGATGTATGCGTAGTTACTTTATAAAAACTTTAATATAATAAATTTCCGCAAAGTAATGCCTGATTCTATTAATTATTCACAATAACAATATATAAATAATTGTCCGAGAGTGAACTAAGATACAATACCTCACAGCTTGTAAATGTATTTGCTCTATCGAAATGTTTGGACCTCAAAAAAATGGAAATGTGATAAAATTTTGTCTCTCTAATATCTGACTCTTTGCGAAACCTCCAAAATGTTTTATCTAATGACACAATATTTTAAACTGGAGTAGTAACGCGGTGGAGTAATTACTCCGTAACTCTTTCATAAATGAGAGGCATGTATCCAGTAACTGGGACGTAGTAAAGGCTGTATACACATCATACGAATTAAAAAAAAATGATAAAATGTGAACGGAGTTAAAAAATAAGACCTATAAACATGTATGTGTTTGAAAGTATAAAATACAAACAAAAATATTTAAATTCATCACAACATCAAAAATTATCCTTTTTGTCAAAAACAATTCAGATAGATATGTTTATAGGTAAAGTAAAGTAAAGTTGCAGCCTATTTACGTCCCACTGCTGGGCACAGACCTCCTCTCATTTCTGAAATAGTTTTAGGGCAAGGAAAAGCCCGCCGCGCTGCCCCAATGCGTGCTGGCGAACTTCACATGTCTTCGAAATATTTTTTTTTTCTTATTTCTCAGACATGCAGGTTTCCTCATAATGTTTTCCTTCACCGCCGAGCACGTGGTAAATCAGGACTTAAAATTGCAATTAACAATTTCATTGGTGCCGGCGGGGGTCGAACCCGGGTTGCTCGAGTACTGTGTACAGCGAGCGCTAACCATCTGAGCCAGGGCTCGGAAACCGGTTCAAATTCCAAACCGGTTGCGGTCATTGATCCCAAAACCGGTTTTTGCAGAATACCGGTTTTTCACAAATTTAGGTTAAGGTAGTCAGAATTAATCGGTTAAAACCAAGTTTTGTAATGTCCCCCCTCGCCCTTACCCCACTTCTACCCAACTTTGTACGGTTGCCCTGTGTTTAATTCACGAGGTTTTTAGACACAGGTACAATATATTCATAGCATTAACGCGACTGCCTTGTAACGAACTCCCTCATATTTTTTCATCTTTCAGCAACGATCGTATTATAAATAACAGATGTAAGTTCTGTTTAATTAATTATGTGTTATCTTTACTTTAAAATTATGTTTCGATATCAAGTTTAATTTGACCTTATATATTTAAATTGACTTTAATTATATTTAACGTTTTCTATTAAAATTACGCTTTTCATCCTTAATTCAATGTCATTAGTTTTAGTAATTATTAAAATAAAAATAAACTAAGCTTAGGATTAAGATAAATATTTAATCTGCAAAATCCCTTCCGCAGGTGAAGGCCTCCTCCAAGAGTTATTTTTTGGAGTTTTCCTAATTTTAGCATGCTTCGTTCTAGGCTTCGTTGACACGTGTTAATTTTTTTCTTTATTTTTTCTGTGTTTTCCCAAGTCCGACAAGCATAAGTTAGGCAGGGTAAAGTTTTAGTAATATATCGCAATAAATGATGAATTTTTTTAACAAAACACGATATTTTTAAGTTTAAGAAATTATATGTTATAGTATTTGTTCTTTTTAGGACAAAAGTGAGGCAGATTACCAGATTTTTTAAATTCAGAAGCTCGTGATTAGGACCAACCTCTATTTCCGTCTTTGCAAAAATCAATAATGACCACTTCTGAGGTGTACAGTTTACTTAGAAGTCATGTTTAAACATGATAAAAAATTGTTTGTTATGTTCAGAGAATTCTAACAAAAGAAATTACCATTTCTCACATCTCATTAATGAGGAATTGGAGCAAATCTTATCATGTTGGATACGTACAAAATGCTAATAAAAATATTAGTTTTCCTAAATAGAGCGCAAAGTAACCACATAGATGAAATTAAATTTACTGATACTGAAATAAATAAAGAAAAATAATTTGAATCTAACAAATCATTATGATTAAATTCGGCTATACTTTGCTGTCGACTGTAACCAAATACATACACTAAAAATCCTGTGTTTTATTTAAAGTAGTTATTAATAACTCCCAATTAACTAGATCATCAGTATAAATCACACTGATATCTGCGATCATGTATTGAATTATAAAAGAGAATTATTAAAAGTGCAGCCAAGTTTTTTGACGCCTCAAGATCAAAATACAAACTTTCATACTTGACGAATATGAAACTATTCAAATAAATAAAATTTAAGTGTCTGTTCGTAACGTCAACATAACAGGTTTTTACTAAGTACATATTATGAGTCATTTAATATTAAAAAAAAATATGTCTTTTTGTTCCGGCAAATCTCCGAAATGGCTGCACCGATTTTGACGGGCCTTTCACTGGTCCATTTGCCGACTGCCTCGTTGGTCTAGTGGTTACTAGCGCGACTGTGGATCATGATTTGGTCCTAGGTTTGAATCCCGGGTCCCGGGTATAATGAATGTTCTAGAAACCCCTTGCTAGTCGTATTACAGCCCTCAATCAAGCACTTAAGATTTTTGGGTTTCCTCGTCGTACGTTTTCTTATAGAAAAATGGGTAAACGAGCATACGGGTCACCTGATGGTAAGTGACTACTGCCGCCCATGAACAACCGCAACATCAGGGGAATTGCAGGTGCGTTGCGGGCCTTTAAGAAAGGAGTAAGTTCTTTTCTTGAAGGTTCCTAAGTCGTATCGGTCCGGAAAAATCGCCGATGGTAAACGATTCCACAGAGAAATTGTACGAGGAAGAAAACTCCTAGTAAAACGCACAGTGGTAGCCCGTCAAGCATTCAGATAGTGAGGATGATATCGTGAATTTTGACGCGATGTGGGTTCATGAAATATGGCGACTGATATTAAACCGAACCTCAGAGCACTCCCCGAGGTAGATGCGACAGAAAATGCAAAGGGATGCAACATCCCTACGCAGTGCCAGTTAATCGAGCCGATCAGAAAGAATTCGGACGTCGACGACTCAAACCGCTCTGCGCTGGATGCGGTCAAGTGGAAGGAGCTGACACCGGTGTGCCCCAGCCCAGAGATGAGAGGCCGAATTTGCGCTTTGTAAAGTTGCAAGCGATAATAATACAGCCCCGCTCTGCTGAGCACGCCAAGCTTTTTAGAGGCCAATTTGGCCTTCCCTTCCAAATGACCACAAAACTGCACACTATTCGATATGTCGACGCCAAGGATTCCGATGCTAGCTGAAGCAGCAAGGGGAGTGCCTTGAAACTGAGGAGATACGACAAAGGGATTCTTTTTAGCGGTATACTTGCAAACTTGTGTCTTCTGGGGATGGAATTGGACGAGATTTAGTCGCCCTCAATCCGAGATTCTTTGCGATCACTTTAGACACAAGTTTGTTCCGGTACTCGGAGACGTCTATTACGACCTTGATGCTCCGATCAGCAAGGAAACTGTTGATCCAATTGCACAATTTGTCGGGAATCTATAGGAAGGAAGCTTCGAAAGAAGCGCTTTGTGCCAGACCCAATCGAAGGCCTTCGCTATGACCAAACTAATGGCCAATGTCTACCCCTTAGACTCATCTGCCTCCGCCCATCTATGAGTTAGATAGACCAGAAGATCACCAGCTGATCAACCTAGACGAAAACTGTTTATAATGAATTCCATTATTTTGGAGAACAAGGAGGTGATGGCGATAGGCCTATAGTTTGACGGCTCTGTGCGGTCGCCTTTTTTAGGGATCGGGTGAACCAAAGCTGTCTTTCATGAATTTGGGATAACGCCTTAGTAGTAGAAGTACCGGAAAAGACGCGTTAAAACCAGTGCCAAGTTCGGAGCCCACGTCTTCAGCACAATGGGAGGGACTCCATCAAGCTCACTCGACTTATTGACGACTAGGGACAGTAAGACCAGGCTTTGCGAACCGAGCGCTGTGTAAACCGTACATCTGGCATGGAGCACTCAAACCGCGGGATATTCGGTGGTGTGTTCCCCCGTCATCGAGAGTCGAGTTGGACGCAAAAAGAAAGATTAACAGATCGGCTTTCTCCTTTTCAGCATGGACTCAGTGAGTCTCTTTGCAAAGATGGCTGAGAGAAGTTCCCTTGGACAGCCTTGCCAAGAGACAAGCATGCACAGGTTACCGTAGGAAGGCGAACTAGCCTCTCACCAACTCCTCAGATGAGCTCTGATCTGTCAATGAATTTTAAAGAACCTGGAGGCGGAATTATACTTCTTTTGAAGAGCGCTGGTGTGTACATCCCGAGACATCAACGTCTCGGGATGTAAAGATGTCGTCTGCCCAGGCCTGGTGGCACTCCTGCTTATAGTGTGATGCTATTTTACATGAGCGACCAAACCATGACTGTAATATGCCTCCGATGGGCACCACAGAAGATCGAATAAAAAGGTCCATATCCTTTTTATTCCAAGGTTGACTGAAGTACCACATCAGCGACAGAATCAGCAACATTGCTAGGATTGTCCAGCAAGAAGCAAATCAAGGGTAGAATGCAAAAAAACCGCATCCTTTCCTAATCGGCCGACCTATAGTGCCAAACACGGCGGCAGCCTGCAGAATGCAACCGTAACGATAGTGTGAGTGACACCATCCTCCAGACAAGACAATGGCCCTAGGAGCCATGACGGGTGTCGACGGAAACCTAATATCCGTCCGGATGAGAGGTCAGCAGAAGTTCCAACAGGGAAGGTGCATGATTCTCCACATCTGGAATCCGCGTAGGCAAAGTAAGCAGCTGTGTAAGACCATATGCCAAAGCAAAGTCATCATTTCCCTATGATCCGTTAAATGTGAACCGAGCCAAGGATCACGATCTCTGCGGATACCCCCCCCCCAGAATACGCGGGGCAGCTTAAGCACATACGCTCAGGAACAGTAGGGTATCTTGGGCGTAGGTGCTCAGTGAAGGATTCTCCGTCACCAGGATGCTGATACCCTCCTGGGATAGTTTTTTATTTGATTCCGCTACCATACTTTAAAGGGGAGAGGGGGAATTGGGCCTCCGACCACCTACACTTACCAAGTGAAATGAGGTCGTTGTGCTACCCTGGTTCGAGCTGGCCAATAAAATCTTAAAAAACATTTTTATTTTGGGTAATTCCTATACAAGTAAATGGAGGATGATTTTTTTTACTATCCATGTATTCCATCATGTTGGGTATCATTGGATAGTCTTTTAAAAATATTCGGGGTGTGGAATAACATCTTTCGATTCAGGGGTTCGATTGAGAAATATTTAGCTTTAAAGTGGTATTTTTATTAATTTTTTTGTTAATTTTCATAAATAAATTGCGTCCTCTCCCCCTCTACCAATGAAACTGCTGATTTTGTAAATGTGAAAAGTATTCACAATTGTTTTATATTTAATGAAGTTAAAATCAAAACTGTCACAGCTAAGTAGAATTAAGTATTAAATGCACTTGGATTAGTAAAAAATTTGTTCCAACTCCATGGAAAATGACCTAAAACTAGCTGCATTAATAACTTTATAATGTTATTGTAAGGTGTTAAAAGTAAACATTTTATGAAGAAAAGGACTTATATGCACTACTGTTAGCGTGACACGCAGTATATATAAGGAAATGTATAACGAATTTAAAAGCATTCTCCTTTTTTTATGTTGGCTAACAATAAAATAAACTCAAAAATTTGGACTTCATAAGGACATAACAAGCCCGAACAGACCAGCTCCCACAAACGGCAAATGTTCACAAATTAATATTTCATTAGAATTATTTCCATACAAAGTGCGATACCCTGCCCGTACTCGTTGAAACTTAGCATGTAGTTTGTCGAATGCAGATCTGTCTCATCCGCACACACTTAATATATTCATGGAACTGTAGATTGCGTAATTTCTCTAATGCTATGAACATATATAAGAGTCGTAGTAGCTCAGATCAGGGCTCGGAACCGGTTTAAAAAGAACGGTTAATTTCGATTAATTACCGGTAAATTTATCGCTCATTCAATTACCGGAAAAAAATTAACCGGTTTTTATTAAACCTAAACGATAAAGGTTATCGGTTACGTAATGGTTTTGACACCCAAATTAACCGGTTAATTCCGTGAAACGTAAAGGCAGTTATGGATAGGACAGGTAGATTCACGTTGTGAGGTGCTTATCCGCATTTGATGTACTCGTATATGTTATGATCCGCAATTGATGTATGCCCGCATGCGGCATCGCCTTCATCATTAAATATCCAACTATTGTGTATACTTTTCACATTTACAAAATCAGCAGTTTAATTGGTAGAGGGGGAGAGGACGCAATTTATTTATGAAAATTAATGAAAAAATTATGAAAAATACCACTTTAAAGCTAAATATTTCTCAATCGAACCCCTGAATCGAAAGATGTTATTCGATGAAAGATGAATGAAAGTGTTAATATCTATAAGTATGCCGCATTACTGATTATACAGACAGACATAACGAAACAATAAGGGTTCCTTGTTGTGTAACTATGGAACCCTAAAAAGCCGACTTCAAATGATTAAAAAGAATAAATTAAATTCACATCAGGAAGTCGAGGATTTATTAACATTATATCTTATCCCCGACTTCAGAATATTATATAGGTATTTTGTTCTTTTTAGTTCTTTTGTTTTTTGTCGACTTTTACTTTTTTTAAAAGGAATTTTTACTTTTGTAACTGTTTGTTATTTATTTATAAATAATGCTTTGTATAATAAAGTTTCAATAATATATTAAAAACAAAGGAAAAAGAAATTAATTAATACTCTTTTCAGGCAGAGCCGAGAGAGAAAGAGAGAGAGAGAGAGAGAGAGAGAGAGAGAAAGAGAGAGTACTCAGAGGCGAAGAGCTCACATTGAAGGAACCTAGTTTAACGGAATTTATCGCGTTTAGTTAACTTTTTTTTTATATTTCCGACGCTTCGAGTACTGTAATGCATGGTCTCGAGGAGACTGTTCATTGTTAATTATGTTTAATTTTTATGTTTTATTATGTTATCCTTATGTTTAATTTACTAGTGGCTCAGAAGATTTCCATATCCAGCAAACCATTTCATCTTTAACGCATTTCTCATTGTTTACAAAACCCATGCAATAAAATGGCGTGATAGGTTCTTGCAGCACCACCACACATGCTTACTTGAATACTGCTGGCTGCACATCACATTGAACTGCTGTGTTCTGAGAAGTAAACAGAGCCAGTATAATTACCAGCATTTCGTCTTAGTCCTGAGAGGTGACAAGGCATGTGTAGCCTTCTTTGTTTGAATTTGGCAGCAGCTGACAATGGACTGGTAGCCACTTACCATCAGATGAACTGTAAGGTTGTTTGTCACTAAGAAGATTCAACCAAACAATAAAATAAATATTTCGTTGAATATTTTATTCTCACGCAAGCGTTGAATGAAATTATCAAAACGGTTTAACGCGGGAAAAACTTGGATTTTATATTGCTCGCTTGTTAGCGCTTTATTCAGCACGTATTTTTGAGTACACTTGATTTTTTTATATTAAACATACACAAAATGGCGACAAGCGATAATTACTGCGTGTTGCATGCAGTAAAATTACTAGAAAAGAAAACTTCACTACTTTCATTAAAATTAAGAAGATTTGAATTGTTGGATTGCTCTGGCGTTAATCGTTTAGTTTGCAAGAAATTAATAAAATAAAAAAGTATAAAGCAAAGTTCTTTTTACTGAAAATGAGGCAGTCCATCTTAGTCCTCAAGATCGCTAATGCATCTGGTTTTTTATTCTTAACTGAGGATAGATGTAAATGTCTATGAGCCACAACATACATTTACCATCAGGTGAACTGTGTGCTCGTTTTCCCCCTAATTTTATAAATAGTATATCATCAACACCATACTTCATATTCAATAAATAATAATTTATATTAAATATTATTACAATATATAATTCAAAATAATTGTCACAGAATCTATATTCCAGTATAGTAATTACTTAATCATTCAAATTAATTTCGAGACTATTGTTATTGCAGTTTACAGACAGATTTCTAGAGTCCCTAGATATTACCTTAAAAAAACTCAGCACATGTAAAAATATAGGTATCCTAACCGGTGCCGTAAATATTAACTTTACCCCTGGAAAAACAGATAACCACGCACATATCTAAATATCTGCTCTTTTCAAGGACTATTACCAACTCATTACCACCCCACACATCAAAGCGGCTCGTGTTTCGACCTACTTTAACTTTAGATACTTATATCTCGCTTACTGATCATCAAGCAAATTTACTGATATTAACCTTACCTAGAAAAAACTGCATACGCAGCTCCCCTAAAGTTCATATGACGAATCTTGAAAATGACATTCGTAGCATTAATTTTGACTTTTTTATCGCTGTGACGATGCAAATACGACTTTGAGTTACTTTATAAATTATTTACAATACGCAATAAAGAATAGTACATCAACAATAAAACTGTCACGTATTTTGTTTTAATATTAAACCTTGGATAACACCTGGTCTCGTCCGTTGTACAAAAAATAGAGACAAACTTCATTTAAAAAAAAAGGAGAAGCCTGATAATCTAGTACTTTCCGTCTATTATAAAATATATATGAATACAATATGATGAAAATGTTTTACCAAAGGTCGGTAAAAACAATAAATCTCTATGGAAATTCAATAAAAATAATACCTTCAGTTCAAAAAACCTTGGACCCCCACTTGATCTATTGTCATTTGATAAAAGCCGAAACGAAGCAACTATACAGTATTTTCTTTATAAAACTTTAATAACTTCAAAATTAAGCAACACTCGTATTCCAATTTTGATGCCCACATCCTTTTGTAAGTTAAATTGATTTGTATTGTTAAATATCGACATTGATGTGATATTAAGTATAATAAGTGGCTTAAGAGAGGATTGTGCAGTTGGATAGGACAATATACCTAATTGCATACTCAAAAGATTTAAACATTTACTGGCCGCCCCGTTAACACATATGATCAATTATGCCTATCCAAAAGTATTTTCCCGAAAGTGCTTAAAATCTGTGGTTTCTCCTATATCCAAAGTTGGTGATAAAAACTTGGTTAGTAACTATAGGCCGATTTCAGTTTTATCTGGTTTGTCTAAATTTTTAGAAAAATTCACAAAAACAAGGGTAACGAAATACCTGGAATCTTACAATTTGCTGTCAGACAGACAATTTGGTTTTAGATCCAAGAGATCATGTAATGATGCCTTGCACCAATTGGCAGATTATATCACAAGTAATCTTGACAATGGTATGCACTCAATTGGGGTTTTTTCAGACCTTGCCAAACCATTTGATACTATCTCTACCCTGTACTATTGCAAAAGCTTGAAACATTTGGCACAAGGGGAACTCAACTACAACTTTTTTCCGATTAATTACTTCAGTGATCGCTTTCAATATGTAGAAATCCGTGAGAATATAAGATCTGAATTACATAAGAGCTTTTATGGAATTTACAGGGCAGTATCCTGCGGCCTACATTGTTCCTAATTTTTATAAACGACTTGTGCAATCTTCAAAATCAAAACGGTGTCATAATGTCGTATGCGGATGACACAGCCCTGTTATTCTCAGCCAAAACACGAGATGAGATTTATAAATACGCTCAGCAAGGCTTTAACATAGTATCTAATTGGTTTCTTAACAATCTCGTAAATTTAACATCAGACAAAACACAATATGTGTTATTTTTAATGTGAAACAATACAAACATAACACGCAAACTTACCTAAATATTTAAGCTCATAATTGTAGCTCGTATGATGACACTGTATGTGCATGTCCCGCATAAACAAAAACAGACAATAATAAATATCTAGGTATCACGCTTGACACAAATTTAAATATCCGCAAGCAAATCGATTTACTTTGTGCTATAGTTCGTAAATTAATATATATATATATATATTACGGAGATATTTAAATATCTCCGTAACATCGCTGACTTTTAGACAGGTCTATTTACCTTTGCGTCAATCTATACTTCCTTATAGCATTACTTCCTGCGGTGGTGCTTCTGGAACAATATTGCTGCCACTAACACGTGCTCACAGAGCAGTTCTAAAGGTAGCCACTTTTCGTTCATTCACGTTTCCTACACAACCAGTTTACTTAGCATGTAGTGTACTAACTGTCTGTTAATTGTTTATCCTGAACATCATATTGAAACAGCATACCGAATTTTAATTTAACTTAAAATTCATAGACTGGAGCAGAATTGACTTAGTTTATGTAAGCCCTCAAAGAAAACACGCATTTGAGAACAGATTTTACATATTTTTATGACCATTTCTATATAACAAGCTCAACAAGTCACTAAAGATATATTGTGTAAGTTTTAAGAAATTTAATATAACTGTAAGGGAATTTCTGAATAAATTAAATTACGAAGACAGAGAAGTTGTTAGAAATCCTAAAAGAGTTTTTATTACTTTTAGGTAACAAATAATTATAATTTAGTTATTTTATTCATTATATAATATTGTTTCATTATTTGAATTATGTAGTGTCCTACAATATTAAACCCATAGTGTAAGTGATGGTCTGAAACACATGTACTCAACCTAGTCCAGGCTGGTAGCTTATATTATAAATTAGACTTTACAATTATTTTTCTTTTAACAACGCATCTGCATTTTGATTATCGATTGAGGTTAGATGTAAATGTTTATGAACCACATAATCCATATACCATAAGTCAACTGTGTTAGGTTGTCACCCTAAATCTATATAAAAAGAAAAACACTAAACACTTCAAAAGATATGTATAACTGGTTTTTCTTAATTTATTTTTATTGGATAAGGGCGACAAACGAGCACACAGTCCACCTGATGGTAATAGATTGCATTGACCATTAGAGAAAAAAATTGTAAAATATTTTAATCAAGCAAATCGCAGTAATTTTTACGCTCGTTAGTGTTTTATTCAGCGTACGCGTCACAGCATACTCCAGTATTTTATTTAAGCATACACGGACAGGCTACCAACTGTAATTATGGTATGCAACTTTCCGCACTACATTAATAACTTGCATGCACTTAAAACTCAGAGTCTGTTCGAGGAGCTCGTAGAATGTAAATCGCATAAAACGTTGCAACTCTCCACAACAATAGATTTGACTGATGATTCTACCACATCAAGAACAGCAGAAAGGATTACAAGCAGCGGAAGGAAATTAAGAAAATATATAAAAATTAATAAATATATTAGGAAAGTGCAAAAATTAGTTAAAACTAAAATTAATATTAAAAATTATACAAATGTATGTAAGGAAAAGCAAGAGTTAATTAGTAAAATTAAATTATATTCAATTGAGGTAGAAAACATGAAAAATTGTTATGAGACTGAAATAGAGTGTCTTAATTCAGAAATTTTATCACTTCAAACCTCATTACAAATTATGTCAAATAAATATAAATCTGCAGGGAATGAGATAAAAGAACACATACTGGCCATGGATAATCTGGTAAAGTCCTGCAAATATAATGAGGAACGTTTTGACTCCTTATTAAAATATCAAAATGAATATCAGCGCTCACTGCCAGGTTCTTTAGGGACAGTGTGTGTTAATAATATGACAAGCAGTAATACTTCATTTTCTTTACCTACACTCTATGATAGTACCATAACAAAGCAGATAAATTTAAAAAGTAATTCATATAATGAAAAAAATAATGTAATTGTGTATAGTGATGACATAGGCAAAAACTTGGGTATATCATTGAATAACTGTTTAAAAAGACAACAGATAAGTAATTACTGCATGCCTGGAGCATCATTCAGTGACGTTATGAATAAAATTTTAACTAGTAAATTTAACCCTAATAATATATAAATAATTTTTGTTGGGAGAAGAGGCAATATGAACAAGAATCAATTATTAAAATATATTGAATATCTCAATAACATAAATGTGGTTAAAGTTATCTTGTTTACATTGCCTTACATAGAGGGGTGGCCACAGGAAAATAAACTAAGACATCATTTAAATTTAATGATGCATAACTTGACATGTAACAATAACTTAAATTTGACATTGAATTGTAGGAATAATGATAAATTTCATTTAATTGATATTAATAATTTAACTAAGAACTTTTTGACAAGAGATAGGTATTACCTATCAAAGTATAGTTTAACACTGGTAGCAAATACGCTATCTTATTATTTATATTTTAACTCAGCCAATGATTTGGCTACCTTGACACCTGCTTCTTTTGAGCAACAAAATAATTTTACATTTGATTTGGAACCAGTTTCAAGTAATTTAAATTAGATAATAAGACAATAGAGGTAATCTTTAGCAAATATAATTTAAATAGCTTAGAATGCAACTTACCAATACATAATTATGCAATTTTACAAAATAACAATAATAAAAACTGTATCAACCTGGTGCATCAAAATATACAAGGTATGTTAGGCAAAGAATTAGAAATTGAATTATTTTTAAATAGTAAAAGTATACATATTTTATGTATTACAGAACATTGGTTGAAAGATTACAACTCCATATTTAATTTCAGTAATCACCAGGTGGTCAGTTCGTTCAATAGAGATACTAAATTACGTGGTGGCTCCTTAATATTAGCTAATAAGTCCTTATCATGTAAAGAACGTAAAGACATTGTGAGCCTTTCTGTTGAGCGTACTGCAGAAATGGCATGTGTTGAGCTTGAGCCC
Source organism: Parnassius mnemosyne (assembly GCA_963668995.1). Taxonomy (NCBI): domain Eukaryota; kingdom Metazoa; phylum Arthropoda; class Insecta; order Lepidoptera; family Papilionidae; genus Parnassius; species Parnassius mnemosyne. The sequence continues at coordinate 763,974 of CAVLGL010000076.1, read as the reverse complement.
TTATTGTTGTCAGTGTTTACAGACCCCCATGTTCAAGATATGATACTTTTGAAAAAATTATGGAAGAAGTTTTAGTTAAGCTTAATAAACAGAATAAATCTCTTGTAGTGTGTGGAGACTTTAATATCAATCTCCTGGAAACTTCTTCCATCAGTATTAAATTTTGTTCTTTGTTCAAATCCTATAATCTTAATAATTTATTCTTTGAAGCTACACGTATTGCAGGGTGTAGTGCAACTTGTATTGATAATATTTTTACAGGTGTTGTACCAATCAGAAAATCAATAATTCAAAAACTTAGTTCAGATCACTGTGGACAACTGGTTTCGTTACCTTATATGCACAAAAAACAGGTAATTGAGAAAATTGTGTTTGTTCCTATTAATGCAAAACGCCTGGAGAGATTTAGAAGTAATATGGTAAAAAACCTTCCATCCGTTTCTAATAAGAACAGTGCAGACTATTTATATACAGAATTATTTACCTTTATATACAATAAATTTAATAAAACATTCACTTCTAAAACATTCTCCAGTAACAGTCGCAAGGCATTTAATGAGTGGGCGACAGTAGGAATTCATAAAAGCAGACGAAGGTTATATGACTTTTACCATGAAAGATCGTATAATCTTTCCGATGCTTTTAAAGAATATGTAAAATATTATTCTAAAATGTTTAAAAGAGTTTGCTTCACAGCCAAATCATTACATATCAGTAACAAAATTAAGACGGCTAAGAATAAAATTAAAATGACGTGGAGTATAATTAAAAGCAAAACCGGTAAAGAGAAACCTCATAACTCAAACTATCAATTAAAAATTAATAATGAATTGACTAAATCAAATCAAGAAGTTGCAGCGGTGTTTGAAAAATATTTCACTGATGTTCCTATCTTGACAACAGAGTCATTGAATACTTCTCCAACTGTCGCCGAGTCATTACTTAAACAGAATGTTAATACCTGTTTAAATGAATTTAGATTTGAAAAAGTATTACCGCATAATATTGTAAAATACTTCAAAATCATTGATGTAAAGAAAACCGCAGATTTGTGGGGGATTTCCGTTACAGTGATTGCGTCCATAATAGATTTAATTGCAACTCATCTTGCTATTATTTTTATACTTGTATCGATTCTGGTGTGTTTCCTGATTTAATGAAGTATAGTAAAGTAATACCTTTATTTAAATCTGGTAGTACATTGGACCCCGCCAATTATAGACCTATTTCCGTACTACCAACTCTCAGTAAAATTTTTGAAAAAATAATTTTGGATCAATTGTTAATTTTTTTAATACAAATAAATTACTTATATATTATATACTATAAAAATCAATTTGGTTTTACAAGGGGTCGCTCGACGTCTGACGTCGGTGTTGAGCTTATGAAATATATTTTTAATGCCTGGGAGAATTCTCTAGATGCCTTAGGTATTTTCTGTGACCTTTCCAAGGCTTCCGATTGTGTTCATCATGATACATTAATCAGGAAACTACAACATTACGGTGTAAAAAGTTTGGCGCTTAGACTTATTACTTCATATTTAAGTAACAGAACTCAAAAAGTCGTCATCAACGCCAACAATTTGCTCTTAAACGGCTATAAGACAAAATTTATTAAATTTACAATAGCTAATGTAAAACATTCGAAAACCAATGTGCTCTTAAATGGGGAGGAGTTGAGTCTTGTGGATACCACTGTTTTTCTCGGTATTACTATTGACGCTAAACTTCAATGGCACCCCCATATATCTAAATTAGCAAGCAGACTTAGTTCTGCAACATATGCTGTAAGAAAGGTTAGAAGTCTCACAGATGTTGAGACAGCTAGGTTAGTGTATTTTAGTTACTTTCATAGCGTAATGTCTTATGGAATTTTGCAATGGGGTAATGCGACTGATATTGAAGCTATATTTGTTTTGCAAAAGAGAGCCGTACGGGCGATTTATATTCTAAATTGTAAAGAGCCCCTCAGAGAAAAAATTTAAAAAATAAACATATTAACTTTGGCATCGCAATATATTTATGAAAATGTAATGTATGTACATAAAAACATAAATAGCTTTAATAAGAATAAGGATGTTCATACCTTAAACACCAGGAACAAACATAAGCTTGTAATGCCACTTACTAGACTCCACAGAATTAGTAATTCATTTATGGGGCAATGTATACGCTTTTACAACAAAATACCAGAACATGTTCAAAGTTTGTCAATAAACAAGTTTAAAAGTTTTATTAAAGAAAAACTGTACAAAAAGGGTTATTATAATATCAAGGAATACATGAATGAAAATAACCCCTGGGAATAAGGTGATCGCCACCATGCCGGTTCTATTAAAATTCATTTAAAATTGTATAAACAAAATTATTGTTAAGTGAAATCATCTTTAAAAAAAAAGTCCCGCTGGGTTTCTTGCTGGTTCTTCCCAGGACAGAGGTATTTTCCGAACCAGTGGTAAATAAAATAATGACTTTCAATAAGTATTATGTAATAATCCATATTGAATAAAAATCATTCTATTCTATTCTTTTTTTATTCTATTCTATTCTATACACAACATAAATTATTACAAAATATTAAATACAAGCTCTCCCCCGCGACTTCGCCCGCATGTAATTTACACTAATACTTTTTCTAAAATAAAAGTATACTATTTACTACTATAAGTTACTCTTTGTAACATCAGCTATCTGCCAGTGAAAATTCCATCAAAATCGGTCCAGCCGTTTCGGAGATTAGTCGGAACAAACAGACAAACAAAAAATTTAAAAATTGTGTTTTTGTTCTAGGTAAATACATTCATATGCATGTCTGTTTTTTTGACATTACTAACAAACACTTGTTAATGGTACAGTCAGACATATTGTTAGTTGCAGGTGTACATGTGCTTTAGTAGCCACAAACCATCAGTTGGATTGAAAGTTCGTTTGTCACTTTGAATAATAAAGTAAAACTTCGAGCATAGGTAGCATTGCATAGCGTAGTTAATAATCAGCATTATACGAGGGCGACTAGCCCAACACTGACCTGATGGTTAACTCTGATAGGATTTCTTCACACCTTGATTTTTATTTTCGGGATTTCCCGTACAAGTAAATAGAGGATGATTTATTTTTACCCGTGTATTCCATCATGTTGGGTATCGTTGGATAGTCTTTCAAATATATTAGGGACGTGACGTAAGATGTTGTTCATCTTTTGGATTCAGGGGTCCATTTGCGAAATATTTAGCTTGAAAGTGGTATTTTTCATTAGAGTCATGTGTCCTCTCCCAATCTACCAACTAAAGCGCTGGTTTTGGAAATGTGAAAAGTATACACAACAGTTGTTATATCATGAAGTTAAAAGCAAAACTATCCCAGCAAAATGGAATTAAGAAGTTAATTTATTAAATGCACTTGGATTAGTAAACATTTCGTTACAACTCCATAGAAAATGACCTAAAACTAGCTACATTAATAATTTTGTTAATGGGTGGCCTGGTCGTTCCCTGGTCGAGCCGACCCATTCGTGCTACAACTATACTATTAATATAGCTGCAACATGGCTCTACAGCGTATAATATATGGGGAAGGCTATCAGAAGTGGACTTTGACTTACAGTAATGAATGAATAAATAAATTATTTAATGGTGTTTGCTTCTACAAATTTATGGTTTATCTTGCTGTGTATGCACAATGAAACGGTAAGTTTGATTGCACACTGGAATAGCAGATTAGGTTTCTGATTTGTGTCTGATTCGAATGCTTTGACGACACAAGCGAGGCTTTAATTGCAGAATTTCATTAGTTAAAATAACAATAAACTACCTATACAATAGTAGGAATTGTAATTGTAATAATAATATTATGTCAAACTAATAATTATACTATCTTTGTATATAAAATTCAATTGTTGTCCGTTAGTCTCGCTAAAACTCGAAACTGGCTTGACCGATTCTGATAATAGTTTGTGTGTGTTGGTCCAAAGTGGGTCCCTGAGTGGTTTAGTTTTACAATTGGACCCGTTTAGTGAAGCTGTTGTCAAAATCCATAATGACCTGTGCGTAGTCGGGGCAGATCATTAGTTATTACTAATTATTGCTCGTTTGTCACCTTTATTCAATAAAAAAATACTAGCTGGCCAGGCAGACGTTGTTCTGCCCTTTCGAAGTTTTCTTCTTTAAAAAAATCATTAATTAAGCCATAAAAATATTGACGATCACTTATCGGAATAAAAACTATCGTATCTCTCAATTTCTGTTTTTTTTTTATTCGTTTAAAATACGTTACCTCCACACTAGGATTGTCTCCTGTATCGTGGGGGCAGTTTACATACATTTCACAAGGACAAACATCTAGACTTTTATTTTGAATTTGAAGCAAACATTAACAAAATTTCATTAAAATCGGTGGAGCGGTTTTGGAGATTAGCGTGAACGAACATCATGTCACGAAATTTTATATATTATAAATACACTTGGCTTATAGGAGATATTATAGTTTGTTTTTAAACAATTAAGTCTTTCCTAGTGCTGGGATTAGTATTAACGGGGATAGTGCACGCAATTGAGGTAGGGCGGGAGGTTCTCTTCAAACTAGGTAAGACACATCATTTTATGTTATTAAGTGAATGATTGTAAAGCAAATTTTTCCAACTTTTACATTTTACCCTGGTAATCTGTGCGATTCACAATAATATGTCGTATTGCACAAAGCATCTGGGATAAAACACTTTAACCTTTCGTAATATTCAAAGTATTTAAATTTATGGATTTCTCTTCCTAACATGTATTTTAGTTTTAACAGCGATTTCAAAAAAAAACTCAGTATTTTGTACATGTTTCGATAAAGTTTTAAAATTATCGATAAAAGTTAGACTATTCACCTTTTTTTTGTTGATGTTTTACGCCTGAAATTAATATTCGAACTTAATCTATTTTTAGCAATCGAAGATTGATAATTCAATCCATTTTATGGTTAGACAGTGCCAACAATCAATCCAGAGATTAAAATTACTATCGGCAGAAGCAAGCTATCCTTGGGAGGTCGAATTACAGAAAAAGATACACCTCTGTGGGTGACTGACAGTTTGTGTGTATCAATAACCTATCTTTCAATTTTGACGTTTGGTTCGATCGGTGTAAACAATCCAAATTTGCAATCCGAGAAAAGCCTAGGATTAATCCTTCTAGTTCAAAACTCTTGCGTGATTTCTTTCATTTTACACAATATATTTGCTGTAAATGTTTTTGTTCTTAAGTTGTAATTCGAAAAAAGGTACGCTCAAAAATTAATAACAAACACACGATCGAAACTAAGCAGTGAAACTTGATAATGACAGTTTTTTTTTTACCGACGCACTGACGCTACGGAGACGCTACTTACCGGCGACGTTCCATTATGTAATTTTTGTTCTTGATTTAATAAAAAATATAATAATTTAAAAATTTTAGGGAGAAAATAGTAGCTAACGTAATAACGTATAATTAGTGTCAATGGTAATAAATTTTAAATATTATTTATGTTATTATATTAATACATCTATTTGAATGAAACAACAGTCGTTATGCATACAACGAAACAGTCGAGAGGAATCGGATAGATGTTTGGATCGACTGCAATCGCCGCAAAAAAAAAGATTGGGCTTGTTAACATATGTTATTGGGATATAGATCGATCTTTGGATAGGGTAAAATCTCAGAGTGTCTTTAATCTTAAAAAAAGATATTAATATTCTCTCTGTACTGCGATCCTAGTCCGTCGTTAAACTTTACGATGTCTACCTACAAGCAGCAACGGCTGTTAGGAATGAGTTATTACGTACGGTAAAAGAAAACACGCATGCAATTTACGAGGCAACAGAGAGTAAAAGATAGGGTTGGTTTCTGAAATTAAATTTACATTTTTTTTGTTCTTTTTAATAGATGACGTGGAAACAAACGAGCACACAGTCTACACATTTATACGTGGTAGAGCCTGCTGCTGCCCATCTCCTGGTATGTTTCCATCTTTCACCTCTTACGACACCCACGGGATGATATTAGTTCATTGATATTCTTACACTGCCACTGCACGATAGATATAAGCAAGCTTATTAAATCAAATACGGAAAACCTGTAAATGAAACAAAAAAAAATTATAAAAATGCTTCACATCTATCGTCGATAAGAAATTGAAACGGCGCAATGGCACAGCGACACATTTGGCCGTGACGTTAAAAATTCAGTTTATACGCAAATATTCTTTCAGGCTGCAACTGGTACATAAAACCAGCTACTATCTCATAATGAAAACGATCAATAAGCAACGTGGATTTATTTCTTAAACCAACGTAAAACTAACACAAAATGAAGCGTAATCGAGAACAAATTGACGTTGCAGTCCACGTCTCGTGCGATCATTACAGTAATGATATTGATGTGTCCAGATTAGAATAATTATTTATGTAATGATGCATAAATTGCCTTTTTGATTGTGTTTTGTCCCTAGCAATTTTAAAAATAATGTCGTCCAGAAAGAATTTCAATCACAACACCCAGTTTTTACAGAGTTTACCCATCTGTGTAGGACTGTGCACAAGCACAGGTGCACTTTATATTCGTTCACTCTCATAGTACGATAGGACGGCAATATGCGACACAACTGGAGAGAAATCAGACGCACTCAAGATCAGTGATTTAATGTGCTTTCCGAGTCACGTGGGTGAAACACTGCCAACTCCCTGATTCCGGGCTGATACTGACAAATTAATGACAAAACCCAGTAACTGTTATTGTCCTGATCCGAGATTTGAAATCAGGACAACATAACCAGCAATTGCCATTACGAACTGTAGAAAAACAAGATGGTACTAACGAATTATGATTTCTTTTTATTTTTTTCAAGCAACGGTTCATCCTGCCTAACGATCCGTTTTATTACATTTATGGTTAAGATGAAACATCTAAGTGGTTTTTATGTTGTTTAACCAGTATTTTGTTTAAAAAAAGTGTTTTCATTCACGGAAAATTGGCTCGGTACAAGGGAAAACGATGTGTGGTTGAACTGCAAATAAAACTAAACAAATAAACTAATATTACTTGTTCAAGATAACAGCAGACTGTCATCATAGTTTATTCTTACCAAAGTTGTTGCAACCACCAAAGTGCTAAACATATGCCTTCCTAGTAGAATGCCTTGCATGGGGCATATTTACTATAGTTGCTACGCTTAACAGGTGGGTTGTAACAGCAGTTTTTTTTAATTTTTTAGTCTTTATTAGGGAGATGCCGCTGCTCATCTCCTGGTATCTTTCTCTCTCTCGCCTCTTACGACATTTACGGGACGATATGGGGATAGTGGGTATTATTGTACCGCCATTATACAGTCGTCGTCGATTAAAAGTAACATTTTCATCTCCAATTTTGGCACCCTTAGCGTTGTTATCTAGAAGAAATGCCTTCTACTGCTAGTGATACCAGATTCTCGACTCCACAGAATCAGTAATTCACTCATGGTGCAATGTATACGATATTACAACAAAGTCCCCAAAAATATACAAGATCTCTATATTACCAAGTTAAAATATTTTATTAAACAAAAACTGTATAAAAAGGGTTATTATAATATAAATGATGGTCGACAATAACCTCTGGAAATTAGGTGGTTGCTTCCAATCTTTCCGGTTTCTGAAATAAGTTGTGTAAGTAGTTTGTACAACCTGTGATTTATTAAAAGATTTTAATTTGAACATTTGCTGGTCCTTCCCAGGACAGAGGTTTTTTCCGAAACAGTGGTTAAGGTAAAAAAATGACTTGCTATAAAAATACTTGTAATCTATATTGTATAAACAATATTCTGTTCTATTCTGCACATGGTCTTTTTTTTAAAGTTTTCTAAAAATGAACAAAAATTACTACCACGTATCATCCTATAAGTGCGGTAAGTGGCGACTGTAGGAAATGCATCAAGAATAGAATAGAATAGGATATTTTTTATTCAATATTGATTTTCAAATAAAACTGCATCCACCAAACCTTTCTTGCCACGCAGTCTCCAAGTCTAAATCATTCGAGTTCGTTTCATCTATACCCCTTATATTTTCTCTCAGTCTATATTTGAACTTCTCTTTTACACCTTTATCTTGTAACCTCTCTGTTTTAATACAATGTAACTCAGTGGTGGACACAGATGTCCGATGCCGTCAATGTTTAAATATACCATGAATTCGGTATAATACCAAGTAATGATTCTCCCCAACCCTTCCATTAAAATCTCCTAATGTAAGAATATTTTCATTACCCTTGCATTTCATTAGCACCATCCTTACCATCTCCCAAAACTGCTTTCGGATATATGTAAGTGGCCTTTGAATTGTCTAGGGCGTAGATCCCTAGAATAAAAAACTTTTTTAAGCCCACTTTCATTCGTATCCATAGCAGTCTCGGGCTTGCACATTCATACTCTTTCACACAATGTCCCATTTTTTGAAAGGATGATACAGACTCCCTAGCATGCTCGCTTGGTCTCGTCTACACCAGTCTAGTAGCTGGTATACATGTCATGTATAGTGGCATACAATCGCACACACTCTCTTATTTACATTAATATAGATAATAGTAAACGTATTTTTTGTTTAACTTCCACCGTCGTCTACGTGCACGGTGAAAGTTTTTAAACTTGCTCGACAAAGTCGTGAAACTGACAAGGAGACTAAAACGGAAAGGACAAAAGGCAGTCCTCTCGTAAAGTTGGATCGTATTTCAGGTTCAGATGTTGTTGCTTCGGACATTTTAATATAGTCCTATTTCTTTTAGGGCACAAGTAATACCTGCGACTATCTTTTGTTACGAACCAAAAATTTTTACATCGGTGTTCTTTATTTAACTAAATCAATAGCAATTTTAAATGTAAATATATAAATTAACACGAATAACAGCACAGAAAATAAATATTTAAATAAATTGAAACACTATATTTTACATTAATTTTGCAGGTGCACGGTAAGAAATGCTATGCACACCACCGAGTCTACTTGATGGTAATTGTATGCGATTACCGAGAATCAAAATGCAGATTCGCTGTCACCCCTCAGGACTAATTGTCCATTAAACAGGATCTCCGGTCTCCAACACTCATAAACATAAACACATACATAAATTTCACAAGGACAAACATCCAGACTCGGAACAATTATTATGTAGGCCATACAAATACTTGTTTCGTGTGGGATTCGAACCTGCGGCCCTTAGAGCGCTGCTATTTATTGCCAAGCCAATGCGCCACGAATTGAATGCCACATTGTCATAAAAGGATTGCAGCTTATCGACAAGCGCTATACGAAACACACCAGAATTGTGCTATTATTATGTTGCTACTCTGTAAATGCGCAGCAATGAGTGTGTGTGAGTCTGTAAAAATTAATGTCATCCTTGCCCGGGAAAGATCTCTAGACAAGAAAAACATAAATTTTAATATGTATATTATTGGTGACTAGCGACTGGCTTCGCGGCGCTGGTATTTATTTGTGGGTTTTTGTATTTAAAAAAATATCTCAACATATTTCGGATAAAATACTACCTAAATTTCTCCTGGAATTGCTTTCTATACGTTTGTGCAGTTTCGTTACAATCGGTACCGCCATTTCGAAGATTAATCTGGAATTTTAGACCTACAAATAAATGGTAATTCATGTTTTAAGGCAGATATTCCGATAATAACGACAGACATTTTATTTTTCTTTATATGTATAGATATGTAAACGAGTGCTGTGTGGTATCAATGTTTGTAGAGTTACAAGAAAATGAAACTCTGTACTGTTATATATGTATATAATCACACACACTCTTAATAACTCACGCAAGCATAGACAAAAAAACACACACACACACACACACACACACGTAGACATAAGTAAATAAACTTTCGCTCGCATACCGTACAGTATTTATAAGGAGACTAGTTCCTAACAATTGATTGTCCTAATGTTAGAATTTAAGTAATATATAACATTAATATGGCTATAGAATATGTTTATGCAAACTGTCTTGTAACATGGATATAGTAATGGAAGGGCGGAACCTCCAAACACAGGCATTATTTGCTTAAATGAAGGTTCCAATCTACTTGTTTTTAAGGCACGTACTTTTAAAAACGAAATAAAGTTAATTTATTTATTATTTTATTATGTGTTGCCATTTTCGATATATTTAAGCGTGACCAATTAAGTTCCTTATTTTCCAGATAATTACATTAATTTGTTGATGAAACCAGTTCAGTAAACATGTGTACGTAGCATTAAACGTTGGCAATACTCCCCACCGTCGTGTCGCCACTTCCTACACCACTTTTCAAACCCGATCATATTACAGCATCAATTTGCGGTCACTGATATTGGAATTGTTCGGCACATTTCCAAGAGCTTGTTGTTTTAATTTTAAAAAGTGTTTAAGGCCACTATACCAATGAAGTAGTCAAAATAGTTGGTTCCACCTTGGGTCACAGTGGCGAGGACTTAGACATGCCTTTATTTGTATATGTTATCTACAAGTAAACATTTAACCTCTTAAGAATCAAAATGCAAATTCTTTGTGCATGGTTGGAAGTCATGCTAAGTGACGCAGTATACTCGTATGTATATACTCTAATACTAGCTCGTATGGTTAGGCTATTTGCGTTTAATAAAGAATTACACCAATCTTGCAATGTTAGTCATACTATGTTAAGTTGCGGCTGAGGTGGCCCTTGGCCAAGCCGCGTACATTATAACGATATAAATGTAATATTAAAAGGATTGAACTTTTTAATTTCAAAAATTGTCGGACGAGTAAGTTATTGTTTTATTTATATGATTATTGTGTGAATAATTATTTTTAAATCATACAATTGTCATAATTATGGCAAGCAACAGTCAAAGTTGAAATTTTTAACTACACGTTTGTAAGTTGTGTGATAGTAAAATATGATACTATAGTTTACAATTTTCCAGCATCTGTCTTTCTTTTACAATGTGAAGCACATTTAGACAAAACTTTCGGGTGCTAAGGCGATGCGATCTACCATCTAGAGGGAGTGTAGAGTGGGATTTAATCCTTTGTCGCCCCTGAGGACTGAGTTGGATAGATTTACTGTAAAAAGCGATTTCATTATGTTCAGTTTTTGAATACAGAACATTCTAAATTTTTAGATACGATTTTGATGCATTTTTCATTAAATAATATCGGAATAGCTGTCAACTGTTAACTTTACAAATATTTACGTTTATTACGACAGGCGAAATTTTAAAATGTAAATGATTGAGTTAAGAGTGGTTCACGATAGTAGCAAGGCCAGATTAAGCTAACCTAGTGGCCCTGTGTCGCTTAATGGCCACACAGTCTTAGAAAAAAAGCATTTTTAAGTGGAAAAAATATTGGAAAAAGAGAGTGGTGCCCGATACTCACAATGCTCAGGTGCTTAATCCGTCCCTGGATGGTGGTTGAAAAACGTTTTTGATTCTTCTTTTGTGAAATTTTTGAAAACTCAAGAACTAAGCTACGGTTGCGTTAATGTTAATTATTACTTCGTTCTAGCGATCGCTGCGAGGCAATGTGAACATATTAGATTTTAAAATATTCCACATCATATGTATACATGCATTTAGTTAAACTAATAATAATAATGTTTGGAATAAAATTAATTTAACAGATTTATTCACGTTTATGTTTTTACATCCACAACGTTTAGGGCGCTGTACAGCACTCATGATCAGGTTTTTAGGTTTTTATCTACGTTAGTTATAGCTAACGTTTAGCTTTTGTTTTTTCTTTTAAATCGAGTATGAATAAAAAATATTACAATTTTAAAGTGTCTCTCGCACGCTCTTGAACTGACGCGTACACAAGTTGGATGAAAAAACGCAGCTTGGCTAGTTTATCGGCGTGCGTTGAAAATATTTACATAAGTACGTGAAAAAGAAAATAGTTTTTAAAATCCAAAAGTGAACACCTCACAAGCGTTTCGTTTCATTTTGATGAAAAATTGTATTCCTAAGTTTTTAAAGTTATTATTTACATGATTTAAATTTAACGCTCTATTATTTTAACAGGTAGTCTTGCCTACAGAGTAAAAAATTAATGTTTACTAAAATAAATCGATTACACAAAGTATAAAATTGTTATAGGCTGTATGGTACATTTGTTCTTTGCCTACTATGGGTTGAAAAAAATACGAAAGCGCTTTTAAATTTTTAATAGCAATAAAACTTAAAAAAGTTGAAAATTATTTTATTGACAAACTATGTGACTAAGCTATTGATATGAAATCAATTCATGGAACCAGTTGATGTAATTCTCAAGGCAATGAAAGAAACCTGGTATTGAAATGTCATTTTTTTAAGCCGTTTTTTTCCAAAGTAGCAATATAAATTTTTTTTAGGAAGTATAGTATGGATTGAAGCACTATATAATAACGCTTTGCGTTATGAGGCATGCAATTGTTTAAAAATTGGTTATAACATGATAATACGTATAATATCCATATATTTTCCATTTTTGTAAATTAAAGATTATTTTGCTCTTTAAATGAGGTAAACACATCATTATTATTTTATTTTTACGTGAATGTTAACAAAACTAAATATTTAAAAAAATGTCTTTGAAGTTTAACTTATATCTCATCTGTATCTCATCTGTATCTGTATAACTTATATCTCATAGAATACCAGCGTAAAATAGCAGCTTAATCCTGCTGTGTTTCGTATGGTGAGTGTAGAGAACCGGAGACCCTTTTTACTGGAAACGAGGCATTCCATCTTAGTCCTCACGGATGGCAACTCATCTGCATTTTGATTAGTAATCGAGGATAGATATAAATATCTATAGGCTACAGCAACCACTTTCCATCGGGTGGACTGTGTGCTCGTTTGTCACCTTTATCCCATATAAAAAAAAAACTTATATCTACTTCATGTAGCAAGCCATCATTTATTTATAAGATTTAAAAAAATATTAAACCTAATAGTATAGACTCGTTTTGTCCTGCAGATGCTGGAAGAGGTGACTTAGGAATACATATAGCCATCTCTTTATGCCAGGTGACGTCTGGTATTGCGATGGTCAATCCATCTGCCAAAAACAAACAGCCCATGTCCAGTACCAGACTTTTGCGAACTACTGATGATAATGATGATGATGACGATAATGATGATGATGATGATGTTAATAATTGTGATGATGATTATGATTATATCAATTCACAACCAAGATTTATTTGTCTATATTGGTAGGATATGTAGATAATACATATTTGCGCGTTTAAAATCGCACGCACGGCTAGTTAACATGTAACAAAACCCTGTGGTTCCATTAATTGCATTAACAGAATCTGTACTCAAACGTATAGAAATAATTTTACTTCACAAAAATCAACCTTAAAAATTCAAATAAATTTTAGTTTGCAAATTGTATGTGGTTTTATTACCTCTAACTAACACGCGCATCAGTAAAGTGAAGTGTTTGACAATACTCTTACATCTTGGCCAATTAATAGCTCATAAATGAACCCACACACAATTTTCAAAAATAAAATTAATTAGATTTTTTGGGGGTCGAGTTTTCAGGAGTAAAGTTATTTCTATACATTTCAATACTAACTATAATAGCGCACTTAACGGAAACCACAGGGTTTTTGTTAAATGTTGTATATACTCGTAAAAACACTGTATCCATCGACCACTCACAATACTACTAGGTTCAGCGTTGAGCACTTTTTACCGTTACATGAGTTTCACTTGAGAGCCATTATTTCAAACGGTTGTTGCAAAACTTTTTATAAATATTTTCCATAGCCATTTTAGGGAGTGTTTACTGGATCCAAAATCAATGAACAAAAATAATAGAAGCTGCCCAACAAAAATCCGATTTTATAGCATGGAAAGAAAATAAATTTTCAGGTTTGCTGCTTTATAGTTATCATAAATATTTTGGGACATCCTCCGTTATATTGTAACAAGTGAAATTTTGTCACATTAATTTAAAAACACAAGTATATATTTTAATAGAGTTCAAAAACACGAGAATGTTATTTAATGGCCGCGTATGTTTTTTAATGTATTGATGTCTAGGAAACTGGTATTTACCTCGAAGTTGTGATATTTCTAGGTGCACTTAGAAGGCCAAATAAATTCATTTTTTAAATAAAAGTGACTAGAGTGATAGATAAAAATAATATCATTGTCATCATCATCATTATTACAGCCATTCACAAGTCCTCTGCTGAACATATGTCTACCGCAAGAAATGAAACAAATGTATGCATTAAAATGCAAATAACCGTTGATCTTAATAGAAGCTAGTTATTTTATTATTACATACAGACACTTCAATATCATATTCTTTTGTGGCATCTGTTAGTATTGTGTAACTGCTAACGACCTTGAACGATTGGACTCAGTCGTTTATTCACGTAATATGTCTTTTTTGCCGAGATGATGTTTCACAAAATGGGATGTGACAGATGGTGCTTTATTAAAATTATTAAATTCTATATTTTGTGAATAAAAATATTATTAATCATTTTAGTGCCGAAAAAGCAAATCACAAAAAATGCACGCGATAGTTGGGGATGTGATTAAGTTATTGATAAATTTTAAATTTACACTACAATAAGTCCGGAGTGAATTTGGAGTGAAAATCATTGCGCTGTAATGAATGAATGAATGAAGGCATAACTTACCATTTTTTAATTTTCTCTCTGTCGGTCTGCCTATTTCTCTGTCTATCATGACTAATCTTCGGAATAGCTATATCTATTGTGATGAAACTAGGCTATTTGCTCCAATTTTTTAACACGACAAAATAATAAAATTTAAACGGTCTTTAGACCTCTGAATACTATTGTATTCTATAACGCCACATTGAACGCCATCCAGTTGAATCGAGGGCTTGTGTTTTGTATTTGCCTTTTGGTCTAAAACAAAGGAAATTTAAATTAATGAGCTTTATATCCAACAGAAACGTCAAGATAATTTTCTGTATCGACATATATGGTGAATGATAAAAATTGCTCAATCTCCAATAAAGTTTGAAATTTGAAAGCCTATTTTGTGAAGAGCCTTTTCTCTTAAAGCCTTTTCAATGTAACGAGTTCAGGGTTCAATTACCGAGTTGGGCCAAAATTAGTTATTAGGTTTCTCTGCCAAGATGTTTTCATTAGCAGCCCGGAGTCGGAAAGTTAGCGGTGTTCACTTCATTTCCTCGGAAAGCACGTGGCGCTGTTTCCCTGATCCTAATATATTATACATTTATGTAAACTAGCGAATAAAGAGTGCACCTGCGCAAGCATACACTCGAGCACTATAACCCTGTCCTGCGCATGTGGCTGGTCTCCGTTAAGACTGACCGCCGTGACCGTAATTCAGTGGAGGATATTAAGACATATTGTCTCAGTAATGACTTGAGAAAGTGATTTTTTAAATTATTTTTATTTCTTTTAGTCGGCTTTCACCTGTTAATAAAAATAAATTTTTCATCTAATATTCCAGACTACCGGCGGAAACAAAGGGTTGGCGACGATTTTGTGGCACTTTATATAATTGCACTGCAAACTTATTATAATCAGTTTTATTCATTAGTGCAGCCTAGCGGTTCTCTCGATGTTTTAGTGAGGTTTAAAATAAAATACCGATTTAATGAGAGTGGGTAGCATGAACTTGTCAACTCGATAGTAAAACCTAAAAGCCAATTTCTCTTGCTTCGCGTTCTGTTATGAACCCATGTATTAGTAAATAATTTCTATTTTAAGCATTAATATATACAGTACATAATATTTATAAAGGTGAATTTTCCAGTAAAACTCTAACCTTTGATCGGTAAAAAATTTTCTTATAACTTATAAAATTCGGGTGTGTAATTAAATTAAATTAATTCTTCAGCAGTAAAAAGTGTCTATTTTTAAAAAAAGGACCCGAGACAAGCCATCGTAACAGTTCGACTTGAATTTACACGATCAGTTTAGAACGGAAAAACGCAGTCAGTAGCCAAGTTAAATGTTTTCTATCGCTCATTCTACAATATCCATTTTCGTGAGGGTTCACATACGTCAAAGACATTGCCGCTCTGTCGGGTGCTCGTAAGTAAAAAGAAAGTACAGAATTAACCATCTAACATAGAAACCTTGTCTCACCGGAATGGCATATTGAATTCTGCAATATCTTTGTACTATGAAGGTACTAAATTTCTTCATCTCAGCAACAAACCGATGAAGATTATTTAGGAAAGGAAAGATGATAAAAATACTTTCGTTTATGTTTTGGATTACACGAAGAAAACGTATAAGTTAATTTTTTACTGGCATAAACTATTTATTTTTTATCATTCTAGGATATTGAAAATGATAGATATTTTTTCAGCATTATATTTATTTTGACTGGTACTCCTGCTATTCTTTTGTTTCAATAAATTCAGTAATTTTCATTACATTTCACTTGTAGTGGATCCCGTTGTAGGTATGTATACCAAGGAGTTCATTTATCGCTAAACTTTTTAGTGGTGCATTCGTCTTGCATTTATTTTATTTTATTCTTGATCGTTATTATCACTGCAGATTAGAAGCGAAGTTTGTTGGTGTATATTGGATATTAATTTAATAAGGCATATTGATTGAAAATATTGTTACGCAATTTACTGCGACATTTCAAGTGATTTGCATTAGTCGCGGATCGGCAGAGGTGTTCAATGTCCTGTGATATCATTTGCATGAAGCTTGTTGGTGATTTTTAATGGAATAAGTGTGACAAGCAAGCGCACAGTTGATCAGACTGTGTGCTACAAAGATGATATTGTGTTCTACACCTACATTTATTCTCGATTAAGATTTAAAACAAAGATGCGTTGTCATCCCTGATGACAAAAAACTTCCCCAATCTAGCCGACCTTTTTTGTTACTATAGCCGCAGCTTGGCTGTACCACATTTAAAAGCCTTTTCCATTGCCAAGAGGATTTGATTTAGTAGCCACGTCTGGCAGAAGGATTGACCATCGCAGTACCAGAGATCTGAAACGTAGATGGTTGAACACCTCATCTACTTTGGAGTTCATCTGGGTAGGTCCCATCCTGTTTCTGCTCCAAACAACAGTGCCTGCACTGATGTGTTGCGCTCTGAATGGTAGACCTATGTAACCTTCTTTGTTTGAAGTTGGCTGCAGGTGTCCATGGACTACAGAGCCTAATTACCATGTTAGTGGACTGGTAGGCTGTAATTTTGTTTGCCACTTCAGTTTTATAAAAAAAAAAACTTAGATATTTCGCACCTGAGATCAACACATTATGACTTTTGTAATTGTTTCTAAAACATGCTACAAAATAAAAAGTTAATCAGACGCAGTCCATTAACGCTTTTAGAAATTGAACAAAAATAAATAGAGAAGGCATTTGGATCGATGTTCTGCTAAAATTTTCAAATTTACAAGAAAGTGATGGATTTTCATGTCATCAATATTTACGACTTTTAGCATTGACGTGGCATAATGATTAATGGACACGACATTATTTTAAATTTAGGGAACAGCAAAGAATGATAAATAACCAAGAGAAACGAACTAAGTCTGAAAACTAAGTTTATTTAGTTATTAAACTAAGTTTATATAAAAAGGGTTGTTATAATATTAAGGAATTTATAGATGATAATAACCCCAGAGAATGAGGTGATCGCTACCGAGATATTTCTAATTTGTTTTATTGTTAGTTGTGTAACATACATAATTGTAAGCTGTTATTTGAAAAAAAAAACTCCCTCTGGGTCTTTTTCTGGTTCACCTTAGGACAGAGGTTTTTTTCTAATTAGTGGTAATTAGACAAAAAAGTGACTTTTAATAAGTATTATTAATTTATAATCTCTATTGAATAAAAAGTTTCTGTTTCTGTTTTGAACTTTATAAGAGAAAATACTCGTCAAAAATATAATGCTGTTATGGAGAGGGTTAGTTTTGTTGGATTAATTTTAATCCGCAATTATTTATTCAAATTCATGCTGCCCTCAGCTGCCGGATCGGAGGAATGAGAACGGTTTAAGTTAATATACGTTTTGAATATTTAACAACTTAATTAATTGAAATGTAATACTCTATTATGCATTTTTAATTTAATAAGAGCTACATTATAATATTCTTAAGGAAGCTCAAGGTCACTCAGCGAGCTACGGAAAAGGCTTTTCTCGGGGTTTCTCTGATTGACAAATTTAAAAATGAGAACATTCGCAGTAGAAATTGAGTAACCGACATAGCCCAACAGACAAAGACGTGACAATGGGTTGGCCATATAGCTCGAAGAACTGACAATCGATGGGCACGAAAGGTTTCGAGTGACAGCCTTGTACCGGTGTGCGAAGTGTAGGACACCCTTCCCCAACTAAAATGAGTGATGACCTGCTAAGACATGCAGGAAGTCGATGAATACAGGTGGCTCAGGACTGTGCTTTGTCTAAAAATTGGGTAATAAATAAGAAATCAAATAAAAATTAGAATAAAAGTTCGATACGAAAGACAACGAACAATTTTTACTGTGTGACTGTTAGTTTTTTTCTTCTTTTTTTATATGTGTTAACCATATAACTTTTTTCTGGGTGTACCGATTGCGATGCGACGATTTTTTTACTTGAAAGCTGATTCTTTTCATGTCGTCCAATTTGATCAATGTCTGACCATTCATTTTTGAGTTATTCTTAATAATTTATATTTAAGTCGGTTGTATATTTATTTTATTTTAAATTATTATTTAAGACCGCCCAAGTAATTTAAGGAGGAAAAAAATATTAAACATTTTTTTATGTGAAATTTTAAGCTATTTTTATAATAAGCACTTTTTTGTCTACAGTTTTATAGTAATTGTGAAAAACACTTGACATTTTTTTTTTTACCTTTGCCAGGGGTTGCAGACACGAAAAACTTTACACATTGTTTTTGTAGATATTATTAAAACTACATTATATCAGAAATGCAAAGTTGAGTGCCAAAACTTTGATTTCAGAAATTGTTTAACAGGACTATAATTATTCGATGCGAGAATCGCACCTACGACTCGCAGCGTAGCAAAGCGTAATATGCGTAACAAACTACGCTATCCAGGTATCAATAAAATGTTAAAGTTTTGAATATCTACAAGCTTGACCTTTATTTATATATGTTTTATACGTGGTAGAGACATGCTACAGCAACATTGTGGTTATAGCATGACACCGGGGAAAGAATTAATCAATTAAAAACCAAAAAAACTACTCCGTGGCGCAGTGGCTTAGCAATGAGTTGCAGCGCTGGGAGCAACGAGTTCGAATCCCACAAGGAACAAGTATTTGTATGGCCTACAAATAATTGTTCCGGGTCTGGTTGTTTATTCTTGTGCAATTTATGTTTGTAAATTGCCTCCACGATACAGGAGAAAATCCTAGTGTGGGTGTGAAGTTTATAAAAATAAACCAGTCCATTTATATAATACAAAAAGGTTGAAGTTTTTAATTCAGTGCGTATCAACATTTACCATGGTTTGGAGGCGGATTAGCCATCACTATGATGCAGAAACCATGCTTGAAGATGTTTCCCTCTGCCGGTCTGGGTATTATATATCTGGTATAAACGAAATAGAATATTGTAAGAAATAATTCCACTTCTGATGTTAGAAATTACTCTCAAAATTATTTAAATAAAAGAACAATACTCGGTAACAAGCATGCCTTACCATCAGAAACCATTCTGGAGGCCAATTGACAATTGAGGCTAAAAACGGGCATAGTAACGATAGTGATACTCGTAGAATTACAGACTGATGTCTCTTAATCGTCTGCGTAGTACTTTATACTGCAAGAAAGGGTGGGAGATTACAGTTCTACCTTTATTTGTTCGTATTTCCTTGTAATTTTATACCCTCATTCGCAACAATATAATGTAATAGAATTTTTTTAATCGATGTAGATCACAATGTAATTCTTATTGAAAGTAAGTTTTTACTCTACCACTGCTTCAGAAAAAAAGCTCTGTCCTGGCAAGAACTAGCAAGACACCCAGCGGTACTTGTTTCCAAAGTAAATTTTAAAATATGAATGATATTTTTCAACTACTTACAAAATTTATTTTAGAAACAGCTTGGAAGCGACCACCAGGAGTTAATAACAACCATGTATTCATTTATATTATAATAACCCTTTTTATATAGTATTTATTTCATAAAATATTTAAACTTGGTAATAGAGCAACCTTGTATATTTTCTGGTACTTTGTTGTAATAGCGTTTATATTGATTGCCCCACGTATGAATTACTGATTCTGTTGTGTTGCTGTGTAGGTTGTGTTTGTTTTTAGTGTTTACATGGTGTATATCACTATTTTTACTAAAACTACTTTTGTTTTCGTAAATACACTGAGAGGTCAAAGTTAATAAATTTATTTCTTTATTTTTTTCTCTAAGAGACTTTCTCGGTTTTAAGTTGTGAGTAGCTGAATGACCCTCATCTGCAAAACAAAAATAGTTTCTAAGTCAGCCGCATTTCCCTAGAGCAATATTCTGTAAGATATTGTGCTATGGAAATATCTGAAATAAACTAATCTAGCTGTCTCTACACAAGTGAGACATCTAATCTGTTTACAGCATAAGCTGCAGAGCTTATTCTGCTTGCTCGTTTGGATATATAGGGGTCCCCCTGAAGCTTTGTGTTGAGAGTGATGCCAATAAAAACAGTGGATTCAACAGGGTTCAGTTCTTCCCTTACCCTTATATAGTTATGTGTTAGGAGTCAAGAAATAGATCTTTCGGGCATTTTCCATATTCGTATTTTAAGTACACATGCAAGTGGTTAAATCATGTTACAGCTAAATAGTTCTTTCTTTCTTCTAACTGAAAACAAGGCATCCCATCTTAGTGCTCAGGGGTGACAACGCATTTGTATTTACAGATTTGTAGCGAACTTTTGAAAAAGGTTTCAAAAGTTTGGTAAAAATCTGTGGGCCACAGCGTTCACTTAACATCAGGTGGACTGTGTGCTTGTTTGTTACCGTATTGTATAAAAAACTTATCATTAGTTGAACTGTGTGCTCGTGAGTGTAGAAAACCGGAGTACCTTACTACTGGAAACGAGGCATTCCATATTTACACTCAGGGGTGGCGATTCATCTGCATTTTGAGTCTTAATCAAGGGTAAATGTAAATAAATCATAGCGCCTACTTACCACGTGAATATGTGCTCGTTTATCAATGATAAAAAAGGATATTATATTACCGTGCTAAGTTAACAGAAAGATAAATTATCACCCATATTCTATAAAAATAAAATAAATTTTAAGTATTTTTATTTCTGACGGCTCCTTGGCGCATGAGTAGCAGCACTAATGGGCGCGGGTTCCATCCCGCACTGAACAAGTATTTGTATGACCTACAAATAATTGTTTCAGGTCTGGAAGTTTGTCTAAATTGCCCCCACGATACAGAAGAATATCCTAGTGTGGAGGTATAAAAAAAGGAATATTCTGTTACTATAAAGATCGTAGCGATCCTATTATTTTATGGTCGTGGAGATAATGGTGTTGTGATTGACGTTAGTAGGGCAAAGGAAACACTTTTAAGATAAGGAAATGTAAAGGAAGATGTCAGCTATGACAACGCCATAAATCAACAACAGTGTTCTTGTGAAGGGCTGCAATGATGTTATATATATATATATATATATCATCATTGCAGCCCGAAACAATTCCAGATCCATCTTCAATATATATATATATATATATCCAGTTTCGTTAATAAACATCCATCAGGAGCGCCTCTTGTTGATTCTGCCACTCGTTCTATGTAATGAATAGAATAGAATAGAATAGAATATTTTTTATTCAATGTTGATTATTACATAATACTTATTGAAAGTCATTTTTTATTTACCACTGGTTCGGAAAATACCTCAGTCCTGGGACGAACCAGCAAGAAACCCAGCGGGACTTTTTACATAATTTCACTTAACAATAATTTAGTTTATACAATTTTTAAATGATTTTTCATTGAACGAGCATAGTGGCGATCGACCTATTCCCAGGGGTTATTTTCATTCATGTATTCCTTGATATTATAATAACCATTTTTGTACAGTTTTACTTTAATAAAACTTTTAAACTTGTTTATTGACAAACTTTGAATATGTTCTGGGATTTGGTTGTAAAAGCGTATACATTGCCCCATAAATGAATTACTGAGTCTGTGGAGTCTAGTAACTGACATTAGGAGCTTATGTTTGTTCCTAGTATTTAAAGTATCCTAGTTCCTAGTATTAAAGCTATTTATGTTTTTATGCACATACATTACATTCTCATAAATATATTGCGATGCCAAAGTTAATATGTTCACTTCTTTAAATTTTTCTCTGAGGGACTCTTTACAATTTAGGTTATAAATCGCCCGTACGGCTCTCTTTTGCAAAACAAATATAGCATCAATATCAGCGGCATTACCCCATAGCAAAATTCCATACGACATTACGCTATGAAAGTAACTAAAATACACTAATCTAGCTGTCTCAACATCTGTGAGACTTCTAATCTTTCTTACAGCATACGCTGCAGAACTAAGTCTGCTTGCTAATTTAGATATATGGGGGCCCCATTGAAGTTTCGCGTCAATAGTAATACCAAGAAAAATAGTGGTATCCACAATACTCAACTCCTCCCCATTTAACAGCACATTGAATATATTATATTATTATAATATTCGAATGTTTTATATTAGGTTTTGTAAAGTTAATACACTTTGTCTTATTGCCGTTTTAGAGCATATTGTTGGCGTTAAACCAATGTACCAATTTCGATAGAGCGTTATTTACATCGTCATAATTAATTAACTGTCGTTTGAGTTTGAAAATTAAAGAGGTATCGTCAGCAAATAATATTATATCATGATTGTCCCCTACAAGATAAGGTAAGTCATTAATATAGATTAAAAACAGGAATGGGCCAAGAATCGAGCCCTGAGGACAGCCCATTGATACTACCAATCCGGAGGAAACTTTACCATTAATCACTACTTTTTGAGTTCTGTTACTTAAATATGAAGTAATACAGTAGAGTCTAAGCGCTATATTTTTTACACCGTAATGTTGTAGTTTCCTGATTAATGTCTCATGATGAACACTATCGAAAGCCTTGGAAAGATCACAGAAAAAACCTAAGGCATCTTGTGATTTCTCCCAGGCATTAATAATATATTATCTATATTATTAATGCCTGTATATATATCATAAGCTATATATGTCATAAGCTCAACACCGGCGTCAGACGTCGAGCGACCCCTTGTAAAACCAAGTTGGTTTTTATGAAGTAATTTATTTGTATTAAAAAAAGTTAACAATTGATCCAAATTTAGTTTTTCAAAACTTTTACTGAGAGTTGGTAGTACAGAAATAGGTCTAAAATTAGCGAGGTCCAATGTACTAACAGATTTAAATAAAGTTATTACATTAGTACAATTCATTAAATCAGGAAATTCTCGCACGTTTCCTTCTATTATGGACGTAATAACTGTAATTGAAATCCCCCACAAATATGTGGTCTTCTTTACATCAATGGTTTTGAAGTATTTTACAACATCTTGCGATAATACTTTTTCAAATCTAAATTCTTTTAAACAGGTGTTAACATTCTGTATGAGTAATGACTCGGTGACAGTTGGAGAAGTATTCAATGACTCGGTTGTCAGAAGTATTCAATGACTATGTTGTTCTGCTAATGGTTTCGAGTACTGTTAATGGTCTTTGAATATTCATAAGCTTTGCAAATAGTAATTTTAAATACGTTTGTGACAATCCCCGTTTAAATTTAATAAATATTAATAATGTATTTATTGAACAGTTTTGTTGGAAATATGTATTAAATTTCTTCTTTACTAGTAACATTTTAAACTTATCATATCATTTTTTATCCTAAGAACTCGACTGTTTAGCTTTAAATGCACTAAGAAATAACACAAACTCAATGCAAAAACAAGTAAATGTCATGTGCACGTAGCTAAATAAAAAGATTATTCTTCTCTTTTTCCATTCTTATGGACGACGACATGTTTTCTTCAAATTTAAATAGGATATTTTTTAAGAATAAAATCAATAAAATTTATTTAAAATTGGTAAAGTTATTAGGTAACATATATAGTTTTTTGAATTGAGCAACAACATATAACATGTTCAAATAGTATAAATTCGTACCAGTTATTTCTGTTGAGCTTAGTGACTCTTAACGATTGACTTTAAAATCTGGTCTGGATAAATTATGTTTCTTGACACAGATTAATTAGAAACAACAACATTATAAGATAGCGATATTTCAGCAAGTAGTAACTTTGTTTTCAATAAAAAGACTGATTAGAGACGTACATTTGTTCACAAAACCGATAAAAACCGATTTATGAGTTTAGAGCCAGTAAAATATTTTAAAAATTTATTATTATTTAATATAAGGGTTACGCGTGACCACACAGTGTACCTGAGCCCATAGATATCTAAATTAGTCCTTAATTATGAATTAAAACCTATCATTATCATCATTTCAGCCTATCAAATTCCTCTAATGGACATAGGCCTCCCTCATAGATTGCTTCATTGGTTGGATATTCACTATAGTTTACACGATTGGCTGGCAGCTTAGCAACCGAAGTTTTTATTTTTTATAAGGATTTATTAAGAAGATGCTGCTGCCACCTCCTGTTTGTCCCTCTATCACCTCTTACGGAATGAAATGGGGTATAATAATACAGTTTATTATCTTGGATGTTTCCAACCGGTTAAACCACAAAGGATGGTTAAATAGACAAAGTTTCTAACATGCATTGAAGGAAATGAACAAATTTTAGATTTCACTTGTTACCTAAATTGATTTGAAATTGTATTGGATGGATTATGATTTAGTGCGAGTATTAGTGGTAATGATGTTATTCTAAATTTGATGATTTAAGTACGAATTGAAAATTGAACCTTGTTGCATTTAGAAAAAAGCCTGCTTTAAGATGGTAATTTTTGAAGTGAAAACTTCTTTAGCCGCGTTGAGCGATTTTTGTAAGGAGACAAACAAAACTAATGGGTTCGCCTCACTGAGTGCCTTCACACGCTCGTAACGTATTGCGCGCTAGCGCAATAAATACATAACGAGCATGTCCACCGGCCTGTGTATGTACACATGTGTATACGCAAATATAATTGAGATTTCACTTCTGTCGGTAGTCCTTATGACTGCCTGTGTTTTTAGAATGAGGGTGATAATGGAGCACATGGTCCATTAAACGGTAAATGGATGCTGTGGCCCATAGACATCTTCATTTGTCCTTAATTAAGAATCAAATTTCAGATGCGTTGTCACCTCTGATCCCTAAGTTGGAATGCGTCGTTTTCAGAAAAAAGAGTCTGTGCTTCTCTACACGCACTATACTTAACATAGTAGCGATAAGCTGGTGTTATTTGAGAGTGTGTCCTTTTGGGTCATATTGTTGTACTCTATACCGAATTTCTGTTACAGCGGCCAGTCTCATCAGAGTGTAGCCATCTTTGCAGGTCAGGATTATAAAGCCTGGGTATATGCGCAAGCACAATTGCACTCTCTATTCCCTCACTCTCATACCGCCCCATCAGACGATGGGGCGGTAAACCAACACAACTGGAGAGAGATCGGGCGCAAGTCCTCGAGAACGGCTTTACGTGATTTCCTAGGCACGGGGGTGGAACACCGTAAACTTACTGACTTCGGGCTACTACTGATAATTTCTTTACAGAAACATCCAATAACATATTGAGGCCGACCCCGGATTCAATCAAGGGACTTCTTGACCACTAGACCAATGAGGTAGTCAAATAGTGGGTCTTATTCTACGTGGTATTCGTACTGCAACCATAATATAGCTGCGGCGTGGCTCCATCACAATATTTAAAGCCATGATCAATATTGTAAGTGAATTTGATATATTTTAAGAAAGCTTCTTTTACAATGAGCCAAAAAATTAAATATCGAATTTGAATGCAACTTAATAATAGGATGAATAAAAAGTATTATTTAAAAATGCGAGGATATTTATCTGAAGCCGATCTTGATTTATGAATTGGATTTTTCCAGCATTCAAATTACTAGTTAAGAGAGATCTCAATTACTAGTTCAGTTTTATTCTATGAAATCTGATTTCTGGGCGCACGAGAGCTTTTTTTTTAATAAATTCGGTCCGTTCAATAAATTTCAAGGGTATCATAGAAACTATTAATCAATAAAGTTTATGATAAATTTAGTAGTTAGTCTGTGTGTATATATTGTTCATGAGTTCATGGTATAATTTATTTTTATGGCATTGTAAGAGAATCATTTATTATTATTAATTATATAGCAGAAGCGACCAGCCCAGGCTTCACACAGGTACAATTTACATATCGTGTCTTTATGTTTAAAAAAGCACAATCGATTTAAAGTTTGTCGCATTAGTATTTATAGATTATTGTTACTTAAAGTGCGCTTATCAAGGAAGTATTATATTAATAACTATTAGTAGGTCATACAAAAACTAGTTCCAGGTCTGGATGTTTGTCCTTGTGAAATTTATGTATGTAAACTGTCTTCATAAAAATTATTTTGTGAAAGTAACTTTTTTTTTTAAAATAGTTAAAAACATATTATTCTTATTTTGAAAAAAATTGTGCGTGTCAGTTCTGCTTTTTATTTATATTTATTTGATAAAATATATTACATACTATTTTATATTTAAATATACATAAAAATATATGACTTATATATAATATAGTAAATTATTCATTTCGCACTATGAGATGCGCAAGAATGTTGCGCAGAGATAAACCATAAAGGCTTCACTTTTTGTTAACGCTTGAATTTACTACCCATTTATTTTTTATACCGTACGTTATATATGAAAATATTCTTAAGGGTTAAACTCCAAAATAAACTTCACATTAACACTAAGTACACATACTTATATCGTTTTGTCAAATGCAAAGTCAAAGTCAAAATATATTATTGGAAATTGCCCTTTACAAAGGTATTTTCGAAAGTCAAAATATCTATGCCATCGATTTAACTACTTAAAGTTGGTAAAAATTACTTTGCTTACATCCGTTTAATGAAATAAAATGGTGTGCCTGTGAAAATAATAAGCTTGCGCGTAATACGTCACGAGCGTATCTACTTCATAGCAAGTAGTATATGTAGTAGTACAGTATAGCGGCCTGTATATGTACACATGTGTATACGCAAATATAGTGGGTGAAGTGAATTCAGTCGGCAATCTTTATGACTGCCTCTGTTTTAAGAATGTTGGTGATGCTATGGCCCATAGATATCTACATTTGTCTTCATTAAGAATCAAAATTCAGATGCGTTGTCTCCCCTGAGGACTAAGTTGGAATGCGTCGTTTCTGGTAAAATGAGTCTCCGCTTCTCTACACGCACCATACGAAACATAGTAGCGGTAAGCTGGTGTTATTTGAGACTGTATCCTTATGGGTCGTATTGTCGTTCTCTATACCGAATATCTGTCACGGCGACCAGTCTCAACGGAAACTAGCCATCTGTGCATGACAGGATTATGGTGCCCGGGTATATGCGCAAGTACAAGTGCACTATCTATTACCTCACTCTCGGACGGTAAACCAACAAGACCAGAGAGAGATTGGGCACAAGAGAAACGGCTTTACGTTTTTTTTGTTTTTACTTACTACAAGCCAGTGCTTGACCACAATCCCACCTGGTGGTAAGTGGTGATGCAGCCTTAGATGGTAAATTATACTATCTTAGCGTAACAAAAGTCTATTCACTCTTGCCCTGAAGTCACCCAGATAGTATTTGGACGGAAAGATAGACGAGATTTACGTGTTAGAGCCATGCTGTAGCTATATTGTGGTTGCAGCACGAATGGGTCGGCTCGACCGGGGTAGGACCACAGTCTCACAGAATACCAGCGTAAAATAGTAGCTCAA
The DNA here is from genome assembly GCA_963668995.1 of Parnassius mnemosyne. Lineage (NCBI taxonomy): Eukaryota > Metazoa > Arthropoda > Insecta > Lepidoptera > Papilionidae > Parnassius > Parnassius mnemosyne. Next base: position 736,056 of record CAVLGL010000076.1, on the reverse strand, counting down.
TGCTGCTATGGTAAATGTAGAGAACCGGAGACCCTTTTTACTGGAAACGGGCATTCCATTTCAGTCCTCAGGGGTGGCGGCGCATCCGAATTTTGATTCTTAATTGAGGAAAAACGTAGATGTCTGCGTGCCACAACATCCACTTACCATCAGGTGGACTGTGTGCTCGTTTGTCACCCTTACCCTATATACTCGTATTAAAAAAAAGACACCAGCAAATTATTTCACTCCTTTGCTGTATTATTTAATATGATTTCCGAGGCACAAGGGTGAAGCACCCCCAACTTTCTGACGACATTCTGAGAATTTCTTGACAGAAACATCGAATAACTTATTAAACCCGACCCGGGACTTCATCCCGGGACTTGACCAGTAGACCAATTAGGTAGTCAAAAAGAGGGTCTTATTGTCGTCCTCTACACCAAACGCGATATTCGTACTGCAATGTTAAAAATCTTACAATATTTAAGGTTTATCTCAATATTGGAAGTAAATTTTATATACATATTTTAGGAAGGTTTTTTTACCATATGCCAAAAAATTAAATATCGAATTTGCAAGCATCTTAAGAATTGGATTAAGAAAAAGTGTTATTCCGAAATGCGAGGATATTTTATCTATAGCCGATCTTGATATATGAACTGCAGTTTTCGAGCCATCCACTTATTAGTTAAGAAATATCTGATTCACTATTGGTTTTATTCCATGAAATCTGATCTGTAGGACTACGACAGCTAAAAATTGGTTCATTTTAATAAATTTAAGGGTATCATAGAAAACAATAATGAATATTTATAATAAATTGAGTAGCAGCCGGAAGATCTGTGGTGACCTGGAGGTAAGTTTATGTAACGGTCAGTTATATTTTTAGAGTACTCCTAGAATTAAATTAAGTTCTTTATAATATTGAATGTTGTAGGCTAGGATTTTTGAGGGTACTGATATTGCAGGAACGTTTAGACATTTAAATTCTAGCTTATTTAACGGAATAATATGATTATTTAATCTCTAAAATTATCCACGATGTTTCTTAAGTTATCTAGAGCATAGTTATTTTTAATAAAACTAGTTTTTACGGGTTTTATCGTGCATATTTACTTATTTTATATTCCCGACGTTTTAAGAACTTTACAGCATTCATCGTCACGGTGGAGACTGAGGTGTTTGACATCCCAATTGAGTCCCAAATGAGTTAACCACGGTTTTCTCCAGATTAAAATTATTAATGTTAAATGTGCCGTACGGGGCTTGCTGTACTGTCACATGTCAGATGTCACTGACAAGATTGGCTACAACTTAGAGCGTGCTTCCATTAAAACATACTTCAATCCTCCGAAGAATATTAGTCAACTAGCTGTTCCCCGCGACTTCGCTCGCGTGTTAGGGTTTTTATTTTTTTGCACGGAACCATAATACTTTTTCTAAAATAAAAGTAGCCGTAGCTACTTCTTATGAAATCAGCTATCTGCCAGAGAAATTTCCGTCAAAATCGGTCCAGCCGTTTCGAAAATTATTTGGAACAAACAGACAGACAGACAGACAAAAATTTTAAAAATTGTATTTTAGTTATAAGTACCATATTTACTTTGATATTCATTTAATAAAAAACTTTAATTTTGACATTACAAACAGTCACTTCAATTTTATTTCTTTGTATAAATTATAATCAAGTGTAATGTCCATCTACAAGATGCAGGAGTGTACTAGCTTGATTGAGAATGTGACCTGATGTGATATAGGGTAAACTAAAAGATCATAGTGGAAGATTTTTGTAGTAAATTCAAAATTTAATACATATCTACAGCAAAACTGTTCAATTCATTTTTTTTTTAAAGACTGTTATCATTTAAGTCTATAAATGGAGATAAACTTAAACGAGAACAGTCACAATCGCATTTCCAACGACTATTTACAAAACTTATAAATATTCATAGACCATGAACAATACTCGAAAACTTTACAAAATAACATTATATAGAAGAGTGAGCGAGTAACAGAATCAAATTGGCAATATATTGAAGACTAACCTAGAATTGTTCCGAGTTTGGTTTGGTTTCGATATGTTCGTCCTTGTGCAATTTATGTTTGTAATTGCTTCTAATAAAGTGATGAGTGGTATATTCTGTTAGTCTTCTTATGTTTCTTCTGAGATACTTTATCTTTTTTTGCAATCTTTTCTACCAGGCAGGTTCTTTACTTCAACTTTGTGTAGGCGGTGTGTTTGTGTCTATGATTTTGGTTCCGTTACTTATAGCTGTTGTATATTCCTCTGTCTCAAAATCCTGCTCTCTTGATATGTGATTAGGTAAAATTTCAGTGTTTATAAAATCTACAAGTTGGGCTAGCCTTTTAGAATTTTTTTTATTTTGCTATATAAGGTCGTTTAGTTGGGTTGGTGTATCAACATTTGTCTATTGCCGTTTTAAACAGTTCCTTTTTCTGCGTTGTTATTTTCTATTGTTTGGTTTTGTTGAGGTTCAAAGGCTTGAATAGGTACCACTGATTAGTCTGTTTGAGATTGTAAGGTTAAGCTAAGTGAATGCACGGGAGTGCTTCTTTCTATAATGTATGTACGAATGTCAGCTTCTTATGAGTTTTCTGTTTCTAGTGTATGTGTCGTGGATTGTGAATGTGATAAGTGATGAATTATTTTATAAACTGTTTGGTCCGGAATTCAGGTATATTGTCACGTATCTCTTGAAGTCATTGGTCATTAATCATTTTGTTGTTCAATATTACTCTGAAATGATCTGAAAATCTCTGTTCACTTACACTTGTTAACTCAGGGTGTTCTGCTATGACTGCTTGATGAAGGGCTTGACGATAAGCTGATTTATTTTCTTCAACTTTAGTAATTTTGTAGTAACTTCTTACAATAGATTAGTCTTGGTCAGCTGTCCAACTTCTTCTTTTTGTTGAGCGTTACTGGTTGCTAAAATGTGGTTGCGTGTGTGATTGCGTGATCGAGTCAGTTTCTATATAATTTGAATTACTGTGTGTTTGTTGTAGGTATACTGCAAGTTCATTCTTTATGTGATCTTATATTTTTTGGTGAAGTTATTTATTTCTAAGTTTTTTTTTATATAGGAGAGGGGGCAAACGAGCATGCGGCTCACCTGATGGTAAGTGACTACCGCCGCCCATGAACAACCGCAACACCAGGGGAATTGCAGATGCGTTGCCGGCCTTTTAAAAAGGAGTAGGCTCTTTTCTTGAAGGTCCCTAAGTCGTATCGGTCCGGAAAAATCGCTGGTGGTAAACTATTCCACAAGGAAGTTGTGCGAGGAAGAAAACATCTTCTAAATCGCACAGTGGTAGACCGCCAATCATCCAGATGGTGTGGATGGTATCGGGAGTTCTGCCGCGATGTGCGTTCGTGAAATTTGGCGGCTGGGATTAATCCGAACAATTCCTCAGAGCACTCCCCATGGTAAATGCGAAAGAAAATGCTAAGAGATGCAACATCTCTTCGCTGTGCCAATGAGTCGAGCCGATCAGAAAGGACTCGGTCGTCGACGATTCGAGCCGCTCTGCGCTGGATGCGGTCAAGTGAAAGGAGCTGGCACTGGGGAGCCCCAGCACAGAGATGGGAACAACCCTCCACCTCCCATGGCCCCACCAACCTCACGGTTATACGGGCCGAATTTCGAGAGATGCACGCAGTACTTGCTCTGGGCTCTTTCCCGCGTGCACTTTCTTGACTCTCTACAAGTTATTTAATCTGATCCTTGTCCCGTAGTGTCACTCTCCCTTTCTGGGCTGGACGTACACATCACGGCTTCGGTTCCGGGCTGGTCTTCGGCTACTTTTACGTTTCTTCCTTCCATTGCCGTCCTTCTTGCGTGCCATCCATGCGCAAACTCGCGCAGCCGGCCAAAGTTCACCCCACCGTCCACAAGTTCCGGGTAGAACACGGGACCTTCCCTTTCGCGTACAATTCCATCCATCATCTTACATCGCAGGTCATCATACAACTTACACTCCCACAGGACATGATGCCTATCCTCATAGGCCTCACCACACTCACACATACCCGATTCAGCCAATTTCATATCGTACAGTCTCTTTCTGAAACATCCATGCCCACTGAGCATCTGCGAGACTTGATAGTCCGGCACGACCCAATTAGCATTGAGTCGCACCGCCACGTCCGGGAAAAAGCGGAATAATTCTCTGCCATTCGTCTCATTCGTCCACCGTTCCTGCCATGCATTCACAACTTCAACCCATATTTCGCGCTTGCGCCTGCTCAACTCCCCGTTATCTGCATTCCTACGCATCCGACAAGTCTTACCCGCACGTATGACCTCCAGGTCAGCCGGTAGGACGCCGGCTAACACCGGAAGTGCCACAGTACTTGTCGTCCTGTAGCCCTTTGTCAGCAACACGAGTGAAGATCTCTGCGCTCTAAGCAGTGCTGTGCGCACTGTATAATTCCCCACCCGATCAACCCAAACGGACGCAGCGTAAGTCACTACTGGGACATATGTTCCCTTATATAGAACACGAAGGGCCGGGTAGCGCACGCCCCAAGAAGAAGCCGACACCCGCGACATCTTCCCAAAGCATTTCCCAGCCCTTTCTCCTATGTCCTTGGCATGCTGAATGAAAAATAGACTATTGTCTATCGTGACACCTAATACCTTAGCCGACATTACGCTTTTTATCGACTCCAGCCCCATCCTGATAACAGGTGGTCGCTGGAACTTGCCTTTGATGGTCATGGTACATGACTTAGCGGAGGAGAAGGACAACCGGTTTCTCTCACCCCACGACGATACCAGCTCCAGTGCAGATTTGACCGCTCTCTCTATTTCTGCTCTAGAGTTCGCCTCTATCAGAAGTGTCGCATCATCTGCGTACGCCAGCATTTTCGTACCAAGAGGAAATGGCAGCCTCAACAAATCATCCAGCAGTAAAATCCACAAGGTCGGTCCAAGGACCGATCCCTGGGGGCAGCCCATGGTCGAGCGTTTCCACTCAACACACTCACCCACGAATATGCCCACTCGCCTGTTGATAAAATAATTCACCAACATACGGTAGACATTAGGTGGAATCCCCCCTTGCTTGGTCTTCAGCAGTATCATCGGCCACCACGCATTATCAAATGCTCCCGATATATCTAAAAAGACGGCCTGTACATACTTGCGCTGCGACTCGCGCTCAGTACTAAGCACGTCTTGCAGCACCGTTTCTGTGGACCGACCTGGAGAAAATCCGTGCTGGTATACCGATATACCCCTCACCAAGCTCGGGGCACATCGTAGCAGTACACGCTCCAGCAGCTTCCCAAATATGGGGAGGAGCGTTATCGGGCGGTACGCTTTGGGATCCGTCAGAGGCCTGTCATTACCTTTCGGAATAACTATCAGCCGTCCATTCTTCCATACTTCGGGGAAAGCCCCCTCTTCCACGCATTTGGCATACACCCAGTGGAATTCCCTGGGTGCAGCCTTCCATACGTTCTTAACAACTTTTGCGCTAATTCCGTCCAATCCCGGAGCAGTGTTGGGCAAAGCCCTAACTATGCCCTCCAGACACTCAATGGTAGGGGGAGCGGCGACCGGCCCAGATGGCGCGAGAGCGGCCATCAGGCGTACCCGTCCGTGGTATTCTGTGTCCTTTGACAGATCGTCGTCCGGACACAGCGCCCCGAGCAGATCCCGCATGGCCTCTCTCACACTCCCCGAGTGGCCCTCCGCAAATTTAACCGCATTTATAACGTTGCTTGGAGGACGGTACCTCCCACTCGCCACTTGGTAAGCACCCCACGGTTCAGTGTTACCGGTATTGGCAATTTTCCGAAAATGGGCCAGCTCCGCGTCCCCCATCATCTGTCGGTATCCCGCTCTCACACTATGGAATCGTTCCACAGCTAATTCCTCAGACCTGCCTCCCTTTTTTCTGGTCTTCTGCCACTCCCTTCTCGCATTACACACTTTCTTCCTCATCCTGTCTAGTTCAGGCGTCCACCATTCATAGCCACCGTCCCGACCCGAGCGCGCACTCCCCAGCACGTCCTCCGCAGATCGAACGACGATCTCCGTGAACTGCGCGCAGAGTCGGTCAGCCGGCTGTTGAACTTCCAGATTACCCATTCTTACGTGTATTGTACCGCGAAAATAGCGCCAGTCAACCCCCCGGTCTCGAAAACGGGCAGGCACCTCCACCGACCCCGCGAGCTCCGCACGGCGCTCCCTCTCAATTTTAAATATAATTAAGCGATGATCGCTTATGCTGGCGCAATCCAATACTCGCCACCCTGATACTAAGACACCTCTAGTTGCGAGGGTTAAATCGATATTGGATTCACCCATGGCTCCAGCGAACGTTGATGGTTGTCCATCAAAGTTGGCCAGGGTGAGCCCCCGCGACATAATGAAATCCTCCATCATTCTTCGTCTATGGTCCGCTTCGTGTCCTCTGCCCGTTATTTGCGATTGATCACTGTACCAGAGTGGCGAGTGCGCGTTGCAATCCACTCCGATTACAACGCGCTTGCCTTTTAACTGGTCAAGTACGGTCTCTAGATGTTGCAGATGAGTGTCGATAGGATCGCTATACTTAAAGTATGCTGATATAAGGTAGAGACCGTACTTCTGCACATGGCAGACCACGCAGTAGGAGTTACTAAAATGGGGCAGGCCAGCTACACCAATGCGATGATGTGGAGTTAGGATCCCTGCCTGGGACAGAGATGGGAACAGTATTCCATGTGAGGCCGAACCTGCGCCTTATAAAGTAGCAGGCATTGAGCCGGCATGAAATACTGCCCCGCTCTACTGAGCACGCCAAGCTTATTAGAGGCCAATTTGGCCTTCTCTTCCAAGTGACCACGAAACTGCACGTTACTCGATATGTCGACGCCGAGGATTCCGATACTGGCTGAGGCAACAAGGGGGGTACCTTGAAACTGAGGAGATACGACACAGGGGTTCTTTTTAGCGGTAAACGCGCAAACTTGTGTCTTCTGAGGATTAAACTGGACTAGATTTAGTCGCCCCCAATCCGAGACTTTGTCAAAGACTCGACTTCAGACACAAGTTTGTTCCAGTACTCGGTGACGTTTTCCCGAGAAATATTGGCACGGCTGGTGTATAGAGCATCACCAGTGCTGTCATCCGCATAGCAATGAATGCTACCGGCTTGCAACATATCATTGATATGCAGAAGAAACAGCGTTGGTGATGGCACGCAGCCTTGTGGAACACCAGCGTTAATAGGCTAAGTATAGCTCTCCATTTATCTCCCAATCTTTTGTGCATCTGTGGATACTTATAAGATAATTTCTTATGTAAATGATCGAGTTATATTTTGCTAGTATTTAGTGGCTATGAGGTACGTGCGTCAGATGATTTTATTAATTTCTTCTTTACATATTTTGCACGCACAATTTCTACCTGGGGCGGGTGCAGGTTCAGTGGCGTCAGCCTCCCGCACAGCGTCCTCAGACATAAGTGATACAGAATCTGATCTCGTTGAAGGCTGGTATGAACATGGAGATGAAATAGATGACTCAAATGAATGAAAAGGTGAGGTTGTCGATGGGATTATGTCGCTTAGCATGTTCATTTATTATTATTAGAGCTGCATCAAAATTATGACTGCAGCGTTACTGGGTGTTCACGCTATTGTCAGCATTCGACAGCTGATTCAGCGGTGAGCAAGGTTGGCCCCAGTTTCGTTCACAGGCATCATGATCACCCGAAAAGTTCTAACCTGCTTAAAAATAATAAGCTTAATAATAAATGGACTAACCTTCTTTCTATGGCGAAGCGATGTGATCCTTGAGCCTCCTCCGGCCGGAGTTATTATCCGCAAATATATTTAAATGTACACAATACTAATGAATTTTCTGTATGTTAGCACAAAACCATCCGAACAACCATTTAGGAGTATATATTTTAATTATGAGTACGCCGAACTTTTCGAACACACCATCCGAGCGCGCCGCCGAATCACACCAGTGTCGAGATCCGATAGCGACATGACGCTATTGCAGTACTTACAGCCGATCCGAAGTAAATTGCAATGCCCGAACACTGGGTTGTCTTGGGGAAGGACACAAAAATCACCTGTGCGAAGCCGGGGCGGTTCGCTAGTTTTATTATATAAAAAAACCTTATTAATTAAAACTAAAATAAAATAAAAGTGATCCAATTGATAGTGGAATATCTATTCATAATTCTTTTCTTATACCGACTTCAAAAAGGAGACGGTACTCAGTTCGACTGTATGTTTTTTATTTATGTGTGGTACCTCATAACTTTTTATTGGGTGAACCGATTTCGATGATTCCTTTTTTTTTAAAGCTGGTGCTTCACATGTGGTACCATATAAATTTGATCAAGGTCTGAACAATGGTTTTTGAGTAATTCTTTATAATTTAAATTGAAGTCGGTTGTACTGTAATTTTTAATTTAATTTTTTTTCAATATCGTTCCCCTTGACAGTAGGGTTGAAAGCCGCAGTACCAACCGTGATCACCTTTGACGATGCTTCTCTTGGCTGCTCTTGGTGTTTTAGGTCTGGCGTTAGCGTGTTTCGCCATCTATCAGAAACCAAAATATTTTTCTGGTATTACTTTTTCATTCACGGAATGAAATGGGAAATGGAATATCTTACTATTAGAGTAATCACTTCATGGGGCTATGTATTTGCTTTTGCAAAAGAGTTCCAAAAATATGCAGGGCCTATATATCAAAACAAAAAGTCTAAAACTTTTATGAAAACTTCTTAAAAATGATTATATTATACTATTGAAGAATACTTACATAGTTGATAATAACCCCTGTGAATAAGTTAAGCAATCAATCTCGTGTTTAAATGTTTACATAATATTAAATTTTACAACACACATTGATTTTTTTTAAACGAATCGCTAGCTTGCAGTTTCACCTTTAACTAGCTGAGATAGATATGCCGTTGATCCCTGTAATGGACACAGAACGCCTCTTATTTCTGAAAGTTAAGGAATAATTATAGTCCCTCGTGCTCCACTGCATTGAGACACTAAAACACTAAATTCAATATCAAATAAACGAATGGAAATTATTGATAATTCTGGTAGGAAGTAAATTAGATCTGACTGTCTGAAGCGAGCCGTAACTGAATTTACTTAGGAAGTTATTGATTCTGTTTGAACAGGCTTTCGACAATTTCACATTTTATTTTTACAAAAAATATTATTATATAATTGAATACATGGTATAATACAAAGAAAATCATTTTTGATGTGCAATCTCAGAGAATACATAATTTAATAAATTTTACAACATTCTGGGTAATAAATCAATTTTGTCAGCAAAATGTGTCCTGTGAGCCCCAAAGTAAGCTTTACAAATCCAGTGCCCCGTTCCGGGCAATCAGCTCTGCACGCTTAAATTGTGCTAGTCCAAATTGAGAGTAAATTATCATCTGCGGTCAGTTGCAGCTTAATAAAGTACCTAAAGTAGCCTAGCTTAATATTATTTTCTATATGTAAATTTGTTTCCACTATTTTATAATAATAATAATGTCCTCCAGACTGATTTTCTGTCACGGTGACTAGTCTCAGAAACTAGTCGTCTGCGCTGTACAGGATATATTTTTATAGAATAAGGGTGACAAACGAGCACACAGTCCACCTGATAAGAAGTGACCTGTGACCCATATACATTTACATTTATCACAGTTTTCACCTCTAAGGTCTAAGATAAAATGTCTCATTTCCAGTGAAATTGCCTCCATTTCTTTATACTCACCATACGAAACACAATAGCATTGAGCTGCTGTTTTACGATGGTATTCTGTAAGAGCATGGTCCTTCCCGGTCGGGCCGATCCATCTGTATTACAACTATCTAGCTTTAAAATGACTTTACAACTTGCATGTGCACTAAAAATTCGAGCATGTAAAATGCCCGAAAAATCTATTTTTTAACTTCTTACAGATGACGATACAATCGTCTGAGATAGAACTAAGCCCTGAAAAACCTACTGTTTTTTCACTCTTTTTTTAGAGGATAAGGTGACAAACGACTACACAGTCCACCATAAGTGGTTGCTGTGACCCTAGAAATCTACATTTATTCTCTATAAAGAATCAAAATGCAGATGCGTCATCACCCGTGAGGACTAAGATTGAATGACTCATTTCCAGTACAATAAGTCTCCGGTTCTCTACACTCACCATACGAAACACAGCAGTGTTAAGCTGCCATTTTACGCTGGTATTCTGTGAGACCATGGTCCTTCCCCGGTCGAGCCGATCCATGCGTGCTTCAACTATACTACTAATATAGCTGCAGCATGGCTCTACCACGTATAAACTCAGTACGACGTAACACTCAACACAGGGCTTTAGTGGGACCCCATACATCCAAACTAACAAGAAGACTAATCTCTGCCGCTTATGCTGTAAATGAGATTAGAGGTCTCACTAGTATCGAGACAGCTAGATTAGTTTATTTCAGGTATTTCCATAACATAATGTTTTATGGGATTTTACTTATGTGGAAATGCAGCGGATTAAGGAAAGTATTTTTATTTTGCAGAAGAGCCACAAGAGCTATTTACAACCTAAAACTGAGAGAATCTCTTAGAGAATAAATTTATTAAATAAATTTGTTAATTTTCACCTTTCAATATATTTACGAAAATTTAGTGTATTTTCACAAAAACAAAAGTAGTTTTATCAAAATGAAAACGTTATAAACACACTGTAAACATTATCAACAATCAACCCAGACCCGGGTCTGAACCTCGGAATCACACGATCAAGAGTCACTCTGAGGGCCACTAGACCCAATCAGCTACAGTATTTTAATACGAAATGCATTTTCATACCATTACGTTTCACCCAGTTTTTACGCTCTATATAGTATTATGCAAATTGTAGAAGTCTTTGGAAATGTAGCTACGTTGTGCCTCTTTATTCAGGCTTGTACCATTTAACCTCGCTTCTAATAACAGTCTAGTATCCAAAAGCTCCACAGGGCATATTTACAACACTCGGACTAAGTTCCGCTTGATAGCGGATTTCCCCGCTCAGCTCTATTACAACACTTACTCATTTTCAAATTGATGGTAAATTCAGAACGGGGGAGTCTAATTCTCCTAGCGAGCTTGTTATACACGTAGTTACATAAATTTTTAGGGTATATCTGATTCTTTTGGTAATAATTGAGTCCAAAAACGGCATCCTTTTCTTTGCATATATAAGGGTTGCAACATATATGGGTCAGCTCGGCCGGGTAAGGACCACATTCGTACCGAAATTCAACATGAAATAGCTACATATTACTGCTGTGATTCGTATAGTTATTGAAAAGAACCATATACCTATTTTACTTAGTTAATGAGGTATTAAATCTTAGTCCTTAGTCCGCAATGCCTCTGCATTTTGATTTCTAATCAAGGGTATATAATATATGTATAATCCCCTACATTTTTCCTGCCACAGCATTCACTTTATGTGAGGTGTGATATCCTCTTGTTAACCGCCTCTTTATTTTACTCAATATACTCAATACTCAATATTTATTTGCATTCCATAATGTACAAATTAATAAGTTAAATGATCATAATATGGACCCTGTTGGTGTAGAAAATTAGAACAGAGGAGAACGCAAAGATGATTTATTATTCATTATTATTATTATCAATCATTATTACTATATCATTTATTACTATTAAACCATAATTATTCATATTAATCATTCATTTATTTATAGTATTGAATTTGTCATTCAGGTTCATATAAAGTATGATAACATTTATTGATTACAAACACTTCTAATTGTCTTATAAAAATATTGTCATTTGTTTCGTATTATGGAAATGGAGAAGAGCTCCATTTTAGAGGTAGCAATAATTTATTTTCATGTCTAAAACTATAAGCCGTATTTTTAGTTTTAGTGTTCGTAAGCATGGTTGGTGATCATCATCGGTTCTGAGTCCGAATCACGTGTCGGGTCAAAATCAGTTACTGTGCTTTTGTGTCAAGAAACTCACTGTAGCATCCCGGAGACTGGAAGTTGGCAGAGTTTCACGGCCATGCTTCGGATAGCACGTAAAACCGTAGGCCCTGTGCCTGATCTCTCTCCGGTCAAAATGGATTACCATCACATCGGACTATGAGAGTAAGGAAATAGAGAAAGCACCTTTGCTTGCGCTTACACTTGGGCGCTATTATCCTGTCCTGCACAGATAGCTTGCCTCCGTTGAGACCGGCTGCTTTGACCGAAATTGGGTCTGGAGGACATTATCATTATGAGATACTGTCTTTTCGTTTGTCACACTTATTTCTGTAAAAAGTTATCATGTTCTTATCCTAAGTGAAAAGTTTTCACAATTATTCTTTTAATTCCTCATACTATGTGGTAATTTTCATTTCTAGACGTAAATGTCATCTAGTTTGGTAACATCGCCCTTCACAGTCATGCTGTCCAAAGTTCTATTACATGTACTGAGATTCATATTTAAATGACTGTAATTAAGCATATTCTAATTTACAGATAAGAGGTCTGAACAATGCCAAAAAAAAAAAGAAATTCCTTGTAGATCATTTTCAAAATTCTTGAAACTAAACTGATGAATTCTGAAGAATGTCGAAAATAAAGAGCTTGTGGCTGAATAATCGTAGTGACTAATGTTTATAGATGCCAATGGCTGATACATAAAAATAATGAATATAAAGAAATCCTTTCATGGTTTTAACCGTCTCGTGAGTGTTCGATTAGTCACCCCCGTATAGCGCTGATTATTAACTACGCTATGTTATGCTAGCTATGCTCAAAGTTCTACTTAATTATTCAATCGAAGTGCCAAACGAAATTTTATTCGAACTGATGGTTAGCGACTACTAGAGCACATACATGTACACCTGATACTGATAATGTGTCTAACTGTGCCACTAACAATAGAAATCATTATGAACTATAAATGTACAAAAGAACAATTTTATTATGTACTTTGTAATAATGTTGCGTATAGTAAGTACATACAATTATTATAGTCTTTCGCCAGCCCGTGTAACTTTAAATAAAATACTGGAGTACACTCTGACACGTCCACTGAATGAAACTGTAACGAGTGTAAAATACTGCGACTTGCTTGATAACGTTTTGCAAAAAAATTCTTGTTTCAATACTATGGAGCGTAACAAATGTCAGACTTATGTTTACTTTCAGCTACTAAAACTTGAGTTAATACCTGTAAATTTAAAATATTATAGCTATAATATTTTAATCATTTGTTCAAGTTTTTTGAGCTTTTGTTCAAGCTGTTATCAGGAAGGTTCTGAATTTTGAGTTTTCTTATGTATAACCTGATGTCCACCTGATGGTAAGAAGATGCTGTGGCCTACAGACATCTACATTCATCCTCGAGTAAGAATCAAAATGCAGATGCGCTGTTATCCCTGAGGACTAAGATGGAATGCTTCATTTCCAATAAAATGGATTAAAACAGTAATTAAAAATACTTTGTTATTTAAAAATAACTTATACCGTATTTCTTTTCCACAATTAAGGCGAATCTAACAACACCTCATGTCTTTAAATCCATTGGGCTGTTTAGGCTACAGAGCGTGCCAAATAAATAGACATACATACGTACATACATTCATACATACTCTCGAAAAACATTACTCTCCATCTGAGCTGTCGGGTAAAACAGCAGCATTATGGTGCTATTTGAAAAAAAAAAAGAAATTTTTTGTTGCTTCAATTACCTTTGTAGTAAAGAAAAACAAACTTAAAACTAATGGATGTACCACAAAATAACAGCACAAAATACATCTAGTAGAAATAGTCTAAAATCTATATTACCATTAATTATTAATCACGCATAATATTGGAAGGGATTCAAAGCCTTTTCAAGAATTCACGGGCAAAATTTCAAATCATCAAGCCCAAACATATAAAACGATTTGAATTCGTAACTTTTTGACTTTATAACAAAGAGTTTTGATAACGATGTTACTTCGAAGGATAGAATTTGCGTGGCTCAATTTGTTTGAAGGGTATTAAGAAAGAAATGTAAATATATTTTTCGTTACCTTAATAACATTGCTACTTTTTAGTATTCATGTGACTTGAGCGGTGATATTGCAGCGGGGCGTTTTTCATAAAAGGTGATCAAAGATCTTACATTCCGTCTAATGGTAAGTTGCTATTGCAGTCCGTCTGCAGACAACTTCAAACAATGAAGGCTACAGATAAGTTGTCACCTCTGAGGACTTGTATGGAATCACTCGCAGTCTGTAATTTTTTTTATAAAAATCATTCCGTCGGATTATCTTCTGTATTGTGGAGGTATTTTACATATATAAATTTCACAAGGGCAAACATCCAGACCCGGAACAAATATTTGTGGGTTGTACGAATACTTTTTATACATGCTTGGATTCAGAAACAGAAACAGAAACTTTTTTATTCAATATAGATTATAAATAATACTTATTGAAAGTCACTCTTTTGTATAATTATCACTAGTTCGAAAAAAAACCTCTGTCCTGGGAAGAAGCAGCAAGAAACCCAGCGGGACTTTATTACAGCTTACAATCATGTATGTTACACAAATTAACAACACAATAAATTAGAAATAGCTTGGTAGCGATCACCTTATTTCCATGGGTTATTATCATCTATAAATTCTTTAATATGATAATAACCCTTTTTTTTCAATCCTGCGGTCCTTAGCACTGCAACTCATTGCTAAGCCACTGCGCCACGGAGCCATTAGTAATAATATAAAATAAATTCAGTACCCTATATCATATAATACTAGACTACTAGATTATCGTACGCCACCATGGCACAAATGCATCAAGATAATCCACTATTCCAAATCATTCCGTGGATATCGTAAGAGGCGACAAAGTGGAATAGAACAGGAGATGGGTAGCAGTAACTTCCTTATAACAACTTAAAACAATTAAAAACAGCAGTTGCCAACCGATCTTCCAATCGTAGTAAATATGGCATATACTTCTTCAGAATCAATCTCAGTTTAACCTTGTAGTGACGGTATAAGAATATCCAATATCCCATACTTATACGGAATGCATCACCGCCTGCTTTTTCTTATAAAAACGTTACTGGGAGTAACGTTTCTAAACGTTACTAGGGGTTTCTCCTGTATTGTGGGGGCAGTTTACATACATAAATTTCACAAGGGCAAATATCCCGACCAGGAACAATAACTTGTAGGTTGTATAAATAATTGTTCTTATATTTGAATTGCATTACTAAGTCACCACGCTACGGAGCCGTCAAATCCGTCAAATAATAATGTTTCTCTATACATTTTAGATAAGAACACAGCAGTATAAGCACTACTTTTAGGCGGCAGAAATACGTACGTACTACGCAGACTGATTACTATGCAGAATGGAACTCCTACCACTTAGTAGACGGATATACAAGTGTAATGTATATTTTGTTCCTCTACATATGTATGACCGCCTCCAACACAGGAAAATGTGATACAAGAGTCTGTATTTGTAATATTATGTGCATATAGTGGTGGTGATAGAATCTACTACACTTAATTATCCTATTAGTGTCGTAAGAGTAGGTCTAAGA
The DNA here is from genome assembly GCA_963668995.1 of Parnassius mnemosyne. Classification (NCBI taxonomy): domain Eukaryota; kingdom Metazoa; phylum Arthropoda; class Insecta; order Lepidoptera; family Papilionidae; genus Parnassius; species Parnassius mnemosyne. The sequence goes on along the minus strand of CAVLGL010000076.1, from coordinate 720,485 downwards.
GGTAAGCATATGTTTAGCGGTGGACTTTTGTGATGCATGACGAAGAACACTTATTTATTTATTTATAACACAATCATTCTGTATATTTTACGTGTATACGTGGTAGAGTCATGCTACAGCTATATTAATAGTATAGTTGTAGCACGAATAGGTCGGCTCGACCGGAGAACTACCACGCTCTCACAGAATACCAGCGTAAAATAGCAGCTTAATACTGCTGTGTTTCGTATGGTGAGTGTAGAGAATCGGAGACCCTTTTTACTGCAAAATATGCATTCTATTTTAGTCCTCACGACTGACAACGCATCTGCATTTTAATTCGCATACAGAGATAGATGTCGATGTCTATAGGCCACAGGAACCACATCAGGTGGACTATGTGCTCGTTTGTCACCCTTATTCTATAGAAAAAAAAACACAAATTACATGGAAAAATTGAAAAAAGCATCAATGTACCTTTGCATTGACCTTTTTTTTTTTTTTTACATGGGGAAATGCCTACGCATACCCGCCTCGCGGGGGCAAGGACGGGTTATGTCGGACTCGCACCGACTAAAACCCCATGGTGTTCCACCCTCGTCGCATATTGGCAGGGCCACGGGAACGCTTTCGCACACTTCCGCGGCCCCACCTGCGCTGGCCGCCCCATGGCGGCCCCTCCTCGGGAGAGGAACACTCCTCCCCCATCTCCTTCTCAGGTAAGCCGCACCAGAACACATGGTGCGCCCTCCTCCTCGGCCTCCAATTTCTAATGCGCAACGGACACCCCCATGTCCGATGCGCGAAGGCCATGGGGCCAGGAAAAACTAGCACTCAGAAGCACCAGCCTTCCCGGCCCCAGCGGCGGATCTGGTCTCGGGCTCCGCCGCCAACCAAGTTTCGGCCGCGGAGGGTAGGGAGAGCGGCGCCTCGCAATACCGACACTCCTCTCCCCCCGCGGTCCCACCACCACCGCATCAGCGGTGCGGCCCCGTTTGAGTCGCGGAGGATAGGGCGAGTGGCGCATCGCCATACCAACACTCCTCTTCCTCCGCGACTCCATCTCGGCTGCAGCGGTAGAGGGTGCGGACTCCCCTCTCACCGCAGCCCCCCGACACACATCCGAAGTGGGCTTCCCAAGCCCACTCGGAGTGGCCACCTCGGGCCGGCCCTACACCACGGGACAGCCAAGGGGTTCCTCTTTGTTCACCGTGGGTGACCAAGCCACGGCTACTAAGCCCCCCCGCCACGACAAGGCGGGAACCCGTTCGGGGGGGAACCTTTGCATTGACCTAACCTAACCTAACCTAACAGGGTATTGACTGCTTTGTTGGTCTAATAGTTGCAGTAGTGCGACTGCTGATCATGAGGTCCCGGGTTCGAATCTCGGGTCGGGCCAAAAAAAAAAAAAAAAATAAGTTATTGAACTTTTTCATCAAGATACTCTCAGTAGCTGCCTGGAGTCAGGAAGCTGGCGTTGTCTCACCCCCGTGCCTCGGAAAGCACGTAAAGCCGTTGGTCCTGCGCCTGATTTCCCTCCGGTCGTGTCGGTTTACCGTCTCATCGGACTATGAGAGTGAGGGAATAGAGAGTGCACCTGTGCTTGCGCGTATACTTGGGCACTATAATGCTGTCCTGTGCAGATGGCTAGTTTCCGTTGACGCTGGCCGCCGTGACCGACATTCGGTCTGGAGGACAATTATTCAAATATAACAATGGACTTAACTTAGTACAAATACACTTAAAAATTATATTCTATGAAACTCTTACATCGTCCTTTTCAAAATGTTTTAACAGCCACATTCATATTATTACCAGAGTTAAATACAAATACGAATAGAACATTACGTAGATGTCACATTAAAATTACATAGCGCAGTTTTAGATTCATTCCAATATGGATTTTAAGGGACAAGAATAAAGCTTGCTAATATCACTAGATTTTTTTTTAAATATTATATAATTGATAATGATATTAAGTGAGATATTCAATAGTAATTACAAAATAATACGTAACGTAATTGGCGGCTCCGTGGCGCAGTGGCTTAGTAATGAGTTGCGGCGCTGTGGGCCGCGGGTTCGAATCCCGCGCGGGACAATTATTATTATAATCGCTTCTTGAAGATCCCTAAGTCGTATCGATTCCGAAAAATCCCCGGCATTAAAAGATTCCACAAAGAAGTTGTGCGAGGAAGAAAAGTCCTAGTAAATCGCACAATAGTGTACCGCCAAGCATCCAGACGGTGCGGATCATAATATCATGTGTAAACAAACTCTATGTTACAAATTCAAAATCAAAACCACCCTCTAAAATTTTCATTAAAGTCTATTTAAGAAAGTTGAACATCTATAACTATAATTTAAGTAACTGTTATTGAGCTTGGCGCTCGTTCAGATGTAAAGTCTTCTCTGCCAAGCCGATATGATTTCGTTTGTACTGATTTCATTCAAATATAACAATGGACTTAACTTAGTACAAATACACTTAAAAATTATATTCTATGAAACTCTTACATCGTCCTTTTCAAAATGTTTTAACAGCCACATTCATATTATTACCAGAGTTAAATACAAATACGAATAGAACATTACGTAGATGTCACATTAAAATTACATAGCGCAGTTTTAGATTCATTCCAATATGGATTTTAAGGGACAAGAATAAAGCTTGCTAATATCACTAGATTTTTTTTAAATATTATATAATTGATAATGATATTAAGTGAGATATTCAATAGTAATTACAAAATAATACGTAACGTAATTGGCGGCTCCGTGGCGCAGTGGCTTAGTAATGAGTTGCGGCGCTGTGGGCCGCGGGTTCGAATCCCGCGCGGGACAATTATTATTATAATCGCTTCTTGAAGATCCCTAAGTCGTATCGATTCCGAAAAATCCCCGGCATTAAAAGATTCCACAAAGAAGTTGTGCGAGGAAGAAAAGTCCTAGTAAATCGCACAATAGTGTACCGCCAAGCATCCAGACGGTGCGGATCATAATATCATGTGTAAACAAACTCTATGTTACAAATTCAAAATCAAAACCACCCTCTAAAATTTTCATTAAAGTCTATTTAAGAAAGTTGAACATCTATAACTATAATTTAAGTAACTGTTATTGAGCTTGGCGCTCGTTCAGATGTAAAGTCTTCTCTGCCAAGCCGATATGATTTCGTTTGTACTGAACATAGCGCTTAAATATTATAAACTTCTTCGCACTGATTATTTCTGGATCTCAACAAGAGAGCCACCTACAGGGTTCAATTGTGAATGTAAACCATCCAGGGAACCATTTAAATACACACAAAATTTTCATTATAGTCGGTCCGTCCGTTTAGGTGGAGTCCAGTGACAAACACACGTACATAAAGATTAATATATTTAGTTATAATAGTTTTAGTATTCTTGCGTTTATTCTTCACAGTTTTCATTTTATACATTTTAATTATAAAATTTAAATGTTGACAAAGCTATTACAATAAAACAGTAAAGTATAGCTTATATACATCCCCGGGTCACAGCCTAAGAAGAGCATACCCGGGTAATAAACCGGTTTATAATACCATTTGTTTTAAGTCCTTTTTGTTCTTAACACATAATGGCTACCTTCTGTACGTAATATTTATATTTATTATAAAATAAATTTGACAATGTATATAGTAGTATATGTACATATATTGTTAATTATAAATATTTATGTATATATTATTTATGTGCCCCACATATATAGAAAATATATATTGGTAAATCCAATTGGGCATACCTTAAGCGCATTAAAAAAAATTACGTACGAAATTTTTTAAAGTAGTTTAAATACATTTCGACAGCACTATCGGCTTCAACACCCTCGAAAACCATGAAAATGACAACCATGATGAAAAAATTGATACCTATTGCAGCCGCCATCTTGGTATTTACATTTCGACAGCACTATCGGCTTCAACACCCTAGAAAACCATGAAAATGACACCCAAGATGAAAAACTTGATACTACTTACTTTTAGTACGTACTACTATTACTTACTCTGTGCTTTTAAAATATTGTAATAAAAAAATCTCTTATTATTATTATAATCAAGTATTTAAGAAATTTGGTTATTCGAATATTGTGTATTTGTACAGTGATCTTTTTGAGCCGCTGCAAACAACCGAAACAATGTCCACTCACGACGGCGATTGACGCCGAACTGAGTGTGAGTAAACTACTCTGTGGCTGTAGCTCCCCACTTACAGAAATAATTTACATACAAGTCTACCAAATCAATGAAAATTTCGCCATTTTGGAGCCGAAAAAAATTAATTATGGCTAAACAAAACAAAATTACACTGCCATTTACATTCAGTGGCTTCCCACATGATAGATGAAAAGATTAAAAAATAGATTGAGTTAAACAATTGATATTTTCAAAAGTTATTGTGTTTACAAGCCTTGGGGACATGATAAATCCACACCACGAGCCACAAAAACCCTTTTTTATTTCAAAATAGCAATTAATCGATTTAAAAAAAATATTAATAAGTTCAACAATCATTTATCTTTTTAACAATGTGCTTTTTATATAATTTATATGTATAATATGATTGCTAGATACGATTTTATTCGATAAAACGTTGGAATCTTAATTTTTAGGCGATAGTAGAACATACCTTGCGCTTTCGCTTAAGGTATGCAATATATGACTATGTGTGTATGTACTGTATATGTTTATGTTTTAAGTTTTTCTCATAAGGTTGCCACAGAAATCCCGAGCTAACATGACACATCTAATATTCTAAGTGGCAATGCTCTTTGGATCATTTCACACCAAACAAGTTTTTAAGGTTCGCTGTTCGATTTATTGTAGCTATCTGTATAATTTAAAGATTTATTTAAGCTACAATTTACTTCGAACATTTGAAACAAATTTTCTCTTTACGGTATTACTCTTTATTGTATACCAAAGAACGCTTAATATAACAATACATTGAGGGAAAACAAAAGATGGTCTTATTTCTATAAAACAATCTCTTCAAAACCACAAAAAAAAAATTAAATAAAAAGAGAAGAAAGATCAACACGACAACATAATATGAGGATTGTTCGGTGTTTTGGAATATATTAGCATTTACATACAAAATAATGTAGTAATTAGAGCGCTTTATTGCGGAAACTTCGGGAATAAACTTCATCCATTAAATTTTATGCCATTATACCAAGACGATCTTCATTGGAGTGAGGCCAAGCTCGCTTTTGGTTGGATGACTCTATTTGTTATACTGACAATATACTTCACATACTTCAAGTACATTACTATAGACAACCTTTTCTTTTTAATTAGGTTAGCTCAGCACACAAGACATTAGTGGAAGCCTATATAAGAGTTATGTCTACCAGAACAAGTTTCTGTAGCAGCGGCCAGTATCAAAAGAGACGAGCCATTGGCGCACGACAGGATTATAATGTCGGAGTGTATATGTGTGCAAAGGCTGTGCGCTCTATATTCTTTCACTCTCATAGTCCAATGGGACTGTTATCCGACACGACCAGGGAGAGGCTCGGGGGATAAACACCGTCAACTTTATGATTTATGGCTGCTCTCTTGCATCTCTCCCTTTCTCTTCGCATCTTAGTCCTCAGAGATGCCAACGCTTCTGTAGCCTTTTTTTCCAAAATGGCTGCAGGTAATCTATGGAGATTGAAGCAACTGAGCAGCTACAACGTTAATTCATAATATGTCACTTCAGTTTAATAAAAAAAACAATAAGAATCAGGTGTGGTGTTGATTCCTCTTTTTCTTCTTCTTTTTAAAGTTCACTGCTGTACATAAGCCACTACAGTTATGAAAAGGATATTATGCCTTAATCTTACTTATACTTGGAGGCGGATTCATGATCAAACTACCAGACTCACTCTTCCGACTTCGGTCTAGATATTTTAAGCCATAAGAACGTTTTGTCTTTCCTATAGTTGCGTTTACGATACCCACAGAATGCTATAGAGATTGTTGACTACAGGATGAAGTTGAGTACTATTGCATCAAAGCCCGCGATAGCTATTTAAATTGAATTTTGTCTGTAAAGTCGGTTTCAGTTTTAATATATAACTCCTTTCGCGAGCGCTATGGATTACTGAATTTTCATTGTCTGAGATATATATATATATATATATATATATATATATATATATATATATATACATATAGAACACAGCCTTGTGGAACACCAACGTTAATAGGCTTGTAGTCGGAGCATGTACCATCTACAACGACCTTGATGCTCCGATCTGCAATATATATATGGTAAAAAACCAACCAAAAATACAAGAGAGGCGCGTGCAGTTTTAAATAAGACAATATCTTCTACAATTATTTCCAAAACTCTATTAGCTTGTCACTCCGTATGAAAAATAGTGGCGGGAGTGCCACAGCCAAGCATTTGTACTTCGCTCTGCGATTGACGGAATGTAGGAAATCGCATATTTATTTATACTATTATTATATAATATTATATATCGTATACGGTATTTCGAGTATTTTGATAACTACATTTCGATTGTATACAGATGGATGGCTACGACAGCTAATGCAGCCAGTGTACACCTGCAGCCAACTTCAAACAAAGAAAACTACAGATGCATTGTCACCTCTGTGGATTAAGATGGAACGCCACACAGCCTATAATTATATTAGTTCTAGATGTCCTTCCGACCGGAATACAGCAGTACAAGTACTGTTATTTGACGGCAGAAATAGGTAACAAGTTGGTACCGGCCCAGACGGACTCCAACGAGGAAAGTGTCTTCCAACCTATACAAATCGTACTTACTATCATTAAAGACAATAATTTAAAATTTAAAATTTTGTACAGCCGACTTTAATATAAATTATTAATAATAACTCAAAAACTATTGGTCTGACCTTGATCACATTCATATGGGACTACATGTGAAGTACCAGCTTTCAAATAAAAAAGAATAATTGAAATCAGTTTACCCAGTAAAAATTTATGAGGTAGCACACATAAAAAATACATACAGTCGAATTGAGTACCGTCTCCTCTTTGAAGTCGGCAGAAAACTAATCTACTGTACAAATATTCGTGACGGCTCCGTGGTGGAGTGGCTTAGTAATGAGTTCAAATTCAAATGTAAATCCACATTTTAATTTATTTTTATTTGGAGCATAACATTGAATTGCAGCGCTAAGGGCTGCGGTTTCGAACCTCGCACGGAACACATTTGCATGGCCTTCAAGTAATTGTTCCGGGTCTGGATGTTTCTCCTTGCGAAATTAATGTGTGCAAATTGCTTCCACGATATAGTGAAAATCTTAGCGTGGAGGTAATATTTTAGTAACAAAAATACTATACAATTATAATCAATTTACGATTTATCAGTCTAAGAATTAAGAATTAAAATTTAATAAATAGTAGAAGCCGACTTCAAAGAATTAAAATGTTTAAAATAATTACAAATACAAAAGGCAAAGTATACAGAAGAATTAAAGTTCCAACTTCAGAATTTGAAATTATTTTATTCTTTTTGAATCTTTAAATTCAACTTTTTATGGAACTATTTTTTACCTATTTAAGTGGACTAAGGTATATCACAATCTATTAAATAAAGATGCTAAGACAGAAAGCCTAAAAATAGTCTCCAGTTCTCTACACTCACCCTACAAAACACAACATCATTAAGCTGCTATTTTACGCTAATATTCTGTGAGAGCGTGGTTCTACCCCGACCGAATCAACCCATTCGTTCTTCAACCATAATATAGCTGCAGCATGGCTCTGTAAGACCTCGTAAAATGTATTAACGCAGAAAACTCTCAACAAACAAATACATAATTGAAAGTCTTGAACTGATCTATAATTGCATTGTAAATTAACAATCAAAAATTAATGAACTAGTGCAACTATGTGAATCAACTAAATTGTTGTTCAATCGCGTTACTACGAGCTCAGGCCATAGTTCGAGACGTGACCCTCATACTGAATACAAACGAACATCTAAAGTGAATGCACTGAGCTCTGACTCCTCTCATATTAAAGAAGTAAATGTCTTTATCTAAGTTTACTTGCGGCACAGTGTGAAGAGTTTGTGTACCTTGTCGTAAAGTGTGGGAAAATAAAATTTCTTAAAGTTTTAAAAAAAATGTACTACTTCCTACGCCTTTTCAGCATGTAGCTCAGCCGATCTTGTGTAACTAGCGCCGCCCTTGAATAACTGCACCACCAGAGTAATAAGTTAATTAGAGTAAATAAAAAAGTTATGTTATGGCTGCGGCCGCGTCCTCTGTGACAGCCGCCGGCACGCACCAGGTGCGGCGCTCATGCGCCCAATACTCGCGCTGTACGGCTTATTGGAGATATGCTCGCACATGATTACGAGACTGACTTATTTGCTGATAACTTAAGGTAACTATGTTTTAAAGCTCTTCTATTTTTGACATCCAATTTTGGCATATTGTAATATATTAATTTAATCTTAGGTTAGTTAATTTGACAATGATATTTTGCTTACTCTATTTGACGTGTAGTCTATTTACCATGTATTTTTTTTATTTTATTTGGACATGTATCTTATACAATTACTTATTATTTAAAAGTGTAATTTGTAAATTAGCATGCTGGCGTTTTAGGCACACTGTAAGCCAGCATGTACATTGTTTTAAAATAAATAAATAAAAAAAATGTTGCCGGCCATTTAACAAGGAAGGACAAATTTCTGGTGGTATTCCACAAGATGTAACCCGTAAAAGAAAACTCCTGGTAAACCGCACATTGGTAGACCGCTAAGCATCGTAAACCACTGAGACTAATGGGAGCCAGCATCAAAGGTGCAAAGCGTCTGGTATTTTTCCTGCCAAGCGAAAGGCCATTCGCCCTTCAACAGTGATTGCAGATAACTGGAAATTCGTTTCACTAGCAAACGGGGCATTCCATTTTAGTCTTCAGGGGTAACAAGTCATCTTCATTTCAATTCTTTACTGAGGGTAGATATAGATGTCTATGGATCCAATTACAATCATGTGAACTGTGTACTTGTTATCCCCCATATTCTATAAAAGGTTTTAAAAAAAAAGGTTTGCGAAGTAACTTTTTAAAAGCTTTTATATAACGGATTTCCGCAAAGTAACACTTGATTCTATTAATTATACCCCCCTTATTCTATAAAAAATATATTATGTCCTACCAACATCTTTATTTACTCAATCTTTTTTAGGGTTGACTGGTAGACATTGTCATAGGGCATTAAGTCCACCCCTTGTAACACCTAGTTGAAGGTGTGTTGCAACAAAGGAAAAATAAATAAATGAATAATTTATTTAATGAACATTAAAAACAAAATAATATGAGTTTAAAAAAATTTAGGATTGAAACCCGGGACTCTTAGCGCTGCAACTCAATGTGACTGCACCACAAATATATCAGACTTACCATCAGGTGAAATGCGTGCTCTTTTGTCACCCTTATTCTATAGAAAAAATCTTGACAAGTCCTCTGTCCAACAGAGAAAGAATGGCGAAAAATAAGAATTGACTACATTGAGAATAGTCACATTTTATAGAATTTTTGAACTTGCAAATTGATTTAAGCAAATTAATTAAATACAGTATATTTGCAAAGAAATGTTATGTTATGAAACGTCAATGTAAATTACTTCGTAGCGCAGTTATAATTTCATAATATAGGAGATATAATATGGTCATCTCTAAGCCAGAGGTGCCTTAGAAGAACATATAAATTTAAATATTATTAAAACAAGTTTCAGCTTATAATTTAGCGTTTAGAAAGCGTTTTAAAAAACAGTCGATGCATGCAGGTGGCTCACGACCGTGCCATAGCACACCGTGCCACATATGGTATTCCTTGTGGATGGCTTATCAGAAGTGAACTTGTGATGGGCTGTATGTGATGATTATGATAATACGGAATAAGACCTTAGTTAGGTCTTATTAGTTTAGCGTAGTTAGGCTCTCAGTAAAGAGTTGTTAACGAACAGTTCAAGCAAAGAAACATAAAAATAATTTCAATACAATTTTGAAATATATACATTGTTACCTTTTCAAATTATAAATAATTGCCTACTATTTAAACAAACTAAAGTTAAACTCACACTCACCCTTATCATAAAAGGGTTGAAATATCATTTTTCAAATTTGAGAACACATGGAATATGGATATATTCGGTGCTTATGAATAATGAACATAATATTTTTCAATTTTATGCGACTATTTTGTTTAAATTTAATAAAAGTTATTAAATTTAACTCTAATAAATTTGAAAACAGTTTTTCAACGAAATTTTTACCTTATAACTTTTGATGGCTCCGTGGCGCTCTTCACAATGAGTTGCAGCGCTAAAGGCGTGCGTTCAAATCCCCGGCCTACAGTTAAATTTTTGGGATCTGTATGTGACCCTACAATACAGGAGAGAATCCTAGTGTGCAGTTTACTTTATTAAAAAAGAAAGGAAAGAAAAAAAGGAATGTGGTATTCATGGACGAACATTCAACATTTACTTTCTATACATTTCTGATTGCGTGATAGCTGAAACCATTTTCAAGACAGGTTTTAAATTTCTTTAGTCTATATTTGTGATTTGCACATTATTTGTCGTCCTAGATGTTGACTGTTGATCGCTTTCTCTTTTATATTCTACATAACTGTTCTCTATTAGAAATTCTTTATGGTTTTTGAATCTACCAAGGCATTAGGTCCCTATACACTGCGCCACTATATCTATTCTTAACTAAGGACTGACAAACTTCGAACTGGGATACCACCTGAGCCATTGAGCAAGCTTACACATTGCATCATGGTATCACAACTTTACTGACATAAACGAGGTAAAAAGTTTTATATATGTAGGGAGCTGAAGCTGAGCTGAAATGGTAACGGGTCGGCCATAAAGCATGAAGAACCGACAACCGGTGGGTAGGAAAGGTTCTTGAGGTAGAGCCTCGCACTGGTAAGCGAAGTTTAGGGCGTCCCCCCACTACATGTCGTAACGAGCTGGTAAAAGATGCAGGTAGTCGATGGATGCAGCTATCTAAGGACCGTGCTTTATGGCATTCCTTGGAGGAGTCTTATGTTTAGCAGTGGACGTGTGAAGGCCACTAATGATGATAATGAAGAGGCGGGCTACTATTTACGGGAAAGGGGTGGTAGATTATCTTACACCATCACGTGATGCGGTAATAAATTCTCAATTGAAAATTGTTTATATCTAATTTAGAAGAGACGTCTGATTAAAGATATAGAAAGAGCAATAATGGAAAACCTTCAAGAAAACACCTACTTTTTAAATGTCAGCAATGCACATGCAATGTATAGCATATTACCTGATTGCCAAGCGTGACAACTATGTCAATTATGCCCCAATATGAGACACTCAATCAATCATCATCATGTTCATCCCTGGACTTCTGATAAAGTTAACCTTTTATGTGCTTGGCCAACCTCCCTTCCCAAGACAATACTAATGTAGAAGTAGTTGATACTATTTATATAGGAAATTATTTATATTACATTACACACGATATAATACCAAATTAATGTATAATATTTTTTTTGAAAATTTGTCGCTAGACGTTGTGATTTAGTAGTCTGTAAATAGATTTGTAGTAAATTTTAATGGAAGTCTAATTAAAGATATAGAAAGAGCAAATTAACTATTTATATCACCTGCTTCATTAGAATAGTCACTCCCTGGTGCAAGAGCACGAGCTTTTTGTGCTGCGGCCATTATACGCGTTGCTATACCTCGTTTAAATTAACTTCCGTAATATCACGTTTTTATTCATAAGTATTCTAATGCGCAAATAGTAAACTAAATGAACGGGAAGTGGTAATTGTTAGTTTAAGAATACTTCCATCTAAACAAAAAGTCTTATTTGAGCAAATCATTTCCGCATCATTAGATATCCGTTTTGTAATGGAAATGAAAAGCGAACAAAAGAAGCTTTGTACTAGAAACCTTTATGAATAGACTAGAATAGGAAAGTTAGATAGTTCTTTATGAGTGTCAAACTGCGCGCCTGTTATAGTTTAATGTGGTAATAGATTTTATGTGCCATTGGTTCAAATGACCAGGTCGGGTAGACTTGAATGAGATTTTTTAGATATTATTTTTTCTATATTTTGGAGATCTAATTTTATTTTCCTTATTATAGTTTTGGACTCAGCAGTAGTCTACAATCCCGTCTGCTGGTTGGTAAGTATTGATGAATTCTTAGATGGTAATTGAACTGTCTTAGTTGTGCAAAAGGCTTACGCTTGAGAACCGTTCTCCTCTATCGGTTGTCGGTTCTTCAAGCCATATTGCCACTTCAGCTAACTGATCCAGTAGGCTATGTCAGTTACTCTGGTTCTACTGCAAATATCCATATTACGGAGTCTATAATGCCGAGACTCTCCGAGCATAGCATAGCTCTCTATAGATTGTTGTGTGACCTTGAGCTTCCTCATACGGCTTGCAGTGAAGGACCTCGCATCAGATCCATATGTCTGGCAACACATACCCGTTCTTTAATCTTGGTTTTAGGGTTCCGTACCTCAAAAGGAAAAAAATGGAACCCTCATAGGATCACTTTTTTGTCCGTCTGTCTGTCTGTCTGTCAAGACCCTTTTTCTCAGGAACGCGTATTGTCACTTGGCTATAACAGCCCTTAGCTGTAAAAAAAACTTTTAATCCAACGCAATCAAAAGATACAGCCGTTTATACCGCAAATGTTCGATATTCGCAAGGGAATCAAAACCTACAGGGTACTTCCCGTGAACTCAGAATCTTAAAATGTGGTACGAAGCAGCGTATTATAGTACAGATAAAGGAAAAATTGCGAAAAGCATAAATTTCTAGTTACATTATATAATAAAAACATTTTTAATAATTTTAACCTACGGATTTGTTCGGAACCCTCGATGCGCGAGTCCGACTCTCACTTGGCCGGTTTTTAACATTTGAGGTACCTACGAGGTGTATCACAATATCCTGAATGTAGGATCAACCGATTGATTTCTCGATGGTAGATCGACTCACCTAGTCACACGTTTACACGTCAACAATTTCTAGCGCCAAAAAGGCTATTAACTGTTGCCTTAAATGCACTTACATTGTAACTATATGGAAAGACAGACGTTTTCAAATTGGTAGAGTCTTTTGCAGTACGCATTTAAAAAGACAGGGGTTGGACTGGACGTCAGAAACAGGTAAAAATGATAGCTCCTTAAATCTCTCTAACTGATAAAAATACCGCATAAACATGGGCCCCATAAACATGCGCCCCATACATGTATTTCACAGAGACAGAAAACAAATTTCAACAACAAACTTAGTTAAGTAGACGCATACGCCTCCAACGATAAAAATTATTCAAACGCTCCCACAGAGAAACGAATTCATATAGGAGGAGCGCTAAGTTTATTTCATGTGGCGCTGAAATCAACCATGCTCAACGCATTGTAAAAATAATCACTGACGCCCAGACATTTATCTAAAATCATTTGCAGCCATTAATACGATTTTCCGGCGACTACACACAAGGCAGGACTGGCTGCTGCTCTTACCGAGTCTAACAAGCAGTGCAAATATGCTACGGCTAATAATAAATATTTACAGTATCGTAGTATAATATAACATCATCATCATCATCATTACAGTCCTTCACAAGTCTACGGATTCAACTCGGTTGGGCAGCGTTCGGGAGATTGCGACACATCTTCTCATCAGACATACCTCAAAACCTCAAAACTAGATTGTGTAACCAGTGAGTGTTGCCAGTGAAATGATTAAAGTTAAAATAATTATTAAAATCTGACTGTATTCTGTGCTACATTAAGCATCACCACACTCTTACAGAATACCAACGTGTAGTAGCAGCTTAATGCTGCTGTGTTACATATAGTAAGTGTAAAAAAATAAATAACAATAACAGATCGATCTTGTGAAATATTTTATACCATTGATGTCTAAAGTTCTTCCAAAAACATCCTTACGAAGTTTTAAATGTGAAAATTGAATTAGGTCAACATCTGAAAAAAAAAAACATTTTGAGTGCTTTCATAATGCGCCATAAAGAGGCGTGTTTACCTGCATTAGTTTTGCATAATATTGTATAAGCACAAACAATCAATGTGTGTACATATATCTAATTCATTGGGAACGGGTACTTCTAATTCACCCTTATTCAATAAAAAAGTTCAGTGACCACCGAAAGCATGGGTGTTGCAAATCAATTGGAAAGTCAGGAATTTAAACTAAGTATAAATAAAGACATTAAGATCCATAACAAGTGATAAAATTGAAAATATTCTACAACGAACTTCAATATTAGTGAGAACATTATCAATGTAATCAAAGTACATTAAATACGCATTAAAGTTGGTAAAAAATTACTTCACGTACATCCGCTCGATAAAATAAAATGATGTGTCTTTACAATTTTATTATAATGGACTTCCGCAAAGTAACGCCTGATTCTATTAATAATCTTAAATACGCATTATTATGGAAAACTCAAAAATTCAATGACCTTGGTAAGACCTTGACAAATTTATATGGACCACATTTAAATCAGCAGCTTTCAAATAAAAAAAGGAATTATCAAAATGGGTTCATCTAGAAAAAGTTCTGAGGTAACATACATAAAAAAACATTCAGTCAATTTGAGAACCACCTCCTTTTTTGAATTCAATGGAAAAATATTTTTATTTAATGCGTAATATTCGCGTAAATATAAGAAATCATTATCTAAGAACAATGCTCGAAACTTAAAGGCGAACAAAGTCATCAGCACATCATTGCATATATTAAACGAAATTAAGCTGCCATTTAATTAAGTTGGGAACGTATTCGAATACTTGACACACCTGCGTCTGTTCCATTGTTTTATACAACATGAGTGTTTCGAGTTGGTGAGAAACGTACCGACTTACTCCAGTAGCGCGCTGCAACTGTTACAATTGAATGAATTTTATATTACATAGTTTGCATTTATTTGCATATTGTTATATCAACAAAGAAACATAGACGAAGCGCTGTGTAAATTTCAAGTGATGTTGAAACCATGCTCAATGTAATGTCGTATGTAAATGCACGTACACACATCTTTCTTCTTTTTTTCTTTAACAGTCCCTTAATATTTACTGCACAAATGCACTTCAGCGTATTGTTATATACTTATAAATACCTTTCTCCGCTTATAAATACAGATGTAATTTTTTTACAGTTTCATTCATTATTTATATGTGTAATTACGACAAATTATAATTCAAATGACGTATCAACTTAAAATAAAAATATTATGCAAATTAAACGAAAAAAAATTATTTACAATAAATATTATAAAATAATAATCTCAACCGGGGGCCTGAGCTACCGTAATAGAGTACACTATATATTCTGCTTGCACCACCTGGCATTCCGCATCATCAAATAGCCCCCACCGCGTGGTAGCCTCATGGGCTACACCAAACATACCTTCCCGCTTGATTTTCTAGAGGCGTAGTTTCGTACAAAATGTGTGGCTTCGAGTCCCGCATTTCCTTTGTGGCCCATTATAAAAAAAGGACTATGAAGATTGAAATAATTTCCTCATAACAGCTTTCGATGTCAGTGGTAAAAAATATTAATGCTTAGAAGAATGAAATGGAAGCTAGTGGAAATAATTTTGTCGTTCTTTCGGGGTAGCTTTTACGTTTTATTTGACGTTTTATTTTTATCAAGTAAACACCTAGAATGTCTAGTAAAATTAAAAACTTCATACCCTTTAATAAAAACAAGAACCGGAAGATACGAGAAGTCGAGCCCAGAGGTACACTCACTCAAAACTACCAACTTGGAAGAAATTTAAGCATTGATAAAAACTTTTTGCTTTCTGTGTGACAAATGAAATTATATGAGGTAATTATAATTAAATTATTAATATACCTAATATTATAGCTTCCTGGCTTTTCCTATAGTGAATATAGCCTTTTATATTTATTAGAGCGATGCTGCAAGTACGTAATGGTATAAGCACAAATGGGTCAGCTCGACTGGGGAAGGACCACGCTTTCACAGACTACTTGCTTTAAATAGCTTATGGTGAGTGTAGAGATCCGGAGACTGTTTTATTGGAAACGAGGCTCTCCATCTTAGTACTAAACGCAACTGGATTTTGATTATTAATTTATGGAAAGGATAGATGTAGATGTATATGTGTGAGATGCATACCTATCACATGTGACATGACATATGTATAGACTATGTTCTCGTTTAACAATTTTTTCATACTTTATGTTAATTGATATATCCATATTTGTTAGTATATCTTTCGACTTTTGGAAAAAATTGGTTTGTTTTAGTGAACCTTAATGGGAATAACCACAAAAAGATGCTAAGATTTACAATTTCACGACGTGTTTAGCAGTAGAAAAATAAAAAAATATATCTAGGAAAATCGTAAAACACATTTAGATAGCGCTTCAGTCTATTAGTCTATTACACTTTATGGAGTGGAAATAATGGAAAAAATCCGCAAACCAACTCCAGGATATATTAACGGAATTGACATAATATTCTCGAAACAGTAATACCGAGAATTAATTATATTCTTTTTTTTAAATCTTTAATTCTACACTAGGATTTCTCCTGTATCCAGACCCGGTACAATTATTTGTAGGCCATAAAATTCTTGTTCTGTGCGAAATTCAAACCCGCGATGCTTAGCGCTTAAACTCGTTGCTAAGCCAATGCACCACGGAGCTTCATTTTTTCATCAACCAGCAAGAAAACCAGCGGGATTTAAAAAATAACAGCTTAAAATCTTGATGTATGCTACACAATTAACAACACAAACCAAATTAGAAATACTCTGCTAGCGATCACCTCACTCAGGGGTTATTATCATCCATAAATCCTTTAATATTATGATAACCCCTTTTATACAGACTTAATAAAGTTTTGAAATTTGAGCAGGTCAAATTTTGTATATTTTCTGGGAGTTCGTTGAAAAGCGTATACATCGCCCTAAAAATTAATTACTGACTCAGTGTAGTACCAAGTACAATTTCGTTACCGAAAATAAGATACCGTGATCCTATTTTCAGTAACAAAATTCATCATCAAATACTATGAAATATCATAAAAGAACATAGGCCGCTCCCATGGCAACACCAGTTTAGAGCTGTCATCAAAAAAAATGCAGCTGCCCAACACTTGTCTCATTTTTGACCGACATCCAAAAAGGCGGAGGTTCTCAATTTGACTGCATTGTTAATAGCAGTTTACATACATAAATTTCACAAGGACAAACATCCATACATGTATTTGTAAGCCATACAAATGTGTGTTCCCTGCGGGATACGAACCCACGGCCCTTAGCGCTGCAACTCATTGCTATGTCACTGCGCTACGCGACTGTAATTGAAAATGTTTGAATGTAAACACAAAATAATGAATTCCTTACTCTGAGTACTATTTGTACAGAGTGTTTCAAAATGAAATACTCTATACAAATAAATTACGCCGCCCGCCTTGCGCTACCGGCGTCGTCTCACGGCTTCCCTACAATTTTGTAGCTGCAGGAAATCATTGCCAGTTTCTCAAATTATTTTCAGATTGCCTGACATTTCAAGAATTTTAAGTAGAAATTTGAAGGGACTTTGACGTTATTTAAACTGTTAGGAATTAGGGTAGAAAATTTTATTTATTTATTGTACGCGCCGCATCAACCTTGCGTTCTAAGTATATTATGTAAGTAGATAATTTAAATTGTGTGGCAGTTATTCTGTTTTTAAATTATGGATTTCTTAGATTTGTTGAGCAAAGTAACAGCACTGAGTTTCACCGTAAGTAACTTTTACTTTAGTAGTAATCGTAATAGCCAACGCGTTTTCAAGTTAATTATTCAATTTACCTCCTCAACTCTTAATCTATTAGCGCGACCTATTAAATGTTTTTAAGATAATTATATACTCGTCGAATAATAAATTAAAACAGATTACTCAAAATTCTTCGAAGTATAATTTCTTTGCATCATATTGCACATTTATTTAGCAGATTACATTTTATAATGATTTCTTATATATACGCGAACACTACACATTGAATAAAACTATTTTTTACGGATTTTATCGCGTTTAATTTACTATTTTAATTCCCGACGTTTCGGGTGCTTTACAGCAACCCATGGTCACGTGGGGGACTAAGATGTTTGACATCCCGAGCTAACTGTAACAGTTAGCCCTGCTAACTTAAGTTTTTAATATTAATTTTTGGTTCGATTTACGCAGAATGAACTTACAGTATCTTGAAGTCTATCAGTGGTATGCTTGGGTTTGGATTATTTTTGTTAATTATAGGGCCCCAAACAGATTGCAGAACCCATCCATCTTCTCTATTGAAATTAGAATGTTTTTTTTAATTTCAATAGCCTCGCGTATCATCCTTGGTAGGAATCGGTGTTCTTTTGCGAGGATTTGTGGTCTATCAAATCTGATGTAATGGCGGGGGCGATCTCGACCATGATCACAGACTGCAGACTTCCCAGAACGTCGGTGCTTCACGTCAGCTATATGGTCTTTCGCGCGGGTTTTAAAGGATCTTTTTGTTTGTCCTATGTAAGAAATTCGCAATCAATACGATATTACACTTGATGGATGGTAAAAATTGACTAATCTTCTTCAGCGGCTTGAAGTATGTTTTAATAGAAGCTCGCTTCAAAATGTAGCCAACCTTGTCTGTGACTCCTCTGACATAGGATAGTACAGCAGGCACCACACGCTCGACTGTGGTCAGCTTCACTCGGTCACTGTGACGTAGGCGCGGGACCCGAAGCTTGTTGTCTTGCAATACTTGCTCGATGTGCTGAAGCTCGGCGGCCAGATGTTTTCTGTCACAGATCCCTCGTGCTCTCTGAAACAAAGATTTTCCCCCGGTAGCTAACTGTGATAGATGATGGTGCGATTCACCATTTAAATATTGGTTGGTATGGGTCTTTTCCTATACACAGTGTGACCAATGGTGTTATCAGGATTTCGGATGACTAAAACATCTAGGAAAGCTAAAGAATTGTTTGCCTCTAACTCCATTGTGAATTGTATTTTAGAGTTTATGGAATTATGGTGGTCTAAAAATGCAGATCCTTTGTCAGATGGTAAAATTATGAAAGTGTCATCTACGTGCCGCTTGTAGAATCTTGGATTTACAGGAGCAGTAATAATAGTTATTGCAAAGATCTTTCAAGTGGCATGTTAGGCTGCCAGGTTTCAAGGTATTTATATTAAAATCACCTAATATAACAATGTTGTAATTTGATTTTACTTTTTTTGATAAATCATGTAGTAAATATCTCAATTTATTTAGAAATATGGTAGGGTCACAAGAAGGGGTTCTGTAAATACAAATAACAATTAGCTTGTGAAAAGGTATTTCTATGCCACATACCTCAAAAACTTTTTGCATAGCGTATGTTTGTATGTGTGTGAGTTCGGTGAAATTAATATTGTTTTTTGTCAAGATACACGTACCAACTCTATTCTTATCCCTACAAAAAGCAGCGGCCAAGGTATAGCCATTTATTTTTAAATAGTTTTTGTAACAAGCTTTTAAAAAGTTTCTGAATGGAATATTATTTCTGGGATTTTATCTTTCCCAAATAGTTCACACAACGTTAATTCCAACAGCGATTGTTTTGATAATATACTAGCTATGTTTTGATGCTTGATATTAAATTATTGTAACTTATTAAAATATTGTAACTTATCCTCGAAATAAATCATTTTTATTAATTACGGGAAAGTAGTGTGGGATAGTGCCCTTTTTCTTAGATGTAACATTTTGGCGTTTAACAGGATCTGCGGGGCTCAATCTAACCAGGTCAATATCAGTCTTTTTGGGTGGGAAATAGTAAGGTATTGTTCCCTATCGGATAATATTCTGATTTTTAATGTCATGTTTGTTTTACTGCCTATCACCAAGTTTATCAAGTTTCTTATATTTAAAAATTTTTCATTATAATTAATTCAGTCAATAGTGTAGTTTATAGATTTACATAATGAAAATAAATTGTTATTATTACATTTAGCAAAATGGCAATTTTTAAATCGATTACATAACATTTGAATTGTTTAATCTACAGTGAAATTTATAAAGTCATAATTAAAGATAGTTCTTGTATTTTATTTTATTTTAAAATATCCAAAAACAAGTTTTGTTCTATATAAAACTACAAAACAATTAGTGATTAGTTTTTCTATGGATTAAGTGTAAAAATATGAACATTTAGAGAAGTTTAGTTTCACTTGCACCTCCCATTAGTGATACTTTATTGCTATCAATTTCCTAAGTTTTCATCTCACTTTGTTATAACTGTTTAACTGTAAACATAATGGCAAATGTTTCTGAAGTGGAGAACATGCAGAAGGAACTTGAAGAATGCTGGACCCGTAAAATGATAGAATTTGAAGGCAGATTAAAAGCAGCGTCTACACCAACTAGTTCCACCCTTATTCAATTACGTGATGAGTTTTACGCTTTCAAGGAGTTGGTGGGCTCAATGATTAATCTTCTCCGACAGCAGGTACGTGCTTGTCTACAGTCTATTGATGCAATTGATATGAGACATAGACGAAAGATTCTGCTATTCAGTGGTATTACGGACACAGCAGAGGCTGATGCAGAGAAAGAGGTCCTGTGTCTTTTACACAACACACTAGATATCCCACATGTGACAAATGCTTGTATCAAGCGGTGCCATCGGATCGGAGTTAAAAAAGATGGTCACACACGGCCAATTCTCATCCAATTCAAAGACTATCACACAAAGCAAGAGGTTTGGAATGCCAAGACCAAATTAAAAGGGTCTCCTGTTACAGTTTCTGAGTTTCATACAAGAACAAGGCAATCCATACATAAGAAAGCCCGTAAGCACTTTGGTATAAAGAATGTGTGGACACTTGATGGGATCATTTATGTCAAACTGCACAGTAATGAAAGGGCGAAGATCTCCTCGGATGAAGAGTTGGATATTCTTATTGAAAAATTTCCTGCAATTAGCTCTCCGGCTACTTCTGGCTTGGCTTCTGCAGATATTGACACTAGAGCCGTTCGTATGGTATCCAAACTGACCCCACAAAGCCCTTCTGTAATTAATCGTCAAGTTGAAGCTGCTCTGCACAAACAGGTAGGGGCAACAGTGCAAAATGCTGAATCTAAGAGGCCCCGTCGCTTCAATGTAAAGAAGTAACCTACTAAATATATTTTATTGAATGACTGAAAAGGTTACATTAGGTAGTGTGGTTTACATGTTTTTGTTAAATTTGTAAGCTCAATTCCTATATTCAATATTAATTTCTGTTTTTGTAGTGATCAATGGTTATACTTTTTGGTTCTTAGTCCTAGTATAAGTTAGTTTATAATTATTTAAATAAAATAATTTTGGTTGAGTACATAGATTTAATGTTGTTGTGTATATAAATTTAGTTATAACATCAGTTCACAGACATTAATATTGTATTCATTAAGTACTTAAGTAAACGTTATATTGTACACTTCTGTATTGTGTAAACGCTGTAATTAAGTACTTTTTTTTAAGAAGTTCATTACATAATAAGAATAAGCATCGTAATAATCGGTGTGAGATATTTTAAAAGTAATTTTGTCCAATATGTTCATCGGTCGTTGTTAATTGTTTTCTATATTGACAACTTTATTTTTCAGACAGTTACTATACAATGATTCAATCACCATACAGCCTAGTATAATGTTTTAATATGTCAGTAGTCGACTGCTTTAATCTTGTATTTTTGCCTTTTATTATTTCTTTGTTTTTTTTTTCTGAAATAGTTTTCTCTTTTTCTTCAAATACATATTATTAACTTTTAAATTTAATTAAAATTTGAATTGAGGTTTTAATGTTTTGTAAACAGTTCACTAATGGGATGGTGTTGTTTGCATTGGATTCACAAAGGACATTGCTCTGCGCCCACACATTGTTCGCCCTGGAACCAAGAGCATCGGAAAATTATGTATTTTATTGTTGATCATTAGTAAATT
Organism: Parnassius mnemosyne; assembly: GCA_963668995.1. NCBI lineage: Eukaryota > Metazoa > Arthropoda > Insecta > Lepidoptera > Papilionidae > Parnassius > Parnassius mnemosyne. The sequence continues at coordinate 698,486 of CAVLGL010000076.1, read as the reverse complement.
CCTATTTGATCTTATTTTTATAGCGGACTAGCTGCATAATAGATAGATTTCAAAAAAAGTATCAGATTTTGAGGTTATAATCGAACCATGAATATTATGGTTTTTCATAGATCCGAGTGATTTTTAACAAGCTGAAAAACGATGTCCTAAAACATTTAGCTATTTCTAGTACCTATCTACATAATTAGGTATGCAATTTTTGTTCTAAAGCCTAAGTGTATGTAAGTGCAACGTATAAATGCATAGAATGTAGTTAACAAACCTGCTTTCTGAGCATTGGTTTTGAAATGAGAGATAAAGTTTGTGTGTATTAATGTAAAAATATATGTATATAATGGCTGTTAGCATTTAGATGTTGTCATTAGCGTATACGGTACGGTAAGATACCTAGTACCTAAATGTATAAGGATTTAGGCTGTCAGTTACGCCGCTAGACATGCCGTCGAACAGCGAGCGTATCATCCACGGTTTCAACCAAGTTTCAACAGCGCGCGCATGAACAGCTTGAATATTATAGACTACTATCTAGTACATTTGCAAGCATGTGCGTCTGGACGGCGCTGTTCAAACGCGTGACTATGAAACCAGCCATACCGACTTAGTACCTAATTGATAGTATAAGTTGTTTTTACACGTACATTAACTTATTATGTTTGAATTAGAAATAAAACACAGATTAATTTCATGTTTATTGTTCATTTTCTAAATTGGAAATAAGAATATTGTCTAAAAACTATGCAATTAGAGCAATATTGCACGATTGCTTCTCTGTTCATCTTTAAACAATATTGTACCACCAGCAGAGCAGCTATTTACACAAAATACACTTTCCATTGCGTATGCGTAAGTCTGTTTATGAATGCTAGGTTATCGTTTGAGTGGTACACAGTTCCAAAAATCACAGCAAAGTAAGTCGTTCTTGAAAGCAATCAGAGTCCGTTAAAATAGCCAAGTCGTAATGTTCAATATATAGTCCCGAAAGTCACCACAACACCGATACAATTATTTACAAAGACAATTACAATTGCAAACGACGCCAACCAATGTAACTTTGACAGAATTAGAGATGACGGTACAAAGTAGGCATGTCCATTTGAAGTCGTTTAATCGATTGTTTATAGTAACAGAATCGATTTTCCAGATCGATATAGATCTGAAGAATCCTTGTCCTATGTCGATACAGAAACCTCTCGAATCGGATTTATTCAAGAGCTAGCTATATTTCAAACGATTCAAGAAATACTTTTGCATACTTGGAACAGATGTTCCTTGTGACAGAGAGAAAAACTGTTCTGTTCTGGGTTCGATCCCAGGGTCGGGCAAATTATTATGGGGTTTTTATAACTTGAAGTTCCCAGTAGTAGCACGGAATCTGGATTTGTGTGCGGTGTTTGGCAATACGCGCATACCCTATTACAAGGGATGTTTAACATAACAATACTTACACACCTCTACCTACTCCTTCTGGAAAATACTGGCGTAATGTTATGTTTATTAATTTAATGATTTTTCTATACAGTTACTTGTATTTACGGTAAGTTATCGTCAATAATGTTCTGTGTCTATATTAGGCATGTTTGAAAATGTCGCGATTGATCAAAAATAGATCTGTTAATGCTTGATTTAATCGAGAATCGATTCTAGTATGTTCGATTTGCATCGATTTGGAGATCGTATTTTTTTCGTGAGAGACTGACAAGTGACCATTTAGTGACATGAAAAATAGGACCGCCAAATACGATACGACTTATGAATATTTCCTATGATTTATTATAGCCGTACGTTACAAACAGTATACCATCTATATAGTATATATCATATTTCGTCATACGATAATATTAATACCTTAACACTGTCCTACTTTACTTATAATAACACGTACGTCTCTACTTCTTCCATACTTGTAACAATATTAATAATAATATCTGTATCTAGTCTGTAATATTGCTCTTTTAAAAAAAACACATTTATAATTAATGCAGTAACGAAAACAGTTTTTTTTTTAATTAATTGTCGTAAACTCGTAAGTTATCGTTTAGTAAGGCGTAAAATATACTCTTGTCTAAACGATCATTAGAAAATCCTGAATAATTATCTTTACGAATATTTTTCGTCAGCAATATTCTAACTACATATTCAAAATCGAGTATGACATTCAATAGGTATAGTAGGTTTTTAAAATTATACTCGTAGGGAATAATATAAAAGAATATAAAGAAATGGTAATATAAAATTTTTATTGTAGCTTCTTTTAGCAACTTTATTCTAAATAAATTCAAAATGTAATTCAGATTAAAAAATATGCAACAGTTCATTAAAAATTCAAAAATCGATTACAATCGATAGGCATCCCTAATCATTTTTCGACACCACATGATGTTTGGCGAAGATGGCGGCGATTAATGTTATTAGTCGAATATAATACTTTTTAATGTTCATTTTTGCACGCAGCTAGTCCGTGTTATAAAAATATTTGCAACTATTATAATAAAATAGAAAATTAATTATAGTGTATGTCCGATGCTTTTATTACACAGGGCGGTTTTGGACATTGTCCTTTACATAGTTTTTTTTTTATATAAGGTTATTTTACTAAATTATTGTTTTTTTTTTAAATATTTTATATATAGATATTTTATTTGTATTTATTTATAATTTTAGTAAATTTTGCTATTTTTATGTCTGATGTAGAATCTTTTTAGTCTGTAGATGATTCATTTCTTTCTTTTAATTCTTGTAATGATTATTTTAGTGACAGCGGGTCTAATCTACATGATCTACTGGAAGGGGTATTTTCAACTTGAGATAATTTTTTTAACATATGTCACATTAAAGCTCAAAGCATCCCTTGCCACTACTCCAAACTCGAATTGTCTTTCTCTTCTAATTACGTTCATGCAATTCTAGTGTCGGAGACCTGGCTAAAGCCATCTTTGCATTCAACCTTATATCCCTTGCCAGGTTACGTGCTTATAAGAAACGATCGCACTGATAAAGGAGGCGGTGGGGTGGCTATCTATTTGCGTGCTTCGGTTCCGCATAAAATAGTATTAGCCTCTCCATCTTGCTACTCAGGCTCAGCGGAGTATTTATTCTTGGAGCTTGACGTCAAAGGTGCATGGATGCTTCTAGGAGTTATGTATTGCCCGCCCTCCTCTGATTTTTTCGCCACTTTAGAAACGGCTCTAGATGACGTTTGTTCTGAGTACACACACTGTATAATCATGGGCGATTTTAATACCGATTTGTTGAAGATTTCTCTTCGTTCTCAAAAACTTCAATCAATAATGGAGTCGGTCAATCTTACCTTTCTCCCACTAGGGTCTACTCATCACAATGTCGATACCGATGACTCCTTAATTGATCTTATTCTTGCTGCTTCTCCTGAGCATGTTGTGTCACACGGACAGTTGCCTGCTTTGGGTTTTTCGCGTCACGACCGTTTATACGCTTCTTATAAGCTCAAACCCCCAAAGCGCTCTTGTCCCTTACTGCCTGTACGCAATTTCTCTAAAATTAATTACGATAAGCTAATGAGTGACGCTCATTATATATCTCAAGATAATATCTCAATTTATCTTGTTTGGTAGCAGAACCTACAATTGACGGTAAAGTCTCTTTTCTTAATGATAAAGTTCTCAGGTTGTTTGATGCTCATGCTCCTGTCCATAACGTCCGGTTGAAGGGTCCTCCTGCCCCTTGGATGACTGAGGGCGAAATAATGGCAATGGTAAGACGGAATCGAGCCTTTCTTAAATTCAAGAGGGAACGATCTGAAGAAAACTGGTCAATCTTTAAATCTGTCAGGAATAGGTGTAATAAGATGGTACGTGCTGCTAAACGCCGATATTTTCATAACTGTTTAAATGATTCATCTCCTACCGAAGTGTGGAAATTCCTCAGAACTGTGGGTATTGGCAAGCCATTCAAGGTGGACTGTGGTCTTTCGATATCTCTCGATGAGATTAATCAACATTTCGCTTCCTTCAAAGCAATGGATCCTTTAGTCCGAACTAACACTTTAAATGCTATTGCATCAATGCAATATCCTCACATTCCAGCATTCATGTTCTCTCCTGTCGAGCAGGATGAAATCAAGAAGTTTATTTTAGCAATCAAGTCTAAGGCTCTGGGCTGCGATGAAATAAGCAGACAAATGGTCTTCACTATCTTAGATCCTCTTCTCCCGTCAATAACTCACATTATAAATTTTTCCCTTGACTCGGGGCAATATCCTAGTCATTGGAAAAGGTTCCTATCCTTCCCAGCCATTTTCGTCCTATATCAATTCTGCCGTTCCTCTCTAAAGTTTTAGAAGCCTGTGTTCATAAGCAAATCACTAGATTCATCTTGAAACATAACCTACTGAGTCCATTTCAGTCCGGGTTTCGTTCAGGTCACAGCACTACCACTGCTTTAAAAAAAGTCACTGAAGACATTAGAAAAGGTATGGACGAAAAAAAGATAGCAGTGCTAGTTCTAGTAGACTTTTCTAATGCTTTTAACACAGTTGATCATGATATCCTTCTTTCCATCCTATCCCATCTTAATTTTAAGCCCACTGTCTTGGATTGGTTTGCATCATATCTTCGCGGGCGTCAGCAGTCAGTTCACGTAGGTCATATGACCTCAGCTTGGGCTGAAGTTGAATGTGGCGTACCGCAAGGCGGTATACTCTCTCCTATCATTTTCTCAGTTTTTATAAACTTGATTACTCATAATCTTGATTGCTCGTATCATCTGTACGCCGATGATCTGCAGCTATATGTGCATTGTGGCGTTGAAGAACTACATAATGGCATTCACAAATTAAACCAGAATTTAGATACAATTAAAGATTGGTCCTCGCGCTACAGAGTCTGTGTGAATCCAGTAAAATGCCAAGCGATTTTAGTGGGAAGTAAAAAGATGCTGGCTAGGGTTAATCAAGCAGACTTACTTCCTGTTTGCTATGATAATATCATTATTCCATTTAGTGAGTCTGTAAAAAACCTTGGCTTGTATATTGATAGCTCTCTGAACTGGAAAGTGCAGGTTACCTATTTAAGTCGGAAAGTCATTGCCACCTTACGTTCCCTTTATCGTCTCAAAAATTCCTTCCTATTAAGTCTAAGCTCATGCTTGTCCAAACTCTTATTTTACCTATCTTTGATTATGCAGATGTGTGCTACCCAGATCTGTCCCAAGAACTTCTTAACAAACTGGAGCGCCTGCTTAACAACTGTATTAGATTTATTTTTGGTCTGCGTAAGTATGAACATATTTCTCATTATAGATCTCAGCTTAAGTGGCTTACCATAAAGCAAAGGCGCAACTCCAGAATACTACTTGTTCTTTTCTCAATTCTTAATGATCCATATTCACCTTCTTACCTCAAAGAACGATTTCAATATCTTTCTTCCTATCATGATAGGGTTCTTCGATCTTCCTCTAATAACAAGATTTATATTCCTACTCATCTTACCGGGTTCTATGGTAACTCCTTCACTATACAGGCTGCACGTCTTTGGAATTCCTTGCCTGATGATATCAGAAAAGCACCTAACAAATACTCCTTTAAAAAGAAGGTACGCGAGCATTTACTGAATAATCATTAGAATTACAAAATTGTTAATTAATCATTTTTATATGTATGTATTAACTTAGTATTTATGTATATTTGTATCCATATACAAGTATTTATGTATGTTTGTATTTTGTTTATTGGTATATAAATATATTTATATTATGAATATGTGTTAATATATGTAAATATGCAAATATATATTTATATATATGCATTTACTTATAATATTATATTATAATCTGTTGTTACATATAATGTGTATTAATTTTAGTTTGACTTTTTTTCTTTTTATTGCTACGCCTACGACAAACTCTCACCACTCCATGGGTAGCGAATGCCTTGAGGCATTATTGTATCCTTTTTTTCTAAAGGGACGCAATAAAGTTTTTAAATAAAAAAAAATATTTAGCACTATAATGTTATTTACATACTTTTTATATAAGCTCTGCAACTGGTTATATAGTATTTCCAAGTCATAATCATTCTCTCCAACACATACGAGTATAACCATATGTATAACATATGTGTAACCAGTTTATCATTTGGCTTGAGAAGAAGATTTTGGCAATTTCGTAGTACTTCGGTACTCGGTGCAGAAGGTTTCGTGAACGCCTTTACTCTATAATTTCCATACTTTGAGTTTTGTCTAAAACGTGTTAATGTCTGCTTGCTTAATATCTCTATTTTTACTGGTCGAAATGGCAGTATTAGGCACGAATGCGTCATGATCCAGAAGGCAGAGTTTTTTGTTCAACTCTGTAATTTCCTTTTCAGCCTGATACAGCTGTTCTTCTAAATGTGTTACTCTTAGCTGTAGAGAAGTTATAATGTCTACCTTAGTACCATTACCATCGGTTTTTTTTTCAACAGTCGATTGGGAATTAGGCGTCTTGAAAGGTGAAATTGGAGAGTGCAATGAAGTTCTTCTTCCTTTATTGGTGCTACGATTTAGATTTTTTTGCAGTAGCGATTGACACAAAGATTTAAGCGTATCGTTTTCTTTAGTCAATTTGTTTATCTGCCTGTTGAGAGCGTTATTTTCTAACATCATATCATCTAGTTCATTTTGCGTACTTGCTAGCTCCAATGATAATTTATTTATTGTTTCTTTCATTTCTTGTATATTTAATGTATCTTTAAGGTGTAATCAACGCTTCTTGATAGTTGATCCGGCGATGTTATGATCGATTCCTCTGATGTGTCCATCGTTGTAAGGATGTGAGAATTATTTGTTTGGGACGTTAAATTCGTAGGAGTAGACACCACATTTCGGCTATATTTAGGGGACAATGGTTTTTTTCGTCCTGTTATATTACTGGTTATAAAATCTGAGTTTTGTTTAACGTTTGTCTTTGATTTTGATTCGCATATTTTACACTTCCATTTCTTATTAGAGTCCGTATCCCTTAATCGATATAGCTTTTCAGAGAGTCCGATGCAGTCAAAATCGTATATATTTTTACACATCGAACACGACACTGTAGCCCTTGGGTCAAACAGATTCTTGTACTTTAGGCATTTGACAAGATTCTGTACATTTCGGTGACTATCATTATTTTCTGTAGTTTTTGAAGTACTTGCATTCTCTGACATTATAAATAATTAAAAAATATATTACTACAAATGAGATACAGTCAATCGGGGTAACTTTGATTAACAAGGGTAACTTTGACAGTCAAATCGCTAAATTATTTTTTATTTTATACGTGCACAACATTTAGTGCATAACATTAAATTTATACAATTTGTGTACTTAACAAACTTCGTAAACGAACTATCTGAAAAAAAAAAGAAGGTGTCTTATGAAGTGTTTGCTCTCTGAGCAATATTAATCGCTGAGCTAGGACCCATTTGTCAAACTGCAACACACATGTACATTTAGATTTTAAGTTTTTGTAAATTATTTTTTTCGCAATATGTTACTTTATACTTAGTTTAGTTACTGAATTTACGTGTGTGATTGGAGAAACAAATAAATGCTTTATCTATCTATCTATCTATCTAAGTTAATGTCAAAAACTTATTTTAAAGTACCTCGCGCAACTGTTGTCTTTTTGCAGTGGTAAAATTTTAAAACTTTAAATGTAATTACCAAAGAGTTTAAATAAAGATAGAACTACAACTTTATGAATTTATTGACTTGTATATGATTCCACTGTATCTGAAATTTGTTAAAATCTTAAACTTATCTTACCCCGAAGCTATAAAATGTTTAAAAGATAAAATTCCTGCGACAAATCTCAACTGTATCAAAGTTATCCATATAGGGGTTATAACTTTGACACACAACAAAATTGCCAGTTTTTGATATATTTTATGATTTTTATAGACTTCTTAACAGTGGTAGAGCCACGCGGCAGCTTTTGCTGTCGCACGGATGGGCCGGCTCGAACCGGGGTAGTACCACGACATCACAGAAAACCAGCGTTAAGTAGAGGTTTACCTCTGCGTTTCGCTTGGTGAGTGCAGGTGGCCGGAGGCCCTTTTTACTGGAAATGAGGCATTCCATCTTAGTCCTCACGGGTGACAACGCATATACATTTTGATTTGTAACAGAGGATAGATGTAGATGTCTATGGGCCGCAGCAATCACTTACCATCAGGTGGACTGTGTGCTCGTTTGTCACCCTTATCCTATAAAAAAAAAAGACTTTAAATATCTTGAGAGTATGAAAACCAACCTGAGAGCAAAGATTAAGTAAATTCTTTTGTCTCATATTAAAGTTAAACTAAAATAATTAAAGTTAACTAAAAAAATAAAGTGAAGATCTGTCAAAGTTACCCCGATTGACTTTAATTTAATTAGTTGATTTGACTTGAACCACCAAACTCTTGATTATATTGCAACGACTGTACCGCTGCGCTACGAATTCTTAGTTTAGTACGAGGGAATCATCAGTTCCTATGCACTTTCGTGTATTTGATTACTGTTGTTGATAACAGATGTCACTTTAAGCAAAAAACACATCCCAAAAAATTTGAAATCGTTAATCTCATGTATGACGCCAGATGGCGATGAAACAATGAAGTCTCTATTATCACGACATACGGTTCATAATGTTATAATATTGCATTTGATTCAAATAAAGTTAACCGTCAGTTTGTGTATTAGTTCAAATTTTTACTTTTTTACTATTCTTTTTTAATCACTCACAAATTGTATTTTAATTACTAGGTAGTCACTTTACTAAAGTTTATTTGTGATACTTGCAAATATTTGTTGTTTGTTGGATTGTTATTTTACATACACTGTTATAGGATATTTTTATCAACTTTCCACTGAATTCATTAATGTTTTTTAGAAATAACACTTGCACACAATATTTGGCCAACACTTTACACATTACTTATGCTAGATACTTTTAACAACCACTTTTACTTATTTAATTAATCGAAAATACGGGAGCTAATGTTTACTGAGTGACTAGCGCCACAGTAAATAGGTAAATTAAGTATTTTTAAATGTGTATACCGAAAAGTGGCGGTATAATAATACACACTACCCTCGTCCAGTGGGTGTCGCAAGATGCCACAGAGGAAATTAAGCAATGATGTGCAGCATGCTGCAGCGTCTTACTAATAATGATTAGAAAAAAAACTGCGGTTACCAACCCCGCCTGCCAAACGTAGCAAGAATAGCAAGAATGGCAAGTATTCCCCTTATGAGGGAGGCTTATGTTCAGCAATGAACTTTCTTAGCCCATTGCCACTTCAGTTTAGTAGTCGTCACTATAGCGGACCTTTCCTTTTCGAATTCTTTTACAATCATTAAACATGTTTTTTACACTTGTACATTACACTAAAATTAACAATTTTAATAAAAGGGATTTCAAACAACTAACACATTAATTATTAAAAGAATAGACCGCATTTACACGTGTTCGTTATCAGCTTGGGAAGACCACAATATAAAACAAGTGCTGTGACAGCGGCAGTAATGTCTCCATGCATAATAATATGATGTAAGATAAAATATGAGATGTATCACGTCAGCTTTTCTACAAATATTTCGTGTTATACCATAAACTTACGTCACTCGAGATTGATGAATGGGGAAAGGGGTTTCTAATGCATATAAATGTACAAAAGCTTACGAATCTCAATGAAGTACTTCACCGTTGGAGATAAATGGGTCGAACAGGAAATAAGTTTATATATAATACGTGAACATCAAAAAAAAATCAACTGAATAAACTGAACCAAATAAAAAAAAAATTATCGCGTTTAATTAAACTTATTTTAAATTTGTTTTTATGTACATGGCAAATAATAATGTCCTCCGGACCGAATTCCGGTCACTGCGGCCAGTCTCAATAGAGATTTGCTATCTGTGCAGGGCAGGAATATAGTGCTCGAGTGTGTGCGAGAGCACAGGTGCACGCTTTATTCCCTCAACTCTCCCAGTTCAATATGAATGTAATCTGAAACGACTGTACCGAGAGTTAAGGCGCAGGTACAACGGTTTTACGTGATTTCCAAGGCGCGGGAGATAAAAATCTTCACCTTTCTGACTCCGGGCTGCTACTGCAAATTTCTTGACAGGAAAACCCAATAACTGATTTTGGCCCGACCCTGGATTACAACCCAGGCACTCATCATCATCAATCGCGTTTACGACCACTAGATCAACAAGGCAATCGAGTCAATCTGCAGTAGCAGCTTACCATCAGGTGTGCTGCTAGCTCGCTCATAACTTAGATTTAATTTATTAAAACTACAAGCTACGTAGTACAAATAGTAAGTTAGGCATATGGGCATGGGTGGGTTATATCTGACTTGCAATGGCTATAACCCCATGGTGACCCACATTCACCGCATATTTGCAGCACCACGTCAACACTTTCGCACACATATAATGCGATCCCACCAGTGCCAGCCACCCCAGGCCTTCTCAGGTAAGGTGCACAAGAAGACAGTCATGGCGCGGGTAGGAAGAGCAGCCCTCGCTATACCTTTGCTGCTTTTCCAACCCGGGGCCCCACCACCACCACATCATGTTTCGCAGTAGAATCACACTGCGGCTATATTATGGTTGTAGCACAAATTGTACTGATGACTGAGGACTAAGTTGAAATGCCTCAGATCCTGTAATTATGCTGGTTCTATATACTTTTCGCACCGAAAAATTGCCGTGCAGAGAGAAATTTGGTGGCAGAAATAGATAAGTTGGTGGTTTTTATTAGGGGACACCTATGTAGATAATTTGAATCAAAATTTTTGTACAACCAACTTCTTTATATTGAAGTTGGTTATTAAGAATAACTCAAAAACTTGATAAAATTTATATAGGACCTACATGTGCCAAAACACCAGCTTTCAAATAAAAAAAGAATCATCGAAATGGGTTCAACCAATAACAAGTTATGAGATAACACACATAAAAAAATATACAGTCTAATTGAGTACTGCCTCCATTTTGTAGTCGGCAGAAAAGAATCCACTTAGTAGGATAACTTGACATTCATATTTTCTAAACTTGCATCTAATTTCAATCACGTTTGTGAAAAATACTCGCTAGTATTCATAAAATTTCGACTAACGAAGTTATTCGAATAGCTTTCCGTTTTATTACACACTTGGAATGCGAAGCGGAGACGTTTATATTTATTTTAGTTTCTCAACATTGGAAAATCTTCCAATATAACTCCCATTTTCAACAAAAGTGGATATTGATTCAAAACTGTCGAAGATATTGTATCATGTTATATAATAATGTATAAATGCTTCATCGGACATATTACTTCCTTCTAAAAATTTCTTTTCTGAAGTATTAAATTGCTGGATTGCTCTTAAATGGGGAGGAGTTGAGTCTTGTGGATACCACTGTTTTTCTCGGTATTACTATTGACGCGAAACTTCAATGGGGCCCCCATATATCTAAATTAGCAAGCAGACTTAGTTCTGCAGCATATGCTGTAAGAAAGATTAGAAGTCTCACAGATGTTGAGACAGCTAGGTTAGTGTATTTTAGTTACTTTCATAGCGTAATGTCTTATGGAATTTTGCTATGGGGTAATGCGACTGATATTGAAGCTATATTTGTTTTGCAAAAGAGAGCCGTACGGGCGATTTATAATCTAAATTGTAAAGAGTCCCTTAGAGAAAAATTTAAAGAAATAAACATATTAACTTTGGCATCGCAATATATTTATGAAAATGTAATGTATGTACATAAAAACATAAATAGCTTTAATAAGAATAAGGATGTTCATACCTTAAACACTAGGAACAAACATAAGCTTGTAATGCCACTTACAAGACTCCACAGAATTAGTAATTCATTTATGGGGCAATGTATACGCTTTTACAACAGAATCCCAGAACATGTTCAAAGTTTGTCAATAAACAAGTTTAAAAGTTTTATTAAAGAAAAACTGTACAAAAAGGGTTATTATAATATCAAGGAATACATGAGTGAAAATAACCCCTGGGAATAAGGTGATCGCCACCATGCTGGTTCTATGAAAATTCATTTAAAATTGTATAATCAAAATTATTGTTAAGTGAAATTATGTTTAAAAAAAAAAGTCCCGCTGGGTTTCTTGCTGGTTCTTCCCAGGACAGAGGTATTTTCCGAACCAGTGGTAAATAAAATAATGACTTTCAATAAGTATTATGTAATAATCCATATTGAATAAAAATCATTCTATTCTATTCTATTCTATTCTATTCTATTCTATTCTATTCTATTCTATTCTATTCTATTCTATTCTATTCTATTCTATTCTATTCTATTCTATTCTATTCTGGTTTCAAAATTTATTATTTATATGGTCTGCAGGGTGATAGACGTTAACTTATTAGTGGCAGCGTAAGAGGATCTGCTATTTATTATCTTCTCATGGGTGTCGTAAGGCGATGATATAGAGGTGTGGCAGGTAGAAGGAAAAGGGGAGATCTCCCGCCGGGCAAGGTGTGCTGCCCGGGGAGCGGCCAATGCTACGATTGATAGTTCGGAGCTATTCCATATATGCTGCTTTAACTTTGGAACTTTGTTAGTGCGATTTAGGCTTCGATGTGTTTCGCTTGTAGTGCGATGACAACGCCGCCCCAGAGGGTAATGAATGAGGAGATGGGCAGCAGCACCATCCTCATAGCAGATCAATATTGAAAACAAAAACTGCGGTTGCTAACCTGCCAGCCAAGCAGAGGTACTTGTCAATGATAATGGGAAGGATTTTATTCGGCGTTGAACTTTTGATAGGCTGTAATGATTGTATAGAGTGATAAAGGCATATTGATACCTTGTCTACTTAACTTGTCAGCCCTGTCTGCCTATCCGAAATGCGTCTTTACTAGTAAAAAATAACTTTTATAAAAAAGAAAAAGCCATCTTATAAAAACGCCACCAAGAAATAAAATGAAAAAATCATTTCTCATTTTAAGTAATGTATAAAAGAACTGAAAAATTGGTTCTTGTGGATTTCACTGATTTTCTAAGAATTACTATTAGTATTCATAGAGTATTCTCATCTGGTTGGGCTAAATAAATATGAGTCCAAACGGCTGACAGTTAAGGGAAAAGGGAAATAAACCGGCGGATAATGCGGGCGATATCGGAGAGCACCGCCTTCTGCATTTGAGCCCGGAGCGGTCCGTCACGGAGTCCCAGTCGCCTCAGGTGACCCGAAATAATTACGGTCGGCAGACCAACCCACATGTTGGTCACCTCGTGAACCAGGTCCCGATATTTTGTTTTCTTATCGTTATATGCGTGTGTCTTATTGAAGCCCAAGAAAAGACTGTATAGCGTGCATAAAATACATCGCAAACTTACGGTTTCATGTCTGCCTCATAGATACCTATGTTCTGTGACAAATCCAGGTATGTTTGAGCCTCAGAAAGGGTTCTTATGTTATGGTAGGCTTAGGTGAGTCTATTCCTTTAGAGTTAGGACCCCTATCTCTTTCGACATGGTGGACCGTACATTTATCCATCCCCAGCTCCATTCTGATTGAATTGCTGAACTCACTAGCGATGTTCAGCAAGGTGGGTCACATTTGTTTCTCCTTTCTAAAGCTGAAATCCCCTCTAGGAGCCCTTCAGTAAGGTACTAATATGGTGCAAAGTGAGGCAAACCCAGATTGGACTCAAACAATCATCATGGAAGATATCCTTCTTATTCTTATGCCGTTCTCCGCAGTCGTCATCCGTTCGCCCAGATGACAAAGGATCGTACTCCACTACCCCATACACTGCCTGAGGAAGTCTATCTGTACAGTCAAACTTGTGCAGTTCGAGGACCCTCTTTAGCCACGTATGGGGCATCGAGTCGAATGCTTTTCTGTAGTCTATCATTATTATTATTATTATTAGTTATATTAAATTAATTTTCTCGAGGCAAAACTGTCACGCCTCCGGCCCGGAACATCGATCAGTTCACTGTATTGCCGGTTACATAACCTGTTCATAATTACCATAGCTGCAGCCATCATACAGGCTCCACCAATATGTATGACTTAGAGATCTTCTCGAAACCTTTTCTAACATGGTACATAGATTTGAAACTACGCAAGAAATGTATAATTTATTTCTTAGTCAATTTAACAAATCAGCTGATAATCATATCCATTTTTATAATATTTGTTATAAGCTTCAATTCCAATTTAAGTCCAAAACATATTGATCTCCGGAATTAACTAAAGTCATAGCACAACGTAGGCTAGCTTTAGTAGGTACATTTTAGTAGAAACCCCACCCCAGAAAATCTAAGTAAATCGGAGGAGAAAATTCGGGAATCTCATAGATTAATAAAAAAGGCAAAATATATGCAGCAATTTTGTGAAAGCATCAATGGCACTGTTTTAGTTACTGACATGTAGCGCCGCTTAAAGTGGGTCAAAGGATATAAACAAAAAAAAAACATGTACCTTCCAATAGAAAAACAAAAACCATTATTACATTCCGTAACTCCGGACTGCGTTTTAAATGAATAGCCCCAGTTTTGCCCAAAAATCTTTTCGGATATTAGAATCTAATTTTTATATTCATGTCCTAGATAGTTGTTTGAAGAATGATACACACGTCGCCAGGTAAAGATAGGGTAACTTATTCCATGATTTGTCATTTACCCGATAACGCTAAATCATTTTTTGGTAAAATTTAAAAAAAAAATACATTTGTTATGGTCCTTGGCAATGGCGTAATATTGAAATCCTTCTATACCTAATGTTAGTAACAATAATGATTTGGATATGAAGCTTAAACTTATTTCATTATTATCGTGTTTGTGTAAAATGTTTCGTGTAATGGTAGCCAGACGTTTAGAATAGTATTGCGAAAGATAAAAACATTCTCTTGCTTTTTGCGGTAGTATTTAGAAGATCTCACTCTTGCCTGGACGCATTATCTCGCTTGGTAACATACAATCAAATTGGATTCTCGAATAATATCCCCACAGTGATCTGTTTCCTTGATATCCATAACGCATACAACAATGTGTCGATTGATGCAGCAATAAAAGTATTGGACAGTTTTAGGAATGGTACAAAAATGTGTTCATATTTGTGGTCGTGTCTCAGTGAAAGGTATTTAAAAATTAAATCAACAGAAAATTGTAACACTTTACTTATGCGAATGGTTAAGTAGTTGGGTAAAATTGGTTTAAGTTTATCTTTGAGCAAATCTAAATTATGTTTCTTCAGTAGAGGTCGATGGATGAATTTCCTTTTGGTATGCTTAAATATATATATATATATATATATACATATATATATATATATATATATATATATATCGATATATATCGGTATATCGAAGTGTTGAAGTGCTTGTACAGTAGGGCTACGATGGCTATCCGAGTACAGAATCAGAGTACGAAACCTATCCAATTGCAGAGAGGTGTAAGACAGGGTGACGTCATATCCTCGAAACTCTTCACCGCTGCATTGGAAGACGTTTTCAAGCTTCTGGACTGGAAAGGATACGGTATCAACATCAATGGCGAGTACATCACTCACCTTCGATTTGCCGACGATATAGTGCTTATGGCAGAATCGCTGGAGGACCTAAGCACTATGCTCAATGACCTCGATAGTGTTTCCCAACGGATAGGTCTTAAGATGAACATGGACAAAACAAAGATCATGTTCAATGTCCATGTCACACCTATGCCGGTAGTTGTTGGGAGCACTAAGCTCGAAGTTGTTGACGAGTATGTTTACCTGGGACAAATAGTCCGACTAGGTAAGTCCAACTTCGACCGAGAGGTCAATCGACGGATTCAACTCGGCTGGGCAGCGTTCGGGAAGCTACGACACATCTTCTCGTCAGACATACCTCAAAACCTGAAAACGAAATTGTACAACCAGTGCGTGTTGCCAGTGATGACTTACGGAACTGAGACGTGGTCCTTCACTGCTGGCCGTATGAGGAAGCTCAAGGTCGCTCAGCGAGCTATGGAGAGGGCTATGCTCGGAGTTTCTCTGCGTGATAAACTTAGGAATGAGGATATCCGCAGTAGAACTAGAGTAACCGACATAGCCCAACGGATTAGTAAGCTGAAGTGGCAGTGAGCCGGCCATATAGCTCGAAGAACCGACAACCGATGGGGAAGAAAGGTTCTCGAGTGGCAGCCTCGTACCGGTAGGCGAAGTGTAGGACGTCCCTCCACGAGATGGAGTGACGACCTGGTAAGACATGCAGGAAGTCGATAAATGCAGGTGGCTCAGGACCGTGCTTTGTGGCATTCTTTGGGGGAGGCCTATGTTCAGCAGTGGACTTGTGAAGGGCTGTAATGATGATGATGATGATGATGCTTAAATGATCAGGCCTTACATTTTAGTAACTGCATTAAATATTCAGGTATGTGGTTGGATAGAAGCGTAACTTGGAGTAAGCATATATATGAATTTATTGCTAAGTGCTCGAAATTGTTAAATATTTTAAAATTTTTAGCAGGCAGCAATTGGGGTATTGACATTATACACCTACGTAAATTATATATCTCTCATTAATCAGAAGTCATATAGACTACAGTAGATTTATTTATGATAGTAGTACAAATAAAAATATATCAAAACGACAAAATCAAGCATTAAGAGTGATAGGTGATTTCATTAAAGATCTCCTTGTCATGTTATGGAAAGTGAGTTAGCAGTTCCAGCACTATCTTTAAGAAGACAGTTTTGCCATATAAATACAGTTTTAAGTCAATTTCTTGGTCCAACAACATAACTATTAAACTTATTAATGAGCTGAAATTTCTCTGTAAGAAAAAAAATTATTTAAGAAAAAAAACCGCTACTTGTCACAGTGTGTAATAACATAAGTGAAGTTGTTACTAATGCTTCGTCGATTCTAAAGAAATTTATTTGAATATATGTGTAACAGCCATAGACGTTTAAAATTTAATTAAAAAAAAACCTAAACAGCATAAATTCATGTAAAAATTGTTATGAACCCAATTTGCTAATTAATAGTATTATTTCTGAACTTAACGTAAGGTATTTGGGTTGGCATTTTGGCATTGACGGCTCAAAAAATAAAAATGGCTTAAGAGCTGGTGCTTTTGATCAATATTTACGATACAGTGCTAAATTTAAACTAAATGTTGATGTGTCAATTATGACGCTTCAGCTCCAGCTCATTGCAATTTTTCAAGCTTTGATGTATGCACATAAGTAATGAAAACATTAAAACATCTAAAAACAAAATTAACAAAAAATAGATATTTTTTTGCGATAGCAAAAGTGCTTTAAATCATATAGCTCGGTGTGCCTCGGTGCTCGGTTTCAGAGGCAGCTCTATAGCTTGTGATATTTTGAAATTGATTAATATTTATAACAATCGGATTATTCCGTTAATATTGCAATGGGTCCTGGGTCATATAGGCCTTAAGGGCAATGAAGGTTGATCGCTTATGTAAGCTAGCTAGGAGGGCGACATCATAAATTTTATATCAGATCCGACTAAATATGTCTTAAAATTTAAAAGAGTATGTTACCAAATTGATAAAGTTATTTTGTAGAGAAATATCAAAACGAAAGGGATCTGGTATATAACTATAAGAAGCGAGCCTTATCGCGTACCTTGGTTTAATGATAGTGATCTCAGCAGAAATTTTGTTTAGCTAACCCTAAGGCTTCGTTCTGGTCATATTCCATCAGCAAAGTTCGCTTTCTCAATGGAATAAAACCTTCACAGAATTATGATGTATGCAATAAAATTGAAGATGTTTACCATTTGTTTATTAAGTGTGTCAAGAACGAAAAAGATAGGCTGCTTTGAAAGAATTTAACGCAAATGTTTTGGACAAAGATATTTAAATATATAGGTATACTATAGATCGGGCATTGGGAACATTTATACAAAAACTTTGAGCAAGTGAGCATGTGGCACCCTCTAGCTAAAAATAGCAAAACAACGCTAAGCATTTATTAAGACAACATTTAACTATTCCCCATTAGGTGACGCTAACAAATATAACGTCGTTTTAGGAATGTTACCGTTTCGATATCAAAGTATCAATAATGTTGTTGAAGATTACTAAGTTTGAAATGCTTTTTGATATAATAATAGGGAATATATATGATTGTTTTATTGTATAAACCTATTTATCATGACTGACATGATGAAAAAAAATCATATTAACTTTTTACGCACCTTTAGTGTCATGAAATAAAATATTTAATTTCCAATAACTAAGAATCAATTCAAACAGCATTCACTTTGGTTGCCACCTTGGTGGCATTTTGGATGACGTCACTCGGTCCATTAGCTGCTATAATAATAGCATATGATTGATCGGCCGGCATTAGACACATCGAGAAACGCCAAATCCAATAAAAGAGCGCCTCTATGTTTTTAAATTCGTTCCTATTACAAAAATACACTTCAAATCTAAAATATTGTATGAAAACGCTGAAATTAAAAGTCGTTTCACGATTTTTCACGTTTCATTAGCTGTAGTACTTAAAGAACCACATCAATAAAAATTGTTATTTTAAGTTTTTACCTTATTTTCTAATTCAGGCTTAACCTACAATTTCTTGCATCTAATATCTTTAACTGTACAAATTGTTTTTAATGTAAGAAACCTATAGCCATCTCCTATCACTGTAAGCGAAAATCTATAAAGGCTTTGTCCTTGAAAACCACCAGACAATGAAGCCCGGTGTAAAACCACCAGACAATGAAGCTTGGTATGTAAAAGAGAAGACTTGCTGTATTGCTAAACATCAACACAGCAAGTATCCTTAGCATGCTCATAAGCAACACAGAAAATCTCATAAGCATGCCGTAAAAAGAATTTCCCACCTTTGCTCCACATAAAGTAGGCTACTTAGCATTGTTAGTATATGCTACTCAATTTTGTTGCTATAGGTACAGTATCGTTGATTGTTTTACCCCCTTAAATATTGTAAAGGATTAAATCGGCAGCCTGTATATTTTTTATCGATAATCCCAATCGATAAAAATCGTCGATCACTATCTTTAACATTGGTAACTAAATAGTGACGTTTACTGGATAACAGAGGGCGCTTATGACAATAAAAATAAATATATAGAACAATCTACTAGAAATAATAAAATTTAAAGATTATTCGGCATATATATGTTATATTTACGATAATAAACCGAAATCACGTTCATTTTTTGCTCCATATCGTGACTTACAATATTTTAATGCACAACCAGGCATATTTTCTTTAAAAATATTTTTAAATATATGAAACGAATGCGTCTTGACTTTTTGACGATGTCATAAAGACTAAATGACAAAAATCGGAGATATATCCTATAAGACATAAGTTACAGACGACAATTTTGCTGCTGATGTCCGGTCTATTACTACTACTTGAATGTCTTTGGTTTTGGATGTCGATCTAGTGCAAATGGTTTTATCAAACCTGAAATCAAAGATGTCTAGAGAGTTATTCCGGCTTGCATTTAGGACGGAATAATTATCTTCTCATCTTCAGTATAAGTTTCTTTTTAGGCTAGTAATTTAACTAGTTCTCACAATAATACTTACTTATTTTGTAAAACTTTAGCGGTAATTATTATAAGGTGTGATGGGATTGGCATGTCGTTTCGACAAAAATCCCAGAGAAATTAAAGAGAAAAATAATGTATGACTTACAAATATTTGTTCTGGGTCTGTATCATCATCATCATCATTATCACAGCCTGTTAGTCTACTGCTTAACATAGGCCGACTCCAATGATAGTCATATTTCATAGGAGAATATTTGTCACAGTCTTTCTTTATCGGACGGTACGGGTTTGGCGGATGAGAGTTAGGCGACAAAAAGTGTAAGATTTTTTCGTCACTACGCCTCGTGTCATAGTGTAGACGGCCTTGGCGGCGAAATAAGGAAGTGAGATGGAATAATATCCATTTCCCTCGCACTTTTTTATATCTTGCCATGAAAAAATAATATTTTATTTCAAATGACGCTTCATTTTAATAGACGCTAGTAATTAATTTATTTGTATTTGTTAATCAATAATATAATACCTACGTTTATCAATAATAAAATACTACGCAAGGAACAAACATCGTTCCAACCGAGTGTTCCACGACACTCACGTATTTTTTTAAATTATTTTGAATAGTTATCAGAAAGATGCTGCTGCTCATCTCCTGTTTCATTTCACTCTGTTGCCTCTTGCCGACATCAACAGGATGATGTGAGGATTCTCTTACGCCTGCTATACGGTGGATATTAGTCTTTGTGCGATTAATGGTCCAACGCCTACATGCTTCAGAAGAATAATTTTGTTAGGGGTAACGTTTTCAGAGAGAAATTCTTACGCTTGATACTTTTAATCTAACAATTCATATAAAATACTACCTGTTTCCCGCGACTTCGCCCGTGCTTTATTTATTATGATTGAATTGGATTGGATTCATGGATTTTAATTGTTGGCGCAGAAAACTAATTATTTTTCTAAAATAAACGTAGTCTAGGTTACATCTTATAACATCAGCTATCTTCCAGTGAAATATCGGTCGAGCTGCTTCGGAGATTATCCGGAACAAACAGACAGACAGACAGACAAAAATTTCAAAAATCCTGTTTTTGTTACAAGTACCGTTTATACTTTCATATGCAGATAGTAAAATGCTGTCATTTCGACATTACAAACAGACACTTCAATTTTATTTATTTGTATAGATTAATTTATGTCAAAAAAACGCAGTTAAAGCGTATCTAAAGCTCTTCATAAATTGAATATTGAGAGCTTTTAATATCGCTAAGACTCCGGAAATATTATAAATCCTGCTGCAAAACGTCGTCCCCTCCAGCTGCTTCGGTACTTACATGTAATTTATCGTCAACCGTCCTGATATTGACACAACTTTCGGGACTTGTCGTAATCGGCACGTGTCCCGCCTGTTTACGTTTTCAACAGAGCCTAACCATGCCTATAAACCAACGGACAGAACAGTACACAATAATTTAGTCGCAATGTTCCACTCGTACGTATCATCCACTCAATCTAAGAATAAACAAATCTCAAAGGAAAAATATAAAGTTTACAAAAATAGTAAGTCGAGTTTGTTTACGTAAAATTGCCAAGGCAACGCTGCTGTTCGTTGGTCTGTCAATGAAAAAAGGCTGCAGATCGAGTGTTTGTTTATATGTAAACTGCCGGTTCTATAAAAACGAAGAGTGCAAAAGTGATTATCTAAACAAATCATCTGTGCATAATTCTGAATATTAAAAAAAATCATCAAGTTATTTTTTTCATACTTGAATCACATACCATATTTAATCGCAGATTCGCAGACTAGCGATTCGCCCAATTCGATTTAGCAGTGATTTTTGGATTTCGATAGCAGTGCCATTTACTGGGTTCAATTCTAAATCTTAACCATCCACGAAGCCATTCAAACACGTACAAAAAATTCGTCAATATCGGTCGAGCCATTTTCGAGTTTTCGCGAGACTAACACAGGATAATTGATTTTTATTTTAACACTAATGGACGCCACCGAAAAAAGAATTCTTTTGAAAACATTATAAAAACATGAGTTATATTCATTAGTATATCCAATTAATGTACATGCGTTTTTTCACGCGTTGATGCGGTATAACAATAATAGCCCCGGTTTATTGTGAGCATGTAGCGACAAGTCGACAATAACGCAACACTTTTGCAGGATTGTGGTAAAGTCATATAACTTAATTATTTATAAAATTGTATATTTCAAAAACTCTTTATAGAGTAAAGTATAATTGTAATTAGGAAAACTCAACCATTAGACTTTTAGAATACGTACGACTCCATTTGTCGATTGCTATAGCTTTTTGCATCCATAAGGAAAGAGGTTACTTTGATTTTTCCCGTCAACTTCTTAAAGTTCATAAACCAAATCAAAATAAAAAATTACACCAATCATGCAATATCGTAATAGTGACGTACATTATATTTGTAAACAGTGGAAGGAAAAGGGGAGATCTCCCGCCGGGAATGGTGTTCTGCCCGGGGAGGGGCTAACGCTCCGAGTGGTAGTTCGGAGCTATTCTATATATACTGCTTTAACTTCAGTACTTTGTTAGCGCGATTTAGGCTTCGATGGGTTTCGCTTGTGGCGCAACGACAGCGCCGCCACATCACCCCCTGATCAGACCGGACGTCGATAGTGCAGTCCGATTGCCGTTGCGTCGTTAATGCCGGTAGGGAATGCATGCTGTGTGCGTAAGGGCGAGTGGCGCCGGCGCGAACGATATGCCGGTGTGTAATACATGCCATACTACGCACTTGCAAATGATGCCGGTGAGAACGATGAGCCGGAGCAAGTGCCAGGGATTGCCTTATAGTCTACGGTGAATCGAGAAGAAGGCAATTAGTAATCTGCGTGAGTGGCGTGAAGCAGTGGCGAGAGTAAGGCTCAGAGCCGTGTCGAACACTGTAGCGCAGAGAATAGCTTGAAGGAACAGGACGCATTATTATTCCAGTACTGCGATGAACCTTTGTAAAGCTATAGGGTTTGCAGAATGTGAAGACTGCAGACAATATCGGCTCGGGAGCGAATGAGTAGGGTACTTGAGGACGATGACGAAGGTTTGGAGTTGTATTTTCCGAATGTTGCGTGTTCAGATCACCTCGGGATCACCACTGTAGCCGGTGGAAGAAAGAGGGGATATCTCCCGCCAGGCAAGGTTTTCTGCCCGGGGAGCATCCAACACTCCGATTGGTAGTTTGGAGCTATTCTATATATACTGCTTTAACTTCGGAACTTTGTTAGAGCGATTTAGGCTTCGGTGTGTTGTACGATGTGCACTTGCTCCGGCTCATCGTTCTCACCGGCATCACTTGCAAGTGCGTAGTATGACGTGCATTACACACCAGCATATAATTCGCTTGCGGCGCGACGACAGCGCCGCCACATATTGATATAATCGTTAAGCGAAAATAAATTAAAATAGCGTTAAGATGTCGACGGAATAATCTCTAAGTACCAAAAAAATAACGTTAAACTTAGTGCCTTTTTATATTTATACTATATACATTTGTGAGCGGGTTGTGTTGCTGCTGCTTCGATGTGTGTTGGCGGAATCAACACGTTCTCGAAAATATTTAAATTTTATCAACACGCAGGTTTCCTCAAGATGAATGACTTCTCCGCAGAGCTCACCTACATTTTGATGGATATCTATAAGCAAAAGAGTCCACTTATCAGCCGGTAGACTGTGCTCGTATCTGCTGTAGAACATTTAACCACTTTGAAAGCATTTAATCAAAAATAGGCTTAAATTTGTTTATGTGACGCTCGTATAAAATGAATTAAACTTCCCAGGATCTGGCGGCCTGGATTATGTTTTATTCGGTGACTATAAATTCTGCAGAATATAGCCGATAAATTGTTTATCGTCGCGTTAATGATATCGAATATTCTTCAATTTGTCATCATCATTCACTCTAAAGGACTATTATTGTTTATACTTTCACAAGATTTACATTAAACATGTGGGCCTTTTAAGGAATTAGGAGTTGAAAACGCACATACAGTCCACCTAATGATGCTGTGGCCCATAGACGTTTAATTTATCTGTTAATAATCAAAATGCAGATGAGTAAGACGCAATGCCTTGTTTTCAGTAACAATGTCTCCGATTCTCTACACTGACCACAGAAAACACAGCAGCATTAAGCTACTATTATATGCTGATATTCTGTGAGAGCCTGGTCTTTCCCCAGTAGAGTTGACCCATTCGTGCTACAACCGTAATATAGTTGCAGCATGGCTCTACCACTTAAAACGACCTACATCTATCCACGATTAAGAATTAAAACGTACATGCGATATTACCTGTAAGGCTATGATAGAATATCTCATTACCCGCAAAAAGGGTCTGTGGTTTTTTACACTAATCATACACTGTTGTGTATGATTAGTGTAAAAAACCATCAGCATTTTAATCTTATCTTATACGCTTGTAAGCTTTAAGGGCGTGGCCATTCCTCATTCGAGCCGATTCGTGCTGCAACTACTCGTAATGTAGGTGGCTCTGTCTAACAGGATAAAAACTATATAATAATGAAAAAACATAATGGCATTGGGAAATGTCTCCCACCGACCAATTATTCCTGCCAGAGTTCAATGACGGATCCGTGGCGCAATGTCTTAACAGTGAATTGCAGCGTTAAGGGCCACGGGTTCGTATCCCGCACGGAACAAGTATTTGTATCCGTGTCGGGATTGCACCACATTACATGAGAAAATCCCTAATATGGAGGTTAAAATAACAGTTACACAATCGCACTGCGAATCTAATGGAATCCGAGAAGCTAAGACAGCAATCAGACATTATCACGGTACTTAATCGGCTCCACATTGATAAAAGGGATTGAGGAAATAAAACGTTTTGTGCTGTTTTTATTTTTACTCTTAATTCAAAGATAAGGCCATTGTCACATTTTAAGAATCAAAGTAAATACTTTTACGATTTCCGAGGAAAGAATATGTGAGAAACTTAGAGATATACAAACAAAAAGGAGTCCATTTTATTAAAGAATGACTCTTGTGACGCTTGTCAGGTTTAGAATATAAGTACATTATGTTACTCGTACTGTGTTGTTACCGTTACAGCCTATTAAAGTACACTGCTGAACGTAGACCTCACCCATAGATTGCGTCATAGAGGGGATATTTGCCATAGTTACCACCCTTAGCAAGTAGGTTGGCAAGCGCAGTTTTTTATTACCACTACACGGTAGTAAAATGTATTTGCGGTGTAAAAATATCCACTATCGCATATCGTCCCGTGTATCGTGAGAGGCGACAGAGAGAAATATACCAGGAGATTGGCAAGCAGCGTCTTTCTTATATCAAATATAAAATAAAATAAAAAATTGTTATTACCAAACCATGTACCAAGCGTGGCAACTATGGCAAGTACCCCCTTGTAAAGCAATAAGTGACCTATGTACAGCAGTGGATTTTGAGAGGCTATAAAGATGATAATAATGATGACATTATGCTATTGCATGTTTTTTTATCAATTTGCAAATAAAATACGTAGATTACTTGAAGTTTCTTTTTCTTTTTAACGAATTATAAAAATATTTTGGTACGGTCGTAATGATAAAATGCCCTAGATCTTTTTTATGCTTGTGACGAAGTACTTTTGTAATTTACGAAATTTATTGTGTAACGGATCACGTACAATATTTTTAACAAGACGCACATATTTGGAGTCTTTTTTTTTTGCGGATGGAAAATCATTAAATGACGCCTTTCGCTCTGGGTGGAGCGGAAGGGAGTGTCAGACTTTTACTGACTAAAAACCATCCGTGTTCCTTCAGTGCCCTTACGTTCCGGAGCCGCGGTATCTCTTTCGAACAGCCCGCAGCCCCGGCAGGCGTCGGCCCTTGCGGGCCCCTTCATGTTGCTGACAGCTCTTTGAGGCGCGCGTGGAACAAAACGCGCCGTCGACACGGCCTGTCGTCGTTAGACGGGCGGACGGCGAGCTACCCATTGCTCGCCGTCCACAGGCATATTTGGAGTCTGGACAAATTAAATTGTTTTCTTCATTCTATAGTAATTTTTCTGTACAAAATCAATTTAACTGTAAAAAATAATTACGAAGGTTTGTTTTTAAATAATATTATAAGAAGAAGATTTTCTTTTATTTTTATTGGTAACTTAAATAATGTTTTTATTTCGTATTTCCTGTAGTTATTTTTTTATAAAGAAGGGACTAAATGAACCTGGCTCACTTTATTTTAAATGACTATTCGTGCCCATGAACAACTGCAACACCAGGGGAATTCCAGGAGTGTTACTTCTGATGTATAATATACATACTGGACACGTACATTTATGAGTGGTAGAGCCATGCTGCGGCTAAACTATAGTTGTAGCTTGAATGGGTTGGCTCAGCCGGAAAGGCCCACGCTCTCACAGAAAACCAGCGTAAAATATTGCCCATTTGCTATGTTTCGAATGGTTAGCGTAGATAACCGGAGATCCATTTTACTCGACACGAGGTATTCCAGCTTAGTCCTCAGGGATGAAAACACATATGCATTTTGATTCTTAATCTAGAGTCACTGTTGATGTTTATGGGCCACAATATCCACTATCCATCAAGTGAGTGTCAATTTTATACATGCTAGTTTTATGTCACAGTTACTCTATAAAAAACGATAAGTTGTGATTGAAAAAAAGGCAATACAAAAGAATAGACTCAATGTCTAACAGTGGAATTTATGGACTGATGATGAGGTATAAGAACGCCATTAACTGTGTAGTTCTAGCATTTTAAATAGAAAAATAATTGTGAGGAATAAAACAAAGATCCGTTTTTGCGAAGTTTATATTTTTAACCGGTTTCCTTAAAAAGAGGGTAATGTTTATCGTATGTATGTGAAGCTTTCACGGCTTAAAGGATTTGAACATATGGAATGTCAAAGATTACATATATAACCTACATTGGATATATGTATATAGGAAGTTAGATATTTTCTTTTTCTGTGAATTCTTATGCAGTCGGTTTTTTTAAAAATTACTGTTTTAACCATTGCGCTAGTTCATATAATTAAAATCGGAAATTGTCCGCTGTCCATCAATCTTCCTTTTCCCTCCGTTTTACATTCGCCTTGCTCTGACCCTATTAACCCTTTCCCTATCCCTTGAAACATATATGAACATTTCGATTGTTTTACTATTGCGTCTGTTTCGTGGAGAGGGAAACTGAAAGTTCAATTCAAGAATATTTAAATCTACAATAATATAGAGGTTCTAATTTTCTAAAGAATAATGATGACAAACGAGCACGTATTCTATTTGATGGTAATGGGATGCGGTTGCTCATAGACATCTACATTTATCCTCGATTAAGAATCAATGCAGATGCGTTATCACCCATAAGAACTATGCTGGAATGACTCGTTGATCATTTTAGATCGGGTTTAAGGGCAGAAATAGGCTTACATACTGCCACAATGTGCATGATACGTGCTTTTTGTTTTAAGTTATAAAACATAAAGGTTTCTTTCTCTTATAAAACGAAGTGTGAAGCAAACTTACAATCTACCTGATAATAAGTGGCTAATTTAATCCATGGACCACTGCACACAACTTTTAAAAAAGAGGCTGCAGCTCACAGCCCGAAATTGTACAAGCTCACCCCTACCCACACCCTACAGACCAGAAAACAGCTGTGAAAAAAGGGCTACGTGACGGTAGAAATAGGTGAGAATATGGTAAATTAAATGACACCAATTGTACGGATGTTAATTGTATGGACAGCTAATTATATACTATATATAATATATTTACATATTTATATGTGTAGTATTCGCGTAAATATAAAAAATCCAGAGGAAGTCCTTCGAGGCAATAAGATTGGCCGCTAGCCCACTATATATCTCACAGTATATTAAATAACATGGATTTAATACGTGCTTAGAATATACCAACGATAAATATTGAATCGCAAAAGTTGAATACAAATTCGGTAGATCAATACTCTATTTGCGAGGCTTGATTGAATAGAACCAGTCTATGACGAGAAATCATCTCAACTACTGCTGAAATAGGAAAACTAGAAGAACTTAGAGTGGTTCCGATAATTTATTTGGTCGCAGGTAGTGCAGTTACTAAGCGTGTCAATTCGTGGCCGGGAATTTACAAACATTTATTACGAGTATTCTTTTTTGTCTTTGTGACATTTACTTAATATGCCATGTAGTGGTAAGAGAATTCGAAACCCCTCATCAGGTGTTAAATTCTTCTGTGTTAAAGGTTTAAATTTAACAGGAGATGGACAGCAGCTCTTCCTGACAAAGACTCAAAATAATAGAAACTGCGGTTGCCAACCTGCCTGCCAAGCGTGGTAACAATGACATGTATCGCCCTTATAAGACAATCTGAGGAGGAGTCCTATATTCAACATTGGAGTTTTGATCTTAATTCGCGGTTCACTAGCTTGATTAGCTTAACTAGCGTCCTGAATGACAATGAACATCTGCCTCCACGAACCAGGAGAAAATACTAGCGTGAGGATAAAGCTTAAAAAAAAAAACAAAAAGGAAAAACAATTAGTTACGTAAGTATTGCAGTGTGCGCGTATCATGATTATGGTGATTCTATGTCAACTTTAACGTCATGTAAATCCTAGAAGTAAAGATAATTTATATCTGACATAAACAAAATGAATGGAATACCGTTTGTATCCACGAATTTGTTTTGCAATTTGCCACAGTCGACCCTACAGCGCTTTGTGATAACGGATTCGTTTAGGCAGAAAGCATTCGGAAAGGAATAAAGTATAAATGTAGTAAATATATTATTTTTAAGAATAAAAAGTCAAGGCATTGATAATTGTTTTACAATTTTTACAGTTACAGAAATAATTAAGTTAAACGATTCCACGCACATTTAAATTATTGTTTCGTTTAAAACGAATTTAACCCGCAAGGGACTTAGAACAAGGTAAATGTTTTATTTTGGGACCATAAATTCCGCTGGATATAGGCGATAAATTGTTTATGGTTGCGTTAATGTGCGCGTATATTTGTAAATTTGTTTTTATCTCTTTAAATTACAATTTTCAATATAGTTATAGTATATATATTACTATAATGCTTTTTGTGTTGAATTTTTTTCTGGGTGAACCGATTTTGATGATTCATCTTTTAGGTATTTGAAAAAAAAAAATATATATATATATACATATATATATATATATATATATATATATATATATATATATATATATATATATATATATATGTATATATATATATTAATTTCTGTTACTTTTCATTCTGAAAATGCATGAAAACCTTCTTAAAATGTTATGGCAAAAGTACAATTAAACGTCTTTGCCAAACAAAGTTTGTATAAAAAGCGTTTTAGTAATATTAAGGAATTTATAGAAGATAATAACCTCTAGGATTGAGGTGACCCCTTCCAAGCTAATTCTAATGTGTTTTGTGTAGTTGTGTTACATAATATATGATTGTAAACTGTTATTTTTTCAAAATAAAGTGCCGCTAGGTTCTTCCCAAGACAGAGGTATTTTCTGGACCAATGGTAAATTAAAGATAAGAGTGAAATTCAATAAATATTATTTACAATCTATTTTGAATAGAAAGTTTGTATTGCACGCCTCATAGCACAAAGCATTATTTGTTAGTGCTTTACTCTCAACACGTCAAGGTCAAGCGATTTTGGTTCTTAAAATACTTTTATCATAACCATATTTCACTTATACGAAAACATGAATAGCCGTATATAAAGAAAACATTCAAATTAATTCATCTTATATTTTCTAAAAAATCATTTTATATTGCTACTTTGAAATAAACGGTTTGAAAAAAAAATACATGGACGTCCGGATGTTGATTTTGTATATGATCACGCTAACCCCCGAATAATTTACGTATTGAAACTGAATTTATTTATCAGCTTCATAATTACGTCAACTGGTTCCCTATTTCATAATAATTGCCTAGTACGCATAGTTTTTTTTTAATTAAATAATTTTTAAAGTTTATAAGTTTTATATACACGCTTTTATATTTTCTTAGCCCTTGATAGACATGAGACGAATGTACTATACAGCCTGTTTCGATTTAATACTTTGTGTAATCGATTTATTTTGGTAAACATTATTTATTATTTTTTTCCCTGTAGGTTCACCTGACTATGTGTTAAAATAATAGAGCTCTAAATTTAAAACACGTATATAATATATTTTTAAAGCCAGGAATACATTTTTTTTTAAATAAATGAAACGCTCTTGAGGCGTGCTCTTTTTGATTTTCATCACATAGTGCGAGGGCGTGTGAAGTTATTTAGACTACCAACCGGAAGAAGTAAGTAGTAGTAGTAGTAGAAGTAAGTAATATATGAACAATTTGATTGTGTCATAAATATTATGTCTATTTTGTGGACAGGAAACTTGTCAATGTGCAAGACTTATGGTACTGTGGCTGTCAATCCACAAACCAAGAGTCACGTTTACGACAAGTTTTCAGCATATAAGTGGGTCTTGTTAGTAGTTTTTTAATAGGGACGTCTAATTAACGTCTAGCTAACATTTTCAATAGACGACTTAGATTATACAGAAAAACAATCATTATCTTGACTTGGTTTTAACTAGACTTTGACTTGACTTTAAATTGACTTTGAACTGAATTTCACTTGAATTTGACTTGTTTTTGACTTTAGACAAACAATAATAAATCTAGAAAACCTCATCCACTTTCAGTAATTTTTTAGAAATATTATAAGACACAAGAACTTAAAACAAGGACTTTTCTCAACAGGGAAAAAAATGAAAAATGTTTTCAGTAAACATCTTTTGCATAACGAGAACTTTAATTTTAACATCAAATAAGCAACAAGCGCTATATTTCGTGTCGGAGTGTCAAGAAGCATTTCACATAATAAACTTTTGGATAAGTTGGAATTTTAAAACGTCGAAAAAATGTTTTTTCGAACATATTAAAATTGCAATCCTAGTAGGTACAAGCCACGTAAAAGAAATTTCGCTATCCATAATTTAACTAAATATTTAGTGGTTACATTTTTTCTTTTGTTTCTTTTTCAGCCTGTAAAAGTCCACTGCAGGACATTAGCCTCTGGTGGTGTAAGGCGGTTTTTCCCTAATAGTCACGCTCGGCAGGTAGATTGACGTTCTTCTCACTCATTTAATACTGGTGTTTGTTACCTGTCAGAATATTTTGCGCCAGGCGTAAACATTATGGGGTTACTTACTTACTTACTTACTTATCTTCACGCAAAATCCCTGACGGGGTAGCCAGAGAGAACAGATCGCCAAGTGTCACGATCCTTACATATCTCTTTCGCTTCTTTCAGATTCATTATCTTCTTCATACATGCACGTCTAGGTATCCGAGTACTCTTGACCCTACCCTCTTCGAGCAATTTGCTCACATGGTCTTCGAAAGTTAGTCTCGGTCTACCTCGACACCTTTTAATATTAACTTTCGCGCTATATATTTTCTTCACCATTCGGTCTTCACTCATTCGCTCAACGTGCCCAAACCACCGAAGCACGCCCTTATCAATTTTTGTGATAAGGTCATCTTTCAAACCTGCCATATTGCGAATCTCTTCGTTTCGCTTTCGGTCGGCCATGGTAACGCCGCACATTTTACGAAGAGATCGCATCTCCACTGCATTCAACTTACTTTTATGCTTCTTCTGGCATACCCAGGTATTGCTGCCATATAACAAAGTCGGTACCAACACTGCGTTAAGTATTGCAAGGCGTGCACTCTTCGCTACGCCTTGCCTTTTGACTAACGCAGTCAGGGCACCATTGACTTTGTTCCCGGCAGCGACACGCCTGTCCACATCTAAATCACATCTTCCATCCCGGCTAAAAGCACTCCCCAAGTATACAATTTCATTTACCTGTTCTAGACATTCCTGATTTACCCATATTTCACACTTCGTTCTCTCTTCGTCCCTTTCAAATACCAGAACCTTAGTTTTATTAGCATTCAAACGGAGACCTTTAATTTCACATTCCTCTTTCATACACGTGACTAATGCCTGCAGTTCTGCCTCTGATGGTGCAATAAGCACTGCATCATCAGCATACAGCAGACAATTTACTTTTATGTCACCCAATTTCACACCCAAACAGCTATCTTTCAGCTTTTGTAAACAGCTGTCGAGATACAGTATGAACAGCCAGGAAGACATAACACAACCCTGTTTTACGCCCGTTTGGACGCTAAACATGGGTGACAGGTCATGCCCTACCCGCACACAGGCTTTACAGTCACAGTAAAGAGACTGCACAGCCCTTAGCAATCAGCCATCCACACCATACCCCGGCAACAGTTCCCACATTTTCTTCCTTACAACCTTATCAAATGCTTTCTCAAGATCCACAAAAGCACAGAAAATCTTCTGGTTAGCAGCCAGAAGCTTTTCCGTGATCATACGGAGAGAAAACATTTGATCCGTGCATCCTCTTCCAGGTCTAAATCCGCATTGTGCCTCCCATAGAAATCTTTCCGATTTCTCTTGCATCCTACGTGTCAAAACCTTCGAGTAAACTTTACTTGCTAAACTGGTCAAGCTGATCGCCCGATAGCACCCGCAGTCAAAATGTGAACCTTTACCTTTATATAAAGGCACAATGACTGCGGATCGCCAATCATCCGGGACATCCCCCGTCCGCCAGCACAAATTGCACAGCAGATGAAAGCTGTCCCAGACGCGAGGCCCACCATACTTGAACATTTCAGCAGTAACTCTGTCTAGTCCCGCAGCCTTACCACATTTCAAACTTCGAATCGCACGTTCAATCTCTTTCATACTGATGACCTCAGTGTCATCGAGGTCCGAGTCTGGCGTGCCAGTCACGGCGTCATCCCCGGATCCCTCACTAAGATCATCACACGCATACATTTCTCTATAAAATTCGCTCCATCGCTGCATGACGTCCGATTTTTCTGAGAGGACGTCATTAGTTCTCGAAAGCACTTTGTTCATTCTTAAGGCCGTCGCACCACTTCGGGTCCTTCCAACCTCTTTCCAGAAGAGTTTGGAGTTCTCCTTAAAGTTGTGCGACAACCTTTCATCCGCTTCCATTCTACACCTTTCACGCACTTCCTCAATCAATGCTTTCGTGTGAACTTTCTGCAGCTTATATCTTTCTTTCATCTTCTCTCTCATATCCTTATTATTACTAGAGGCCAAGTAGTCTAACCATGCTTTCTTCTTCTTCTTTACAGCTTCTTTCACTTCATCATTCCACCATGCATCTCTTCTTTTACTACTGCCTCTTTTTATTGTTCCACACACTTCTTCCGCTGCACTTACCATTCCATCCCTAAGGTTCTGCCATGTTCTTTTTACACATTCGTTTCTGCCATCGATGGTGTCAAGCTTTTCGGCTACCCTCGCATGATATTTGTCCCTAGTATCCGCTTCCTGAAGCTTCCAGCTTCGGATGCGACAGACCGACTGTGGTTCTGTCACTGTCGTCCGGTAGCGCCTCGCCTAGTGATCCGTTCCCAGGTCAGCACCCCTGAACACTCGCGTATCCATAACCTGTTTTCGCAGTCGGTCATCCACCAGGAACAAATCGATCATACTTCTCTCATTCTTTCTTTCTCTAGTATACATATGGATTTTCTTGTGATTAAACATAGTGTTTGTCACAAGAAGACCCTTTTCCTTGCATACCGCCAGTATAAGCTTGCCAGCATCATTAACCCTTTTATCGCCAAACTTTCCAAGTACCGACTCGTACCCTGGTCGAGCGGTACCAACCCATCCATTCAAATCACCACATACAACAATCCTTTCGTTTCCCCTAGCCAAATCTAGAACTTCTCTTACATTCTCCCATAACTCCTCCAGCTCAGCCCTGGACGACGAAGCCACCGGCGCATAAACAGCCAAAAGGAATAACTTCGTCAGTCCCAATTTAAAGCGAACCCAGAGAAGTCTTGAGTTCACAAACTTATATTCAGTCGTAACATCGACCAACCGAAAAGACAGCAGCACCCCCACTCCCTGGCAGGCGTTCTCGCTCTCCGGGACTCCGGACCATAGAGCAAACGCCCCGCCAGGGAGCTCTTCAGTACCACTGCCCTTCCGTTTGGTCTCCGACATACACACGACATCTAATTCTCTTTCTTTCATTATTTCGATCAACTCATTCGTCTTATCTCTCATGCCTCCTCTAACATTCCACGTGCCAACTCTGCACTCCGTCCTCCACCTTCCGCCGTGTCGGGCTGTGCGTGACGGGTGACGGTCCCCATCGCCGCTTTGCGCGCTGCATGGGGTTATGGGGTTAGTTAGTAATATACATAATACTAGTGTAAAATACTTTGATCGGCGACGAACAGCAGTACACATGGCTTGTAGTCAACTCTGACGATACCCATGAGTCGAAATGGCGTGATGAATTACGCGGCAATCACATGGCAAGGTAAGACGTTATGAAATGATAACAATGAGACATTATACAGACAGTTACATCAATTTGATAAAATGTTTATTATTCGTAAAATACAAAAGTGCACACACCGATTTCTCACGATGAAAAAAATGTTATCTCTAAATTAATTTATTTTATTCATTATGACATAAATGGCAAAATGCGAGAAAGTTATTCTTCAAGAGTTTATCGACTTTCGTTAGTAACTCGTAAACAATAAAAATATCATTAATTTAGCCAGGTTTGACAATCTATTCGAAAAGTATTTTATTACGTGGTAGACCTATGCTGCAGCTATAATATGGTTATAGCACGAATGGGTCCGCTCGACTGCAGAAGGACCACGCTCTTACATAATACCAGAGTAAAATAGCAGTTTATTGCTGCTGTGTTTCGTATGGTGAGTGCAGAGAAACCGAGACTATTCTTACTGGAAATGAAGCATTACACCTCAGTCCTCGGGGGTTGTCTCTCCTAAGGAATCAAAACAGAAAGCATGTACACGTGTTATCTACCAACACAAATTGTAGCAACGTGTAAGCCTCTTCATGCCCTAAAACCTGATCGGAAATGATTAACGAGACGTTCCATCTCAGCCCTCAGGGGTGACAACGCATCTGCAATTTGATTCAGAATTGAGGATAAATGTAGTTGTCTATGAGCCACAGCATCTACTAACCATCACATGGACTGTGTGCTCGTTTGCTACTTTATTCCATAAAAAAAACACCATTATAACGCGCGAGAATTGTTACTTCTTGAAATATATGCTCGAAAAAGAAATATAAATATGTGTCTAAAATATTGAATTAGATTCTTCATTGGCTACATTTATATTTCGATTATTTATTTCCTGGTAATAAGAAAAAAGTTTTTAAATTCAGTAACTATTTGTCCATCGAATGTTTACGTCGTGCTGGACAAATATGCGTGCACCGGAGGAGGGAGGTAATGTAATAATATACCTATACTATTATGAATATTTTATATACATAATATTAAATTAGTTTTTGTTTTCACTTTTATCGTGTGATCATAATCACATACCCATTGTTTTACAGTTTCCTCTTAATAATATGCAGGAAACTAGCTGACTGATAAATTAAAATCTACGAATCGCAAGCTCCTCAATGCAGCCAACTTTAATCGTGCCTCTTGGGAATCTAAATGAAATTTCACGTTTCTCCAGTACAGACCGGTTGGTCGAAATACGTCACGGTTTGAATTCAAAGTTAGATTAATTGAAAACTTCACCTTATTATTTAAACCAGAAGAGCAGAAAGATATTGGCTGCTAAGTTCTTGACGTTGGTATTTCTTCTATTAACTACCAAGTACGTGGTAAATTATTATTATTATTTATTAGTACTGCATATTTATAGGAAATCATAAATATTAATAAATATAGATTTAATATAGTAAAATAAATAATAAAGATAATTTACTTTTTTTAAAGGAACTAGGACTGAATATTGCTTAGTTTATTAATTATAGTTATTATAAAACTTTATTAATTGTCATATAATTCTATGCATTTAATATAATATCACTTAATGTGATGTAATTTTTACGTCCAGCAGTCAATTAACTGCTGCGTGTTTTGATTTTACAACAGTGTTGCAGATGGGCAGAATTCATCCTGTCACATCATTTTCTAAGAATAACGTTGAGGCCGGTCCTTACCCTCTACACCAGTGATGGACGTTTTTTAAGGATATTTTATAGAATAAGGGTGACGAATGAGCTCACAGTCCAGCTGATGGTAAGTGGATGCTGTGGCTCATAGAAATTTACCCCTTTCCTCGATTATGAATAAAAATGCCGTTGTGGTGTGATAAGTATTCCTATCAACGGTAGGTACGTTTTAGGAAAACTGTTCAATGGACAAGGGTAAAGTCAGAAATCAACGATCAAATATACCTTGGATGGCAGCCAAACTTTCACAAAAAAAAAAAAATTAATAGCGTCACCTCCTTAAATTTAAATTTAAATTTATTAATGAATAACTTTTCATGTAATAATAATTTAAACTTGACATTTAATTGTTACAATTATAATGATAGAATTAATTTAATAGATATAAATAATTTAATTAAGAAATTTTTGACTAGAGATAGGTATTACCTATCAAAATATAATTTAAGACAGATAGCAAATGTGCTATCTTATTATTTATATATTAACTCAGCCAAGGACTTGGCTACACAGACATCTGCTTCTTTTGAGCAGTGTAATGACTTAATATGCAATTTGGAATCAGTTCCAAATTGCATATTAAGTCATTTAAATTAGAAAATGAGACAATAGAGGTAATCTCTAGCAGTTATAATAACTTAAATAATTTAGAATGTAGCTTACAAATCTTTAATTGTATGACTCCACAGAGTAATAATGAAAATTGTTTACACCTGGTGCATCAAAATATACAAGGCATGATAGGCAAAGAGCTAGAAATAGAGTTGTTCTTAAATAGCAACAATATTCATATCTTATGTATTACTGAACATTGGTTAAAAGCTTATAATTTAATGTTTAACTTCAGTACTCACCAGGTGGTCAGTTCTTTCAATAGAGATACGGTTTTAAGAGGTGGCTCCTTAATATTAGCTAGTAAATTATTATCATGTAAAGAACGTAAAGACATTGTGAGCCTCTCTGTTGAGCGAACTGTAGAAATGGCATGTGTTGAGTTTGAGCACCTCATTGTTGTGAGCGTCTACAGACCCCCATGTTGTACATATGATACTTTTGAAAACATTATGGAGGAAGTATTTGCTAAGCTTAATAAACAGAATAAATCTGTTGTAATATGTGGAGACTTTATTATCAATCTCCTAGAAGCTTCCTCCATCAATATTAAATTTAGATCATTGTATAAATCATATGGTCTTTTTAATTTATTTATAGAGCCAACGCGTATTTCTCAATCTAGTACAACATGTATAGATAACATTTTTACAAATGTGAAGCCGTTGCATAAATGTATAATTCAAAAATTAAGTTCTGATCACTGTGGACAAGTAGTTTCGTTACCTTACGTTCACAAAAAGCAAGTAGATGAGAAAGTTGTGTCTGTTCCAGTAAATGCACGTCGCTTGGAGAAATTGAGAAGTAACATAGTGAAAAAACTTCCACACATTCATACCAAAATGATCCTAATTTTTTGTATGGAACATTATTTAAGCTTATTTGCAATGAATTTAATAATACTTTTACTTCTAAAACATTTTCCTTGAACAGTCGGAAGTCATTCAATGAATGGGCGACAGTAGGAGTCCATAAGAGCAGGCATAGGTTATATGATCTTTACCATGAAAGGTCATATAATCATAGCGTCGAATTTAGGGAATATGTAAAAAAATATTCAAAAATATTTAAAAGAGTGTGCTCCATAGCCAAGTCTTTGCATTTGAGCAACAAAATTAAGACGGCTTCCAATAAAATTAAAATGACATGGAGTATAAGTAATAGCGAAACTGGTAAGATCAACTCTCGCAATTCAAATTACCAGTTAAGTGTTAACAACAAATTAACTGTATCAGATCAGGACGTAGCAATGGTTTTTGAGAAATATTTTACTGATATTCTGATCTTGACCACTAAGTCACTGAATTCTTCTCCTGCCGTCGCCGAATCATTACTTAAACAAAATGTAAATGTGTGTACAAAGAATTTCACATTTCATAAAGTGTCATCAAAAGATATTGTAAAATATTTTAAAACTATTGATGTTAAGAAAACTGCGGATCTGTGGGGGATTTCCGTTAAAGTTATTGCGTCTATAATAGATACAATCACGCCTCATTTAGCTATTATTTTTAACACTAGTATCGATTCTGGTGTGTTTCCTGATTTAATGAAGCATAGTAAAGTAATACCTTTATTTAAATCTGGTAGTACATTAGACCCCGCCAATTATAGACCTATTTCTGTACTACCAACACTTAGTAAGATTTTTGAAAAAATTGTTCTTGATCAAATGTTAAATTTTTTTAATATAAATAATTTACTTCATAAAAATCAATTTGGTTTCACAAGGGGTCGCTGTTGCCGGTGTTGAGCTGATTAAATATATCTTTAATGCATGAGAGAATTCACAGGATGCTTTGGGTATATTTTGTGACCTATCCAAGGCCTTCGATTGTGTTCACCATGAAACATTAATCAGGAAACTTCAACACTACGGTGTAAGAAGTGATGCCCTTAAATTAATTATTTCATATTTAAGTAAGAGAACGCAAAAAGTTGTCATTAACAATATGAGCTCTTCCGGATCGATGGTACAAATGGGCGTGCCTCAAGGCTTAATTCTCGGCCCCTTTCTGTTTCTTGTATACATTAATGACTTACCTTACATAGTAGGGGTAACCATGATATAGTATTATTTGCAGATGACACTTCTTTAATTTTCAAATTAAGTCGACAGTTACTAAAATATGACGAAGTAAATAAAGCTATATCTAAATTAGTAAATTGGTTCGATGTTAATAATTTGCATTTAAATGGCACTAAAACAAAATGTATGAAATTCGTGACTCCAAATGTCAAACAATTAAATACTAATGTAATTTTAAATGGGGAGAAACTGAGTCTTGTAGATACCACCATTTTTCTTGGAATCACACTAGACGCGAAGCTTCAATGGAGCCCCCATATATCAAACCTAGCAAGCAGACTTAGTTCTGCAGCATATGCTGTAAAAAAGATTAGAAGTCTAACCAGTGTTGAAACAGCTAGACTAGTTTACTTCAGCTACTTCCATAGCATAATGTCGTATGGTATTTTGCTATGGGGACACGCAGCTGACACTGAAATTATATTTGTTTTGCAGAAGAGGGCCATAAGAGCAATTTATGATTTAAAGCCTAAAGAGTCGCTGCGACAAAAATTTAAGGAAATTAATATATTAACTTTGGCCTCTCAATACATTTATGAAAATGTAATGTACGTACACAAAAATAAAAGTAGTTTTACAAAAATAAGTGATATTCATTCTGTAAATACTAGGAACAGACACAAGCTAGTAGTACCAGTTACTCGACTCCATCGAGTCAGTAATTCATTCTTGGGGCGATGTATACGCTTTTACAACAAAATTCCAGAAAATATACAAAGTTTGACCTGTTCAAAGTTCAAAAACTTTATTAAACTAAGTTTGTATAAAAAGGGTTATTATAATATTAAGGAATTTATGGATGATAATAACCCCTGGAAATGAGGTGATCGCTACCAAGCTATTATAATTTGTTGTGTTGTTAATTTGTGTAACATCATGACTGTAAGCTGTTATTTAAAAAAAAAGTCCCGCTAGGTTTCTTGCTGGTTCTTCCTAGGACAGAGGTTTTTCCGAACCAGTGGTAATCAAACAAAAGAGTGACTTTCAATAAGTATTATTTATAATCTATATTGAATAAAAAAGTTTCTGTTTCTGTTTCTGTTTCTGTTTCTGTTTCTGTTTCCTGAATATTTATCAAGGATAATAAGAATGATTTATATGTATTTGAAATATGTTTCCTTTAGAATACCGGTATGATACAGTGAAATTATTTGTTTCTGTAGATACGATTTATGGCACATTTTTGTTAACTTTATCTGCTACTATATATACAAATATGTATATCACGACTGTATCACCGAGAGGGTAGACAGAGTCCGAAGAAAAACGAGCATCTCGAACCAAGTTTAGCAAAAAAATATTTGTGAAAGAAGTGATAGGTCGCTAGCTTATTGCCAACATAATCAAAAAACCAATATATATATATATATATATATATATATATATATATATATATATATATATATATATATATATTTATCAGTAGTCACCTTGTGTGATAAACTAGCTAGCTTGTCATACTAGGTTATGCTAGGCTAGGTGACCACTGATATTAGTAGCTCTGTTGGTACATTCCTCGTGTATAATAAACATGGGACCTATTATATGTCCCAGACCAACATATTTTATTTCTGTTTTTTTTTTGTATATATTTGAAGGCATTGTCCTGTTTTTTAGCATTATATAAATTCTCATTCTTGTGCTGCTGAGCGAATAATGGATACAGCAAATTCACTGAATGACAGAATTCGTAACGAGTCTATCTGATGTAGAACAACTTATGAATGAAGAGGTCTCTGTCAAGGTCGTACTTTAAAGTACAATGTAGAATCACAAATAGACAAAATAACGGCACAATTTTCCATGCCAGAAGTCGATGGAAGTATTGTCCTTTTGGTCGCGCCAACCGCTAATTTCAAGAATCGACGCCAGGGGTCGCGCAGAGCGGTGATTTCCTACCGTTTGACGTTCACGTTTCGTTCGCGTTCGCGCGTCAATCGGATTGGTTGATTGTGGGGT
Source organism: Parnassius mnemosyne (assembly GCA_963668995.1). Lineage (NCBI taxonomy): Eukaryota > Metazoa > Arthropoda > Insecta > Lepidoptera > Papilionidae > Parnassius > Parnassius mnemosyne. Next base: position 658,166 of record CAVLGL010000076.1, on the reverse strand, counting down.
GGGCCGGAAGTGATTGAATGCAGAGCAGTCACTAGCACGGCGTGTTCTCCTCCGGTATAACCTTTATATCGTGTCGGGTTTTGCTAGCAAGTTTTGATGCACCGACGAAGATTTTTGTTGAGTTTAGAAAATTAGATTGACGGCGCGGATTAATTAATTGTTTATGGAGTTAACATTGATTGCGATCAACGTCTGAATTTGTATGTTGCGCGCGCCTAATTTACTACTGAATATTTGGTTTTCGTGTAGATCGCCGAGAATTTGGTTATTCTAATTTGATTGCGTATATAAAAGCATTTGACAATATTAATTTGCTCGTGTGGCATTTGATATAGTTCGGAAACATTTTCCGTTGTCGGTTAAACGCTGAACTTTGTGACTCTAGAAAAGGTCGCGTTCGGTTCTCGAAATAATTTATTGCTGAGTGAACGGAAGTGAACTTTGACCCACCGTTCATCAGTCGTGCCGCATATTACGTTTTTGAATGTATTTAACGGGATTTAGTTGAGCTTTGAAGTAAGTTAAATGTACAATAAAGTTGATAGACAGACATAGTGAATTGAAGAAAGAAATTGTCCATTGGTGACGCCGCTGGAGAATACCACACCGTGGGCCGGTGCCGGAGTCAGGGATGCTGCCGACTAAAAGGGTTAAGTCAGGCCCAACATTTTACGCACTAAAAAACACCACTTACATGCACTACACATATCGCCTGACCGAGCCTTGTGACCAATCTCCGCTTCTGAACCAGTTAAGTCGTATTAATTTTCCTAGCCTTATCTCGATCGTATAGGTAAAGTATCCATAGGCCATTTGGGCCCCGTTCTTAGTTATCCGTCGAGTCTTCAGCTGTATGGGCCCCTGTATAGTCGATCTTTGTCGGTACAGCTAAGGGCGTGTACACCTTTAATGATGATGTTGATGATACAATAAAGTTATATATTATAATTCCGTTATCATACAGTATTAATTTTTGAGCCCTTCTATGCAGAAAAAAGCTTACTACATGTTCACGCACCTAGCTGTCCCTACAAAGGTTTACCATACAGGGGCCCATACAGCTGTTAGGTTCGACGGACAACTAAGGACGGGAAGGGAGGACCCAACTGGCCTTATGGAAAATGTCCTATCCTACTACACAATAGGGAGAAGGCTAGGTGAATAAATAGTGCGTACCAGTTCAGAGGTGAAGAAGGCTCCCAGGGCTCACTGACGTTCACTCCGCAACAAATTATTTCGAAAACCAAACGCGACCTTTTAAGGCGCTTAACACAACGGTACAATTAAACACTATCTTCACAATAATTAGCCAACCTGGCGTCTAATGTTCTAGACTACACAATAATTCGTCGAAACACTACATCTTGGAGAACTTAACTAACTGTATCTTATTATAGAGCCATATAGGGATTTAATATCAATTAAAGTATCTCAAGCAGATAATAGCACCCAGCCATCTTCTCTGTTTATGATGAGGATATTTTAAATGTTCGTAGCCTTACAAATCATACTTCTCTTGCGAAAATATGTGTTCTATCAAATATAGTCTAATGATGGAGACGATTGTAATTATAAAATTCACAGACTGCAGACTTCCCAAAATATCGGCGATTGCCATTAGCTATAATATGTTATTTTACTTGGGTTTTAATTGAATTTTTTGTATGTTCAAAATAAAAAAGATCATTACTTACAATTCAACTTCTACTCCTACGTACCATGCAGATACTCGCTTGACAGTTACAGTTACGAAAACATAATTGACAGTTACAACTCACTAAATTTCCTCAGCGGCTTGAAGTACTTATTGTAATTTCGAAGAAGTTGCCCGCTTCGAAATTTTGTTAATCTTATCTGTGACTCCTCCAACACCGGCAACGCATCTGCAATTCCCTCCCTAGTGTTGCAGTTGTTCATCGGCGGCGGTAGTCACTTACCATCAGGTGAGCCGCATGCTCGTTTGCCCCCCCCCCTCCTATAAAAAAAAACATGATAGTTCATAGGCACACGTAAGCCTTTTTCACTCGATCGTAATGACATAGGCATGAAATCAGGCTCTCTGAAACAAAAATTTTCTCACGTTAGCTAACTGTGGATAGTTTTTTTTATACATATTATAAGCCAGTGCTTGACCACAATCCCACCCGGTGGTAAGTGGTGATGCAGCCATAGATGGTAAATCGCACTGTCTTATCGTAACAAAAGACTATTCACTCTTGCCTTGAAGACGCCTAGATTTTATTCGGACGGAAAGATAGACGCCGGCAAATTATTTCACTCCTTTGCTGTACGCATTACAAAAGACGAAGCAAACCATTTAATTCTAATGCGTGGAATATCGAAAACAAAGGGATGAAGACCCGCCGACCATCTGGTTGTCCGATGGTGGAAAGGAGAGGGAGGAATTAAGGCGTGTAATTCCTGCGCTGCTCTCTCCTAGTGGTGAGATTCACCGTTCAAAAATCTGTTAATATAGATAATTTTTTACAGTATGTGAAATATGCCCAATAACGTCCTCCAAACCAAATTTATAGTCTTATCGGAGACTAGTCATCTGGTTAGGACAGCATTAAAGTGCACGAATTGAGAACCTAGGGACTATGGAAGCTCTCGTAAATATGTTTACATTTTTCGTCATCCATACTAAGCTCGACATCAATATACTGGTATTTTTTCGTCGAAATCTGTCTTAGTGTTGTGTTTTTCTACGACAATATGGCCTAATCGCGTCAAAATAATAAGCTATTAGGATATTGTTCTTACGAATTCAAATCCTAGTGTAGGGGTCGCGTAGCATAAAATGGAAGAAATAAAAAAAAATACATTTGAATTATATGTTACATATTATATTATCGTATGTTATTTTTAGCTTATCAAAGAGAGAGAGAGTGTTGTCCCAATCAAATATTTAACATTCAGTGTAAGAATATTTACTTACCCATATCGTTCTATGGAAGTTGTAAGAAGCGACAGAGGGAAACAAATAAGGAGATGAGCAGCAAGATCTCACTGATGTGTTAGTTGAAAAAGCCATGTAATAGCAGTCATACAAATTATTGCTTACCTGTCAGTTCAGTTAAATTATTATAACAATAAAAAACTGATGGAATTCATTATTTTGTGGTCTGGGTTTTCATACCATCAGGTGGACTGTGTGCTCGTTTGTCACCCTATCCTATATAAAAAAACTAAGATGATAGAATGGGATATTATCTGCTACGGACAAGTGTTGAGACAGAAATATTTAAAATAAAAATTTTCTTTAATAGAATAATATTTAATGATTTCTTATATTTACGCGAACACTACACATTGAATAAAACTATTTTTTACGGATTTTATCGCGTTTAATTTACTTATTTTATATTCCCGACGTTTCGGTTGCTTTCCAGCAACCGTGGTCACGGGGGACTGAGGTGATTGACGTCCCGATGTCAAAGTTAACCCGGAGTACCTTCAGCTTTTTAATTATTAATTTTGGTCCGATCTACGCAGAATGAACTAACTGTGTCTTGAAGTCTTACAGAGGTATGCTTGGGTTTAGTTTTAATTTTATGAATTACAGGATCCCAAGCAGGTGGTAGTACCCAGCCTCCCTCTCTATTGAATATAAAATAAGTAAATTAAACGCGATAAAATCCGTAAAAAATAGAATAATATTATTTTAAAAAGTCAGGATGCCTTCACTTTTCACTTTTCATCTGGAATAATCTGAAAGAAGGAATTTTATTTTGTACTTTTACCATGATCGAAAAAACCTCGGTCCTGGAAGAAACTAGCGGGACTAATAAATAGAATAATTTATAATTGCAAAGATTTATTACTAAATCGAATTTTGTTAGTAGCTGTTTGTAAAATAATTGTGTGTTAAAATAAAAGAAAAAATGCTAAATACAACAACCTGAAATGAGAGGATTTTAAATAGGACATTAAATTTTATTTCAATTTGAATAGATATCTGCTATGCAATTTTGGTGTCTGATTGCATTTTACACACACCTACAACAAAGGCGTAACTAAAAAAGACACATTTTTATGTTTCATCAATCCGCGATGAAATATATATATGAGCGATTTCAAGCGAGAATTGTCCAAATTATCCAATTAACATGAAAATACAACAAAAAATTTGTCATATGGATTTTATCGGATTTAATTTTAACTTAATTTTTTGAGGTCGACTTTCCTCCTGAGATTGTGGATTGCAGCCATGGGTCATGCAGATTGGAAAACCACAAGTTAGTTTTGGACAGTTTTTATAAACGTATTGTGGATATTCTGAAAGACGCAGCTGTTCAGATCAAGACCCAGGTTAGAGATAAACCACGGAGGAACAAGGTCTTGAGTGGGTGGAACAAGCACGTTAGGGAAGCTCACTGGGAGGCCAGGCTTCGATTCCAAGACTGGGTTTTGCATGGTCGACCTCCTTCTGTCTTAATATATGAGCAAATGTGTGAATCTCTAAGATCTTTAAAGGCAGACTCATATGGTGCTTAAATAACCAGGAGCAAATAAAAATAGACCAAATAGCAAACTAAGAGCGGAAAAGAATTTCAGTAAGTTCTGGAAATCCACAGGGAAACTGAATGTTAGGCCTGGACTCCCGGCGAGTGTCGATGGCAAAAGTGACCCGGGAGATATCGCAAATTTGCTCATGGAGCATTTTAAGGTGAGGTCTCCACTTGGTCAATTTGTTACCAAGCCCGAGTCTGGGCCCGGCTAGTCTGGGCTGACCGTTGCTGTTGTTTACAACCAGTCAAGTAAAGGATGTAATAAAAGGGATGAGCTGAGGAGTCTCCCGGTCACTACGGGCTTAGTATCGAGCACCTGAGATATGCAGGGGTGCATTTACTGAAGTTCCTGTCCCTGTTTTTCAATATATGCATCAGCCACTCGTACTTACCAGCTGATCTAATGAAAACTACTGTTGTGCCCACAGTGAAGAACAGGACAGGAGATATCTCGGATAAGAGACACTATCGCCCAATCTCCCTCGCTACTACGATAGCTAAGATATTGGATAGTCTGCTTGACTTTGGCTTACAAAATTACTTACACCTACATGATGCGCAGTTCAGTTTCCGGCCCGGACTATCGAATGAAAGCAACTTTGAGCCTCAAGCATACTGTGCAATACTACACAGACCGGAGGACTTCTGTTTACGCCTGTTTTCTGGACCACTCCAAAGCCTTTGATCTCGTTTCATATGATGTACTGTGGAGGAAGATGGGTATTGCAGCAGTGATGATCAATATCTTTCAGTATTGGTATGCAAATCAGTCCAATCATGTTAAATGGTCAAACAGTCTCTCCGAGTCGTACAGATTGGAGTGCGGAGTCAGGCAGGGAGGGTGATCGTCTCCGAAGCTCTTCAATCTGTATGTTAACGATCTCTTGGTGGAGCTCAGCAGCATGCGTGTTGGATGCCGTGTGGGTGGTGTTAGTACCAATAGCATCAGCTATGCGGATGACATGGTGTTGCTGGGTCCCACTATTAATGCGATCGGAGAAATATTGAAAGTCTGCGAGACTTACGCTGCCTTGCTTGATCTCGTAAACAACATTAAAAAAGTGAATACATGGTCTTTAGTATCGCCGGCAAGTATCCCGAATATCCTCTATCTCTGCAATAAATTTAATGGATCGGAACTAAAGCGGGTTTATCAATTTAAATGCCTAGGGCATATTCTTGCCGATGACCTCAAGGATGATCTAGATATAGAGAGGGCGCGTAGGGCTTTGGCGGTGCGCGGCAATATGCTGGCTCGTTAATTTGCCCGCTGTTAGGACCAGGTTAAAATAACATTATTTAAAGCGTATTGCCAAGGTGGTCTGTGGATTAGGTATGCCAAAAAAATTGTTAACATTCCCGCGAGTCCAGTAGAATAACGTTTTCAGGATAATGTTGGCCCACCCCCGCTTCTGTAGTGCTTTTGGCATGTTTGCAAAGACCAGAATTGTCCTGTACTTTTGCTCTCCAGGAGTAGTCCCAAGCTGACGGAAGATAGATTTAGTGTACCCGGACCCTAAAAATGGCAACCCGTCAGACGCCATCACCTCCTCCTAAACAATGAAATCCATTATAAACTGTCACCTCATAAAGCACCTTGAGGAGCACCAGCTTTTCAGTAACCGACAAAACGGTTTCAGTTAGAGTCACTCAGCTGGTAGCGTTCTAGTTTACCTGACATAGATGGGCGGAGGCAGTAGAGTCTAAGGGGAGGCCTGGGCCATTTATTTCGACATAACGAAGGCCTTCGATAGGGTTTGTCACAAAGCGCTTCTTTCGACACTTATTCCCTATGGACTTCCCGAGAAATTTTGCAATTTAATCACCAGTGTTCTTGCAGATCAGAGAATTAAGGCTGCTATCATCTACAATGTTTTTTCTGCATATTGATGATATGTGGTAACATTCATTATGATATATAATAATCTTACCATGTCTTAATGAATGTAACGGACAGTAGGTAGTAGGTAGGTTAGTGAATAATTTGATTTTGATTTAATATAAGCAGTTATTTATTTAAACGGGACTATAAGTGGTCTTGAAATTCAAACCCTTTTGTAAAAGAGCAACAGGCGGTCGTACAAGATAGATACAAATAAAATAAAAGGACGCTGTTGTCCGTCCTTTTGTCTTTTTCCCTTTTCCATTTCACAATAGACACCAAGATAATCCTATTACTCAAACTACTACAAAAAACTAACGCAAGAATTACGTGTCACTTTATTCTGTTTAGTTTGTACAAGTAAAAGTGAAGTTGTGGCCTTATTATGTCCAACGACTGAGCACAGACCTCCTCTCATTTCTGAGAGGGCTATAGAACAATAATTTCTATAACCTCTTCACAAGTTTATTTAATTTCTCGAAAACGCAGGTTTCTTCACGATTTTTTCTTCATCGACGTGGCAAATTAGCTGTAAAATTTCAAATAGCATTTTAAACTTATTATAAACGCGTACTTGACTACAATCCCACCTATTGGTAAGTGGTGATGTTGCTTTAGATTGTAAGTTGCACTATTTTATTGTAACGAATGTCTATTCACTCTTGACTTCAAGACATCCAGATTGTATTCGGACAGAAAGACAGACGCTGGCAAAACTCATTAAAAGCTGTGGGGCTCAAACCCTGGTTACTCGCATACTGTGAAATTTACGGCGAGGACTTACCATGGCTTTCAACTTGAACAATCAAGTTTCAAAAGACCACTATACAACTAAAAGAACTGAAAACACCGTGGCGCAGTGACTTACCAGTGAGTTGCACCGCTCAGGGCCAGGGGTGTGAATCCCGCTCGAAATAAATATTTGTAGGCCATACAAATATTTGATTTTTATGGCCTATAAATAATTGTTCCGGGTCTGAATGTTTGTCCTTGTGAATGTATAAAATCTTCTCCCAGGATACAACAGAAAATCTTTATGTGGAGGTAACGTTTTCTTTAAAGTAATAAATTATGACATGTTAGCAACAGTTACGACCATCAAAATCATCATCACCATTGCAGTGCAGTACAGGTCCACTGCTGAATATAGGCCTCCCAGATAGCTTGCCACAATGCATGGTCGCGAGTCACTTAATTTGAGTCGATCTTCCTGTATATATGTATGATCTGTCCGTATAAGGTCTTCACTCCATCTAATTGGGTTCGCCCAGCATAATAGATACTGTAGTGGCGCTGCCGACGTTTTACAAGCGTAAATTCGAAGCAAAGCCCAAATCACACTACTAAATTTTTCGAACGACTTTGTATATAGGACAAGCTCGGTACCTATCTTGCCCAGCAGCAGATCCTCCCTTATCACCGACGCGACAGCCAGAGTGGCGACCCCGACGTGATATGAATACGCGCATACTTCATTAGCGTTTTTTAGGCTTGCATTGTTGTTCGGTCTGGTTTAATGACGGCTCTGCCCTTATACGTAACAATACCATTTCATTCATTCATTACAACCTATTAGTCCACGGTTGAACATAGGCCTCACACATAGATTGCCCCACGGGTAGGATATCTGGCATAGTTGTCATGCTTGGTAAGCGCTTTGGTAAGCGCAGTTCTTTATTATACACTACCTATCGAGAATCTATTTACGAATACTAGCTGGCTTGATACTCTCGGCAGTCGTCTTTTTGCCTTTTTCGGTTTCCAACCATACCTACTTCATAAATTCCTTACAGTGTAACCAAATTAAATCAAATATAAATCAAAAATACTTTAAACGTGGTAGAGAACACTACAGCTATGTTACGATTGTACCACGAATGGTTTGGATCGACCAGCTCGAGCTTTTAGCAGTGTATCGTATTGAAAGTATAGAGAACCGGAGACCCTTTTTACTGGAAATGAGACAACATACCATCTATTTTGTCAAGGGTTACAACCCATTTTGCATACTGATTTTTAATCAAAAGTAGATGTAGATGTCTATGGGTCACAGAATTAACTTACCATCGGGTGAAAATGTGCTCGTTTGTCACTTTTATTCTATAAAAATAAAGTACCTACGAATACATTCTTGTAAAAGTTATTTATATTCTTAGCAAATGTTGAAACATAATAAACTCCTAAGATAATGATCTTGGGAATATTTTTATACGTAGAATACTGACATTTCTTTTTAGCCGTTCACGACGCAAACCGCAAGCGACATGGAGAGTGAATCCCAAAGCAACTTTTCTTGCCCGACCCCTTTTCTTAAGACACTTAGTTTAAAACAAGCAGGTATTTATTATTCTTCATGGATTAAATATTTTATTTTTAATGCAAAAGTAATTTTTTAATAAATTATATATTACAATGTTAAAATTTACGTGGTAGAGTCATGCTGCAGCGATATTATAGTTGTAGCACGAATTGATCGCCTCAACCGGGGAAGAACCACGCTCGATTACAAAATACTAGCTTAAAATAGCAGCTCAATTTTGCTGTGTTTCGTTTGTATGGTAAGTGGAGAGAACCGGAAACCCTTTTTAGTGGAAACGAGGCATTCCATCTTAGACCTCCAACGTGAAAACGCATTTGCATATTTGTTGTTAATCGATGATAGATGTATGTAGATGTCTACCTGCAAGTGGATCAACTTACCATTAGGTGGACTGTGTGCTCGTTTGTCACTATTACTCCAAAAAATATGTTTTACGTGAAAACAATGTTATGTTCCCCTCTCTCTCCCTTTCTTACTCTCTATCTCTCTCTTTCTCTAAGCAGCTGAATCCTAATGAACTCTTCCGTAGTAGGAAGGACTTGTTATAAGCCGTGGTAGATCAGGGGCTTAACGCTCGCTGTAAATTTCATAGTACAAGAGCAACCTGGGTTCCATCCCCGCCGGCACCAATGAAATTGTTAATTGCAATTTGAAGTGATGTATCGCCAACACGCGTTGGAGCAGCGCAGCGGATATTTTATTGCGCTAAAACCCTCTCAGAAATGAGATGAGGCCTGTTCCCAGCAATGGGACGTATATAGGCTATAAACTTTTATGGCTGTACAACTATATACTAAGAATATGACTGAATGTCATTGTTTATTTGAAAACATTGTCAATACGTGTAATGATTACATACAGTAGTTGTATATATGTATCAATTTTATACAGTAGTTAGAGTAATTGGTTTTTTGTCATTTTTGGCTTTTAGAATAAGAAATGTATGTTTAGATAAGGAAGAAAGGGGTTTCCAAACACAAGCGTTACTTGCTTAAATGGAGACCCCAATCAACTTTCTAATTAATTTAAGTTTTGTGAAGAAAAATAAATTATTTTATTCTATTTTGTTTTTTTAGTTATAATCGGAACGGATTAGAAGGAAATCAAAACCAGAACGTAAGGGATTACAGCTACAAAGAAATGTAGAGTTTTATAATTAAAAATATTTGTACCCCGCGGTTTTAATTTTGAGCCTCTTTTATAAAGAAATATAAATTTTGGGAAAAGAGGTATTAAAAATTATTGAACAAAAAGTTCTGCGGCTGTCATAAAAGATAGATTAAAATACACATTTTCTTAACGAAGAAATATTATTCTTTACCCAAAGTAATAAACAGAAACACGTAAAAAAGGGAATAAAAATTTACATTTAATGTTTTTTTTCTTTATTTAAAAAACGTTACCCCCACACTAGGATTTTCTCCTGTATCGTGGAGGCAGTTTACAAACACAAATTTCACAAGGACAAACATCCAGACCCGGAACAATTATTTGTAGGCCATACAAATACTTGTTCCGTGCGGGGTTCGAACCCGCGCCCCCCAGCGCAGCAACTCATTGCTAAGCCACTGCGCCACGGAGCCGTCATAAATATATTCCTGAGTTGCGAATTTTTCTGAAAGCAATAACTTTCTGTACACTAGAGGGCTAAATTTGTATGAGTACCATAATTTTGAAATATGGTTACCATTTTTATTGTTTACTTACCACAGATACTTGCAACAAACTCTAAACAATGAAGGTGTAACGGCGCAATATTATTATTAATAAATAATAGTTAAATTTGATATTAAGTGATTTAAAAGTATCATAGATATTATATTATTTTGAACAAATAAAATGCATTAATAAGCATAAAGTTCAAATACATAAATTTCGAATATTAAATATTATAGTATACTAAAGGCTTAATATTGTTTTTAAAACCTTTAGATGTATTAAATCTCAAGTAAATTATTTATATTAAACAAAATTACTTTTGATCAAGAATATTTTTTTCAAAAATCTTACTAAGTGTTAATTGGATACAAATAGGTCTAAAGTTGGCATGGTCTAAAATATACTGCCATGTTTATATAAAAATATTACTTTACTATGCTTCATTAAATAAGAAAACAAACCAGATTCGATACTAATGTTAAAACAATAGCTAGATGAGGTGCGATTGTATCTATTATAGACGCAATAATTTTAACGGCAATCCCCCACGGATATGCAGTTTTCTTAATATCAATTTTTTTTTTATTTATTTATTAAGAAGAAACATAATATACAAATCACAAACAAATCAAATCTAACATAGCTTGGCGCAACTTTAAGTTTTTCGTAAAATGTAATTTGCTTAAACTCATATTAGAAACCCTACATTCTGTACTGATTTTATAGAAACAAACCGTATCACAGTAATGCAGTAAGTTTTATAATATTAGTAAGGTAGTAGTTCTTGTATTACTGGAGAGTGTTTATGTAACAATTGCTTATATAAGAGAGTTTCCGAAGATGCATACACAAGGTCGTGCATATATATGGGTTGTTAATTTGCCTAACTACTAAATTAGTCATATTAGGGACTTATGATAGTAAGGTCTATGAAAGCAAATAATATGTGGAAGGTCTCAAATATGTAAAATCATTATATTAAGAAATGGGACTTGAAAAGGATTAATATAGTGGCGTGTAGATTGATTCCCATGCCGAGGTAAACTTGAACTCGCTAACCGATGTGTCCTAGACATAACATCTTAGTGCCGGTGGAAAGCGGGTTTGTTGTAGAAAGACGGCTTGCCCGTGGACATCGCACAGCCCTACCGATTGTGGATGGAGTCTTAGCGCATAGCGCTATGATACGTCGGCTCTCTTTCTGATTAGGGGGAGTATATTTGGTAGTACTTATAAGTGCAGCAAGCACACTTAACTCCATGTCTTAGTGCAATAGTGCTATGATTTTTTTTATAGGAGAGGGTGCAAACAAGCATGTGGCTCACCTAATGACTACCGCCGCATATGAACAACCGCAACACCAGGAGAACCAGGGGAATTGCAGATGCGTTGCCGGTCTTTAAAAAAGGAGTAGTAGTAGTAGTATTAATAGGCTCTTTTCTTGAAGGTCCCTAAGTCGTATCGGTCCAGAAAAATCACTGATGGTAATCGATTCCACAAGGAAGTTGTGCGAGGAAGAAAACATCTTCTAAATCGCACAGCGGTGGACCGCCAATCATCCAGATGGTATGGATGGTATTGCAAGTTTTATCTCGATAAGCGATGGTGAAATTTAACGGCTGCAATTAGTCCAACCAATTCCTCAGAGCACTTCCCGGTGTAGATGCGATAACATACGCAAAGTGATGCAATATCTCTTCGCACAGCCAGTGATTTGGAAAGGATTCAGTCGTCGATGATTCGAGTCGCTCTGCGGTGGATGCGCTCAAATTGAAGATTGCCTCAGCCAGTATCGGGGATTCCGATACTGGCTGAGGCAACAAGGGGAGTGCATACTGGCGTTTTAGGACTGTGCTACTATGTTATTTTTAATTTACAACAGCTTTTGAATTTTGCTACCAAAGTGGATAGGGATCATGTGGATGTGTTGTGAAGGGACGCTATCCGTATGATAGTTGCATTGATGCTTACTGCTACTTGCGGTATTGCGTTGTGTGATGGATGCAACGGGTGTTGTGCCTGATTTGACGCATATTATGGTTGTGGTCAATGGAGTTATGCGGGTGGTGATTTCTGCTGAGATTATATGAGGGACCTCTGTATGGTGTAAGCCCGAAGATCGTATGGATGCTTGTTGCGTTCTGCAGCATTGCATCTCTGCGATAGTTGTTCGGTGGTCAGTATTCTCAATGGCTTTCTCTGCGTCTTAGTTTGACTCACACCTAATTAGCTTTGCCTAAGTCGGATACCTTCATGAGGGGGCTGCAGACTGTCTGACCTCCATGATGTTTTATATAATAACATTATGAATTAACATAAAAAAAAACATAAACACTCACGCCTGTCACCCAGAGGGGTAGGCAGAGATTATGGACTTCCATCTGGCACGATCCTGACACACCTCTCTCGCTTCCTCCACATCCATATACCTACGCATACACGCTCGTCGGTACTCTTGATATGGCCCATATTTAATATATCGCCAATACGGTCGATAAACTTTCGCCTAGGGCGACCCTTCCCGACTATGCCGTTCACCTCTGCAACATAGATTTTCTTTGTCACTCTTTCCTCATTCATTCTTTCTACATGGCCAAACCACCGAAGCATTCCTTTCTTAATCCTGGTCACAACATTATGCAAACCCCACTCTTCTCTTATTAAACAATTTCTCACTCTGTCATTCAGCTTCATCCCTAACATACTCCTTAATGACCACATTTCTACAGCATTTATTCTACTCTCATGCTTCTTCTACCACACCCAACTTTCACTACCATACATTAAAGTAGGTACTAACACAGCATTGTGAATTGCCATACGTGCCTTTTTGGACACATTCTGACTTTTCACAATAGAGTGTAGAGCCCCATTCACTCTATTTCCTGCATTCACTCGTCGTTCTATATCCTTATCATATCTACCATCCCTGCTTAAAACACATCCCAAATATACAAACTCATCTACTTGCTGTACCAACTCCCCTTCTATTCTTATTTCACATATCGTTTTACTTTCTTCTCTTTCAAAAACCATAACTTTCGTCTTACTTGCGTTCACTTTCATTCCCTTTTCTTTTAATGTCCTGTTCATTAATGTAACCATCATTTGCAACTCGGCTACCTACGACGCAAGTATGACATGATCATCGGCGTACAAAAGGCATTTGACGGTTAACTCACCCATTCTTAACCCGCATTCTTCTACTTTCAAATTTTCAAACAACTGTCCATAAATAGTTTGAACAACCACGGGGAAGCCACACAGCCCTGTCTGATACCTTTATGGATGCCAAACCAGTCCGAGTAGGCTCCGTTGATCCTGACACAAGCATTAGAGTCCCTATATAGAGACTTCAATGACTGTATCCGACCAGCGGTCAACCCAAATGAATTCAGTGTTTGCCATAACACATCCCTGTCCACTCTGTCATAAGTCTTCTCCAAGTCTATGAACGCGCAAAAAACTTTTTGGTTTTTGGCCAAAAACTTCTCCGCGATCATGCGCATGGAAAAGACCTGATCCGTACATCCCATTCCCTTTCTAAATCCCGCTTGCACATCCCAAATTTTTCCATCAGTTTCTTTCATAACTCTTTCAATTAGTACCTTAGCATACAGGTTTCCCACAATGCTAAGAAGACTGATACCACGGTAGTTTTTACAGTCCTGCTGTGATCATTTTCCCTTATATATTGGGACTATCACGGCTTTGCACCAGTCTCCCGGTACCCGCTTAAGTTCCCAACATAAATTAAGCAAGCTGTACAGCAGGTCTGCTACCACTCCTTCTCCAGCATTTCGAGAGATACTCTATCATAACCGGCTGCCTTACCTGCTTTCATACTTTTCATTGCTTTCATTATTTCATCTATACTTATATCTCTATCTGTTATCTCTTCTTTCGGAATTTCTATTTCATTTAATTCAAACGTCTCATCACTCATAAACACGCTTTCAAAGTATTCCTTCCATCTCCTTAAACTCAAAACTTCGTCATTCAGAATACAGCCATTCTGGTCTCGTATAGCATTCATTCTAGGCTGTTGTGAATGTCCCCTGGTAGTTCTTACGAGTTTCCAGAACATTTTAATGTTTGCCTGGAAGTTATCCGATATTATTCTATCATTCTCATCCGTTATTTCTTGCTTTTTCCTTTCAACTACTTCTTTTACTCTCTTATTTAGATGTCTAAAAACTGCCTTTTTCCTTTCAATATCATCATTCATACTGCTAGAATTACTAGCCTTCGTTGCTAGTAAATCTAGCCATGCTTTCTTCTTTGCTTCAACTTTCATCCGTACCTCATCATCCCACCATAACCTGTTATTTTTCCTTTCAATCGTTCTCTTACTTACACCACATACTTCGGTAGCTGCATCCACTAAACCTTTCTTGACATTATACCACACAGTCTCCAAGTCTAAATCATTCATACACAATTCAGCCATACCACTTACATTTTCTCTCAATCTACATTTGAACTTCTCTTTCACACCTTCATCTTGTAACCTCTCTGTTCTTATACGCTGTAACGCAGTAGTAGACACAGTTGTCCGATGCCTCCAACGTCTGAAAAGACCATTAATTCGGCATAAGATCAAGTAATGATCCGTCCCTACGTTAGAGCCCCGGTAAACCCTTGTATCTACCACCGCGCTCCTCATTCTTTCATCAACAATTATGAAATCTATCATACTTCTATCATCACCTCTTTCCCATGTATACGTGTGAATCTTCTTATGACGAAAGAAAGTGTTCGTCACAACAAGATTCTTTTCCACGCATACGGCGAGAAGGCTTTCACCATTTTCATTTATACTTTCATCACCATACGTTCCCAATATCCTTTCATAACCAAGCCTCCTCACCCCAACCCTTCCATTATGAATTATCTCTGTAAATTTCCCACCTTTGAATTATTGAAGCTTTTGGTGGATGAGATAAACATGATAGAAAAATGCATATACTCGACGTCAGTGACATGAGCCCTCTATGATGGCGAATTATAATTACTTATATTGAGCCTTTTGGAAATATCTGCCATTCCATTGGTTGGTGGAACATATGTGTTGACGTCATGCGGGTGGTAGATGGAGGGAGGAAGCTCTCGATGCTGCGGCCGAAATCTGCTCACCGTGGGACCCCATTCTTTGAGGTTGGCAGTAAACTCATGACAGTCCTGATCATGAAATTGGTGGTGATGCCTTAGACTTACGTCTGCAGGAGCGGCGGCCAGGTAGGTGGTGGTTCTCGCGGGGGGCATTTTATGGCCAGTTTTTGTATTATTCGACATATTACCTATACCGTGTGACGTACATTCTCTGTGGCTGCATTTGATCGTATTCTGTATGGCGTTTACACGCATTGACATGCGCAACTACGGTCGATATTTGTACCCACGCACTACCAATGAGCCAAGCTCTCTTTTATTAGTTTGCCAGTTATTTTACTGTATACTACGTTTCAGTTCACAACTTAACATTACTCTTCGGGGGGGCGCGTTGGGTTGTTGTCGCTCACCGCACATGGTGTATGTGGAGCAGTGTGCCCTCCACACATTTTTTTAATATATGGGTGAGGGAATCCCTTGTATCGGGTTTTTTTATATAAATAATGTAAGCCTTTTCAAAGCGGGAAGGGATTAATTAATAAGGAATTGGCTGATGAGAACCTAATAGAAATCGAATAAGGACAATTTATTTTTAAACTTTTTGAGCCCTGTCTTCGTGATTGGGGATCTTTAGTTTAAAATAATTATTGGGCTCCAGCAACAAGTTTTTGATTCTATTCGATCTAGTAAATATTCATTCTTCTAAAAGACACCTGAAAGAACTAAGTTACTCAACAAACACAACTTAAATAAGGGTTTTAACTAACGGACTGTGTGCTTGTTTGTCACTCTATCCTATAAAAAAGACGATAACGCCATAAATTTATAAATGGTCTATAATTAAACCCTTGAAAAAGATTCTAGAAAAAGATCAATATATTATGTTGTTTATAACGATCCTATTACTTTTTACATTTTAATTCTTAATCGAGGGTAGATGGAGATGTCTATGAGTCACAGAATTCATTTACCATCAGAATGCGTGCTCGTTTGTCACCCTTTTTCTATAAAAATAAAATAAAAGGTTATATCTCTAACTAAGATATAAGAAGAGTCTGTACTTTATTTTCATCAAATATCAATAATTACAATGGAATTTAATTTTTGGTTTTGCATGGCTTTATATAAACAGTTTCCTTGTCTTATTTAGGTAAGTATTACGATTCTGTATTCATTTTGAAAAATTTTATTTTGTAAACATTTACAAAACACTTATTACAAATATGTTGCTACTTTTACGGATTCTATCGCGTTTATTTAACTTGCTTTTTATTGATTAACAACGTTTCGGGTGCTTTACAGTACCGATGGTCACGGGGAACTCACGGTCACAACCCGTGATGGTCCGTCAGTTCTGTAAAGTACCCGAAATGTCGGGAATCATTAAAAAACAAGTTAATTAAACGCGATATATTCAGTAAAAGTAGTTTTATTCCATGTGTAGCGTTGCGTAAATATAAGAATTCATTAAGAAATATGTTGCATGTGAACCAGATAGTTTGCTTTGTCTTGTAGCCGGTGGAAGGAAAAGGGGAGATCTCCCGCCGGGCAAGGTGTTCTGCCCGGGGAGCGGCCAACGCTCCGAGTGGTAGTTCGGAGCTATTGTAAGTATATTTTTTTAAATTCGAAACTTTGTTAGCGCGATTTATTTCGCTTATGGCGGATGACAGTGCCGCCACAGTCTCTTATAATGCGTACAACTAAGGGCTGGTATACATATAAGTTGCCGGCGTTTGTCTTTCCATCTGATTACAATCTAGGGGTTTTCAAGAAAAAAGTGAACAGGTTTTTGTAAAGCAAAACAGTATTATATATGAGGACATAACGGCGCCGTCGTCGTACGCCTGTACAGCAAAGTTGGTAAACAAAACGTGTACCGGTCACGCCACTTGATTTCCCCCACCACCCCACTACTCGACTTGTTTTGCAACGGATATAAAAAGACCGCTTAGCGACGAAGCCAGCTTCTGCGCCCCCTTTTCATGGCGCCCCCTTTTCTCTAAAGGGGGTCGCTTCCGATTCGGCAGAAAGGTCATACAGGCCAATGCCAGTCTCACAGGTGGTGTTTAGTGGGTAGGCACTTAGGTTGCGCAGTGGCATAATCACGCAGCTGGCTGTCGTGGTATGCTTAGAGCATTCACCACCTCCCTCCCCCGCTTCCCGGTGGGTAGCCTTGCTTTAGGCGCATAAAAAACGGAGCGATCAGTCTTGGCTCTGGCATGACTCGGTGCAAAAAAAACCGAGCGGAGCGAGCAGACATTCCGCTTGCGCCGTCGCCCCCGTGCGGTCGTGCGCTATCGGGGTCCGATAGCTGACCGACCACCCGTTCCCATACGGAAATTCCTCAGTCGGTTCAGTCTAGGGATAGAACATCAGTCCCGTCCCGTCCCGCCGCAGCTAGCGTCGCCGCCCCCGTGCGGTTATGTAAGCGAGCCGCACTCACGTCCCCCGTACGGGTACACTTCTTATTCTGTTGAGTCCCACATAACCATGCAACCGGCTGCGTGTTATACAATGAGCATTCACCACCTCCCTTCTCCGCTTCCGGAGGGTAGCCTTGCTATAGGTGCAAAAAAAAAAACGGAGCAAGTAGTCTTGGCTCTGGCGTGACTCGGTGCACTGGTTGTACCAAGCTAGCTTGTCTTAGACGCTCACGAATAATTAATTTGAAATTAATTATAAAAGTGCCCTGGTGCAATTTATAGTTTATAAAAGTAAATATTATTTAATGATACCTGACTTCTTTTTCAGCATAGTCGACTTCTTTTTTTACATATATAATGGGTGAATATATATTCAACACTCTATTAAATTATTTGCGTTTCTACCGAAATTTCGAAATATTTTATATTTTTGTGATAAATATATTATTACCTTGTTTAATGTCTTTACTGTTAGATTTATATTTTTATCAATTACATAATGTATAATGCCTATACCTCATCACTCACTCATCACGTCGGAACCTTAATTGACTTCACCAACAACTGAACTTAGTTTGAGTAAGCTCCTACAAATTAAATGAAACAAAAGACCAGTAAAAATAATATAAGTTTTGAAACATTAATGAAAATAGATCATAAAAACGAATCATTTATCTAAAATCACAAGTAAAAAGAAGACGAAGAGAAGAAATAATAATTTAATAATAAAAAAGCTCTAGTCTCAACTTCTGTGCCTTGCAAAAATATTTACGAATATATGGATTTGCCTACTAGGCAATCATTTTTTACACTTTTGTATAACGGGTCACTCCACTGTTTCAACCCAGAATGAGACTACGAAAAATGATCATTTAAGTCTTGTCAAATAACATAGATATACATATACATATAGAACGCCAGTTTGTTTTGCGCCGTTTTATGAAAGCACATCAGTCGGAAAAGATTAAACCATATATCTTAAAGCATTATCATAAATAAATATTCAGGGGCGCTTGTATTAAACATTATTTATATTTAGAGCTCTTGGATACTGTCCAAAGAATATTGTTCGAAACTCTGTATGCCTAACCAGTTAAAACTTGTTATAAATGTTAGGTAACAATGTTGTATGTAAATGTTTTTTTTTTTAATAAAACAGAAGTGACTGACGAAATTAGGCTCTATATCCCTTTCAGAACCACGACGAAACTAAACGAGTTAGTGTTAAAAAAATAGATATTCTTTATCGTTGGGGATCAGAGAATAGAAAAACTGAAGACTTTCAGTGATACAATGTGTTTTCAGGACTTTTCAGGGGGGCGTACAATTGTATCTACTTGGGCCCTACTCTTTCCACGTCATAATTGTGACGGTCACAATTGTTTTGATGTGGGCCATATTTCTAGCCACTAATAATTGTAATTATATTAGCTTATTGCATTTTTTTTTAATTATTCTTGTAAATTAAGGCGAATAAAAAGATGTGATGTGTTTATTATGTCATTTATTTTATATTGGCTTAATAGTTTAATCTTTCTCTAACTTAAAACCAAGTTTAACATAGAATTAAAAAGAAATATTATTATTTTAGTTCAACAAACTTTTGCTTAGCATTCGCAATAAACTTTATAATCAAATAAACGAAAATATTTTCTTAACCTTAGCATAATGGGAACAACATTTTTTTGTTAAAATTAAAAGAAAAACATACAGTATCATAACATTATTCAGACTTTTCGTTTAACAAGCGTTGTGGAACTTAAAAGAACAATTTTTATCCTTAGTTATACATAAATATACGTCGCATTTCGAACATCTTTCTCGGGTTCTACTGGTGCAATCAGGCAACCTGCATTTGCGGGGAGCTTTCAACGTATCGAACATTGGCCAATGATTGTAGCCATCATATATTTTGTCAGGTGTCGGCAGTATTGCAGGTTTGTACTCAGAACTAGTCGGTATCGGGGCTAATTCTAAGTCATCGCGAGTCCTTGTTCTAGTCGGTCCACCTTATAAATACTCTACAATGGATATACGAAATGCCAGCAAGTCCATGACATCATAAACCACCCAAATATTCACCTACTGTAATGCATCTCCACAGCTTTTCTTAAATAGACTTTGACAAGCTAAAGAATGACGCTCTTAATCTCGATCTAGCCTCTTTAATTGCAGCACCTACTGTAGACGATAAAGTCTTGATTCTTAACCACAATGTTCTCAGCCTCTATGATGCTCATGTTTCAGTTGATAAGGTCAGATTGAAGCGTCCGCCTGCCCCATGGATGACAGAGGGCGTAAGGTTGGCAATGTCTAGACGAAATCCAGCTTTTTTTCGTTTCAAGAGAGATCGCACTGAAGAAAATTGGTTATCTTTTAAAGCAGCCAGAAATAGGTGTAATCAGATAGTACGTGCAACTAAACGCCGATATTTCCATAATTGTATTAATAACTCTTCACCAGCCGTAGTGTGGAAATTTCTAAGATCTTTTGGTCTTTGCAGGCCAGCTACATTGGATAGTGGTCCTTCTCTATCACTCGATGAAATCAAGCAACATTTCGCTTCTGTAAAACCATTGGACCCTACAATTCGCTCCCAAACTATGACATCCATTGCTTTTAATTTTTTTTAAACCTTTAATTTTTCTCCTGTTTCTCAGGATGATGTCAAAAAGTCTATTTTAGCAATCCAATCCATGGCGGTCGGTTATGATGAGATTAGTAGACATATAGTAGTATTTATACTAGAGCACCTTCTTCCTGCAATTTCCCATATCATCAATTTTTCCCTTGATTCATGTCAGTATTCCAATCTTTGGAAGAGGGCTTTTATAAAGCCTCTCCCAATAGTTCCTACTCCCATTCTTCCCAATCATTTTCGCCTAATATCTATTCTACCCTTTCTTTCCAAAATTTTAGAATCCTGTGCTTACAAGCAAATCTCTACTTTTATTT
Organism: Parnassius mnemosyne; assembly: GCA_963668995.1. Taxonomy (NCBI): domain Eukaryota; kingdom Metazoa; phylum Arthropoda; class Insecta; order Lepidoptera; family Papilionidae; genus Parnassius; species Parnassius mnemosyne. Next base: position 637,304 of record CAVLGL010000076.1, on the reverse strand, counting down.
CGAAACATAACCTACTGAGTATATTTTAGTCTGGGTTTCGCCCTGGTCATAGTACCACTACTGCTTTAATTAATGTTACTGATAATATTAGACAAGGTATGGAAGAAAAAAAGATAACAGTACTGGTACTAGTTGATTTCTCAAATGCTTTCAACACAGTTGATCATGAAATCCTCTTTTCCATACTATCTCACCTGAATTTTGGTCCTACTGCTTTGGAATGGTTTGCATCTTATCTTCGCGGTCGACAGTAGTCAGTCGGTGTGGGGCAAATGTCCTCAGCTTGGGCTGATGTGGATGCTGGTGTGCCGCAAGGCGGTATTCTTTCTCCTATAATATTTTCAATTTTCATAAACTTTATTACCTCCATCCTCGACTGCTCGTATCATTTGTACGCCGATGACCTTCAGCTTTATGTGCAAACTGAATTTGAGGATATACATAATGGGATCAAAAAACTTAACGACAACTTATCGGCTATCAAAGATTGGTCTACTCGTTATGGAGTTTTGGTCAATCCTTTGAAATGCCAAGCTATACTAGTGGGTAGCTCAAGGATGCTAGCTAAGATTAATCTGGCAGATTTACCTCCTATTTATTATGATAGTATTATAATTCCGTTCAGTCATTCTGTTAAAAATCTTGGCCTACATATCGACAGCACGTTGAATTGGAGAACCCAGGTTTCAGAAGTAAGTCGTAAAGTCATTGTCACTTTATGCTCTCTGTATCGTCTAAAACATTTTCTTTCCAAAAAAACTAAAATCATGCTTGTCCATTCGCTCATATTACCCATAATTGATTATGCAGATGTGTGTTACCCAGATCTGTCCCAAGATCTTCTGAACAAACTAGAACGCCTTCTTAACAACTGTATACGATTTATTTTCGGGCTTCGTAAGTATGACCATATTTCGCAATATAGAGCTAAGCTAAATTGGCTTATAATCCGTCAGAGGCGCAATTCCAGAATATTGCTTGTTCTTTTTTCCATTTTAAATGACCCATCTTCGCCTTCTTATCTTAAGAGTAAATTTCACTATCTCTCCTCATCTCATGATAGGGTCCTACGTTCTTCTTCTAACAACAAAATCTGTATTCCTGTTCACTTCACCGAGATCTATGGCAACTGCTTCACAGTTCAGGCTACACGCCTTTGGAACTCCTTGCTCGATGACATCAGAAAAACACCCAACAAGTATGTTTTTAAAAATTGGTCCGTAATCATCTATTTTTTTATATTTATTTATTTGCCGTGTAGTGGCGGTCAAGAATATACACTACCCCATATCCTCCCGTGGGTGTCGTAAAAGGCGACAAAGGGAAACAGGCAGGAGATGGGCAGCAGCATCTTCTTGATAACAAAAAACTAACAATAAAAAAAAATTGCGGTTGCCAACCCGCTCGCCAAGCGTGGCAACTATGGCAAATACCCCCCTATGAATGACGGTGACAAAGAAATGGCCCCCAGTCCCCGGCGGCCCCGCTATTCCTGGCTACAGTGGCGACCATGGTAACGGCGGGGCAGGGGGTGCTAAGAATCTCCGGTGGAGGTTCGGTTGCCACCTTAGACGACTCGACCTGGCAACGTACAACGCACGCACCCTGAGGGTTGACGAGAAGATCGTGGAGGTGGAAGAAGAGATGGACAAGTTGCGCTGGCATATTATAGGATTATCCGAAGTCCGAAGAGAGGGAGGACACGGTAATCCTCGAATCCGGCAACTTGCTCTATCACCGGGAGGGCTACCATCTGTCCCAAGGAGGTGTCGGATTTATCGTCCACAAGTCTCTCGTTAACAACGTTGTAAAGATCGGGAGTGTGTCGACGAGGGTTGCGTACCTTATACTCAGAATCACCAAACGGTATTCGCTGAAGGTCATACAGGTTTAGGCACCAACCTCGGCACACCCCGATGAGGAGGTGAAGGAAATGTATGAGGATATCTCTAGAGCCATGCATTCCTCCAAAACCCAATATACGGTGTTAATGGGAGACTTTAATGCAAAACTAGGCACAAGAGAGAACCGTGAGCTGAAAGTAGGGAAATTTGGAATAGGGCAACGAAACCCAAGGGGCCAGCAGCTGGCCGACTTCATGGAGAAAGAGGGACTCTTTATGATGAACTTTTTCTTCCAGAAGCGGCCCCACAGGAAGTGGACCTGGTCGAGCCCCGACGGTTCGACAAAAAATGAGATTGACTTCATTATGACGACCAGACGACAACTGTTTAGTGATGTCTCCGTGATCGCGAGGGTAAAACTGGTAGCGATCACCGAATAGTTAGAGGCACACTGAACCTAAACGTTAAGTTGGAGAGGTCTCGTCTAATGAAGTCAACGCTCCGTCCCCCTCGTGCTCTAATCCAAAGTCCCGAAACCTTTCAGCTCGAGTTACAAAACCGTTTTCAGTGCCTAGAAGACTGCAATGAAGTGGACGATATGAATGACAAGCTCGTGGAAACTGTCCATGCGGTCGGAGCTAAGTTCTGCAAGACCCGCCGCAGAAGAACACAAAAACTCTCCGATCACACTCTTAATCTCATGGCTGTTAGACGGGAGATGAAGCTACATTCTTCAACACACTTGACAGTATACAGGCATCTGAACAGACAGATCTCCAAATGCATTCGGCGGGACTTACGCAACTTCAATACAGCTCGTATTGAAGAAGCGATTGAGCGGAACCAAGGCTCCAAAGTCTTTCCCAGAGATCTGTCTGCCAGAAAGAGCCAACTGTCAAAGCTGAAGACAGAAATCGTGGCAGCATCGTTTCCGGGACACCTGAGATTTTGAGTGAGATTGAGAGGTTCTATAGGCAGTTGTACACGTCATCGTTGGAGCCACACGCAAGTGTGAGTAACGATCCAAGAGCGAGTCTCATCCGACACTATTCCGAAGATATCCCGGACGTCAGTCTGAGCGAGATTAGAATGGCTATCCATCACCTTAAAAACGGTAAGGCCCCAGGCGAGGATGAAATTACAGCGGAGCTTCTGAAAGCGGGTGGAAAACCGGTACTTGAAGTCCTTCAGAGGCTCTTTAATTCCGTCCTCCATGGTGGCATTACACCGGAGGCGTGGAGCAGAAGTGCAGTGGTCTTGTTCTTCAAGAAAGGTGACAACGCTCTCTTGAAGAACTACAGACCGATTTCCCTTCTGAGCCGCGTCTATGTGCTGTTTTCGAGAGTCATTACGAATCGCCTCGCGCGCAGTCTTGACGAGGTCCATCCTCCCGAACAAGCCGGTTTCCGAAAGGGTTTTAGCATCATAGACCAAATACATACCCTTCGGCAAATTGTACAGAAGTCCGAAGAGTACAATTTGCCACTATGTCTGGCGTATGTGGACTATGAGAAAGCCTTTGATTCCGTCGAAATTTGGGCGGTGCTGCAGTCCCTTCAGCGGTGCCAAGTTGACTGTCGGTATATCGAAGTGTTGAAGTGCTTGTACAGTAGGGCTACGATGACTATCCGAGTACAGAACCAGAGTACGAAACCTATCCAATTGCAGAGAGGTGTAAGACAGGGTGACGTCATATCCCCGAAACTCTTCACCGCTGCATTGGAAGACGTTTTCAAGCTTCTGGACTGGAAAGGATACGGTATCAACATCAATGGCGAGTACATCACTCACCCTCGATTTGCCGACGATATAGTCCTTATGGCAGAATCGCTGGAGGACCTAAGCACTATGCTCAATGACCTCAATAGTGTTTCCCAACGGATAGGTCTTAAGATGAACATGGACAAAACTAAGATCATGTTTAATGTCCATGTCACACCTATGCCGGTAGTTGTTGGGAACACTAAGTTCGAAGTTGTTGATGAGTATGTTTACCTGGGACAAATAGTCCGACTAGGTAAGTCCAACTTCGACCGAGAGGACAATCAACGGATTCAACTCGGTTGGGCAGCGTTCGGGAAATTACGGCACATCTTCTCGTCAGGTATACCTCAAAACTTGAAAACGAGATTGTACACCCAGTGCGTGTTGCCAGTGATGACATACGGAACTGAGACGTGGTCCTTCACTGCTGGCCGGATGAGGAAGCTCAAGGTCGCTCAGCGAGCTATGGAGCGGGCTATGCTCGGAGTTTCTCTGCGTGATAAACTTAGGAATGAGGATATCCGCAGTAGAACCAGAGTAACCGACATAGCCCAACGGATTAGTAAGCTGAAGTGGCAATGGGCCGGCCATATAGCTCGAAGAACCGACAACCGATGGGGAAGAAAGGTTCTCGAGTGGCAGCCTCGTACCGGTAGGCGAAGTGTAGGGCGTCCTACCACGAGATGTAGTGACGACCTGGTAAGACATGCAGGAAGTCGATGGATGCAGGTGGCTCAGGATCGTGCTTTGTGGCATTCTTTGGGGGAGGCCTATGTTCAGCAGTGGACTTGTGAAGGGCTGTAATAATGATGATGATGAATCATCTATTGAAGACAAAGCATTTTACTTAATTCATCCATTTGATATGTATTGCTAAACAGACGCATATATTCATAGGTATTTTTATGTACTAATTATATATTATGTACTTAAATATGTATATTTGTATGTATATTTGTATGTATATATTTGTATATATGTTTGTATACGTCATGTATGTGTAGTTTATTTATAAGTAAATTGTATGTATTATGTAGTTATTTATTATTATGTGTACTGTTATTTTATTCTATATTGCCGCACCTACGTCAAATTCTCACCACTCCATGGGTTGACTGGTAGAGAATGCCTCAAGGCATTAAGTCCGCCCTTTGTATTCTTTTGTTTTAAGGAATGCAATAAAGACTAAATAAATAAATAAATAAATAATTTTTACGCAAATTGGCTTTTCGTGCGTCTTCTCGATACTCAAACCAGGAGTTTACGATAGCGAGATCAAAGAGATGAATTATGACCTTTACAGTCCACTTCTTGGTTTTGAACCACGTTCTATAGTTTTCAATCATCTGTTCGCACAAGTCTATGCCTCCCATGTTGTTGTTGTAATTGGCGACGATGGAAGGACAAGGAATATTCTTGTAAGTGCGTGTTTGTTTGTCCCATCGACTTACAGTAGTACTCGGTTCAGCTCCGTGAATCGTTGAAGCCAACAAAACACTTTTGTTATCTTTCCACTTGACCGTGCAAAGTTTTCCATATGGACTACAAACTTCTTCGCAATCTCCTCGTTTCATCGCTTGATCCTTCTTGTATGTATACCAGGTTTTTTTGAATCGGTTTGCCATTATCGTACCCGTTCCATCGAAATTGCGATTAATTAGTTCTTCCAGTAAACCAATCGTTGTAAAATAACGATCAAGATATAAACTTCCACCAGGTAATGTTCTTGTCAATCGCAAAACAACCGCAGGACCTAAGCCAAATGACCTATTTGGTAAGTCGGTGGTTGGGCCTTGATATATCTCAAAGTCCAGGGTTAATCCTTGTGCAGTCGTAACTAGGAAATTTTTCGATCCAACTGGCCTAGGCTTCTTTGCTACATACTGTCTCTGTGCACACCGACCTGTGAATGGTATCATCTGTTCATCGACAAAATAAGTTGGACTCTCGCGTGGCAATGCATGGCAGCGTTTTCTAACTGCATCTATGACTGCTTGCACTTTCCACAATTTATTAGCAGACCGTACATTTTCGTCAACTCTGTTAGGATCAACTACATGTAAATTGACCCGTAACATAAAAAAGCGCTCACGTGACATAGCATTAGCTATTGGGTCGTATCAAATTTTTTGATACCAATACATTTTCATTCGAAGGCATTTAATGCAACTCATCATTCCGTGAACTCCAAAGAATTTTTTTATTTCATTAGGTATACATTGCGGCCTATTTTGCTGCCCTTTTTCGGTCATGTAATATTGCGCAGTACAGATCGCAAACTTTTCAAACAGTTCAGCATCAAAATAATTTTTGAAGTACTACGCAGGTGATTTGGGCGGTTCATTACTTGAACTTTCTTGAGCTTGACTAGTAGTCTTCCCTCGAAATCTTTTTTTTTGTCCATTTGCCATCACTTTGATTGGTAGCCGCCCTCAAAGATGAGAGTGGGACATCATCCTCAGAGGAGTTGTTCTCTTCATCATTTTGCGCATATAAGTCATCATCGTCTTCACCAACATCCTCCAAGTCAGGTTGTTACAGTAACTCCCCAATTGCGTTGTCGTCGAGGCTAAATAGCGATTCCGCCATGGCAATGTACTATGTAGTTGGGCCCGGAGTGATACAATTGTGACGTTAGACTTCAGTGCCACTTTTTCTTAAGAATTTCCTAAAAATACAAACAAATTCATTGACTGGTACGTAAAACAGTAAGTGCTCAGTCCAAATCTGCAATTAACTCCATACAAAAGAAGGCTACAGATGTGTTCACAACTTAATACTAAGATAGAATTCCGCACAGCCTGTATTTTTTTTTAATAGGATAAGAGTGATAAACGAGCACCCAGTCCACCTGATGGTAAGTGGTTGCTGCAGCCCATAGGCATCTACATCTATCCTCAATTACAAATCAAAATGCAGATGCGTTGTCACCCGTGAGGACTAAGATGGAATGCCTCATTTACAGTAAAAAGGGTCTCCGGTTCTCTACACTTACCATATGAAACACGGCAGCATTAAGTTGCTATTCTACGCTGGTATTCTGTGAGAGCGTGGTCCTTCCCCGGTCGAACCAACTCATTCTTGCTACAACTGTACTACTAATATAGCTGCAGCAAGGCTCTACCACGTGAAATAGAGTAATACACTGGCTTCCTATACCCTTCAGGCTGGAACACAACAGTGCACTCACTGTTATTACGCAAGACAGAAATAGGTGAGAGAGCGGTTCCAATCACATTCTAAGGCAGAAAAAGAGTGATATCATCTATATATAATATGTTAGTAATACATAAAATATATATAACGTAAATATGTCGAGCTTATCATCCCATTTAGTTCTCGTAAGCGTCGTAAGAAGCGACTTTGGGAAATGTCATAAAACTTCATGGTTTCTTAAAGATTTTGGCATAGACATTACACTCCAAAGCAATGAAAAGCATGAAAGCAGGTAAGGCAGCCGGATATGATAGAGTATCACTCGAAACGCTAAGGGCTGGTGAGGGTGTGGTTGCAGGCCTGCTGCACACCTTGTTTATTTTATGTTGGGAACTGAAACGGGTACCGGAAGACTGGTGCAAAGCCGTTATAGTCCCAATATATAAGGGAAAGGGGTCGCAGCGGGACTGTAAAAACTACCGTGGTATCAGCTTGCTTAGCATTGTGGGTAAACTGTATGCTAAGGTGTTAATTGAAAGAGTTATGGAAGAAACTGATGGAAAAATTTGGGATGTGCAAGCTGGATTTAGAAAGGGGATGGGGTGTACGGATCAAGTCTTTTCCATGCGCATGATAGCGGAGAAGTTTTTGGCTAAAAACCAGAAAGTTTTTTGTGCGTTCTTAGACTTGGAAAAGGCTTATGACAGAGTGGACAGGAACGTGTTATGGCAAACACTGAACTCATTTGGGTTGAGCGCTGGCTTGATACAGGCATTAAGGTCTCTTTATAGGGACTCTAGTGCTTGTGTCAGGATCAACGGTGTCTACTCGGACTGGTTTGGCATTCATAAAGGTGTCAGACAGGGATGTGTGGCTTCCCCGTGGCTGTTTAACCTATTTATGGACAGTTGTTTGCAAACTTTGAAAGTTGAAGAATGTGGGTTGAGAATGGGTGAGTCAACCGTCAAATGCCTTTTGTACGCCGATGATCAAGTCATATTTGCATCGTCGGCGGCCGAGTTGCAAATGATGGTTACTTTAATGAATTGTTCATTGAAAGAAAGGGGTATGAAAGTGAACGCAAGTAAGACGAAAGTGATGGTTTTTGAAAGAGAAGAAAGTAAAACTTTATGTAAAATAAGAATAGAAGGGGAGTTGATTGAGCAAGTGGATGAGTTTGTATATTTGGGATGTTTATTTAGCAGGGATGGTAGATATGATAAGGATATAGAACGACGAGTGAACGCAGGAAATAGAGTGAATGGGGCTCTACACGCTATTGTGAGGAGTCAGAATGTGTCAACTAAGGCACGTATGGCAATTCATAATGCTGTGTTAGTACCGACTTTAATGTATGGTAGTGAAAGTTGGGTCTGGCAGAAGAAGCATGAGAGTAGAATAAATGCTGTAGAAATGCGTTCCTTAAGGAGTATGCTAGGGCTGAATCTGAATGACAGGGTGAGAAATAGTGTAATAAGAGAAAAGTGTGGTTTGCAAGATGACGTTGTGACAAGGATTAAGAAAGGAATGCTTCGGTGGTTTGGTCACGTAGAAAGAATGAACGAGGAAAGAGTGACAAAGCAAATTTATGTTGCAGAAGTGAACGGCAGGGTCGGGAAGGGACGCCCTAGACGAAGGTTTATCGACCAGATCGGCGATACATTGAAAATGGGCCAGATTAGGAGTACCCTTAACCGACGAGCGTGTATGCGTAGATATATGGATGTGAAAGAGGCGAGAGAGGTGTGTCAGGATCGCGCCAAATGGAAGTCCGTAGTCTCTGCCTACCCCTCTGGGTGACAGGCGTGAGTGTTTATGTATTTATGTATGTACACTCCAGGCGTAAAATGGCTATATCTACGACTAGGTCAAAAGTGTAAGACGTCTGGTATTGTAATAGTCAATTCTCCTGCCTACAACGATACATGCCAATTTGCAGCTGTGAACTTAACGAGCTGATGATGTTGATAAATATTTTTATAAAGAATAAGGGTTTCAAGCAAACATACAATCCACCTGATGGTAAGTGGATATTGTGGCCCATAATTATCTACATCTATCTCTATAATTTTTTCTTATATTTACGCGAACACTACACATTTCAATAAAACTAGTTTTACGGATTTTATCGCGAATACTAACTCATTGTATATTCCCGACGTTTCGAGTTCTTTACAGCACCTATGATCACGGGGAGGGGGGGGGGAGGTACTGAGGTGTGTGACCTCCCAATGTCATTGTTAACCACGGCTACCTCCAGATTCATAATTATTATTTTTTGTTCCGATCTACGCAGTATGAACTTGCAGTATCTTGAAGTCTTGCGGTTGTATGTTTGGGTTGGGATTTAATTTTATTAATTATGGGATCCCAAGCACATGGTAGCACCCAGCCATCTTCTCTGTTGAAATTAGGATGTTTATTGATTTCAAAAACCTCGCAAATAATGCTTAGGAGGAATCTGTGTTCTTTGGCGAGGATTTGTTGTCTATCAAATCTAATGTAGTGACGAAGGCGATCCTGTACATGTTTACAGACTGCAGACTTCCCGGAGCGTCGATTCTTCACATCAGCTATGTGTTTTTAACGCGGGTTTATATTAATCTTTTAGTTTATCCTATATAAGAGAGACCACATTCACAATCTATGTTGTACACTACTGCATCTTGCAGAGGGACATTATACTTGACTAATGGTAAAAACTGTCTAATCTTCTTCGACGGCTCCAAGTATGTATGAAAGCCCCGCTTACTTCTCCCGTAAATCCAAGATTCTACAAGCGGTACGTAGATGGCACCATTTGATGGCAGCATTTTAAGACCATATTAACATCATAAATTTTAAAATTCAGTTCACAATGGAGTTAGAGGCAAACAATTCTTTATCTTTTCATGTTCGTGATCGTACCTCGGTAGAGATGACCCATTTGTGCTGCATCAGTACATACTGTGTACTCGTTTTTCACCGTTATTCTATAAAAAACACATATTCACACGTGCGTAAAATTAGGAATTTCAGCACTGCAGCGTATTTTAAAATGAAATACGAAGCAATAAATAAGCTCAACTGTGCAGGAGAACACTTGGATATTTTTTAACTATCGTAAGGTGAGTTATGCCCATTAAATCACTAAATAAATAGAAGTTTGAAAGACCTTTGAACGCCTCGTTCTATGTTAAAACTCTTAACGAAAGATCGTTTGCGAATGTGACAGGTAGGGCAAACTTTTCATACCTTAACTTTAAAAGTTTGGAAGACATATTTTCGATTGATATCGACAGATTTTATGCGAGAGATTTCAACTTACAAGTCGTTGCTTCGAATGAATCATTATATTTAAGTATTTCAGGTATTTATTAGCCGACTTCAAATGAAAAAGAAAAATTTTTTTCACTCGGCTGGATGTTCTTCTTTATTATTAATGTCTTCTTATTATTTCATTATTAAATATGTTCGTAATTAGTATCTAATTGTAAACCGTTGTTAAAATTCATTCAACATCAGAATAACGAAACAAAAGAAGAATCCCACTATCGAAAATGGACGATCTATACTCTTATATGCTTTCAAAAGAACTGTAAGTTCTATGTGGACTGGTATATTGTTGTTTATAACGCTTGTGTGCTGTTTGGGTGTTTTATACTGGTAATCTGTGACAGCGTGGCCCTTTACCGCCGAGGCGCCCCATTCGTGCTACATCCCATAATAAAACTGCAACGTGGTTCTCTATAGCTCACTCATGAGGAATACGTTGATGCTCTTAATCTGTGCTTAGTAAAAGAATCCTATAAATGTATTTTATGTAACTTTGAGAGTGGCATTTTACGGTTATAAATCTGAGAGGGAAACTTTAGACGAGCGAGCGCGGTCTTAAAATCAACTTGATCCTATCCTTCTAATGTTCTTCAAGCAGAAAGTTAAGTACGAGATTACTTTGCAAAGATCCGCGCTTTAAAATAAAATGATGTGTCTTATCTAGTAGCGGGAGGTGCTTTTCATACTAGGTAAGACACATCATTTTATTTTAAAGCGCGGATGTTTGCAAAGTAAATTTTTTTAAAAGCTTTTATAGCATCATTTGCATTTAGTCAATTTACTCCGCTCAACAAACGCCAATCGTCAACAAACAAAAATCAAACGTCAGTCAGTAAGCTCTATGAAAAAAAAAAAACAAATATATGGAAGTTCTCAAATAGGTAAAAGCATTATATTGAATTAAATGGGACTTGAAAAGGATTATTACATTGCCGTATAGTTTGCTTCACAGTGAATCGAGGTAAACTTGGGCTCGTTAACCGATCTGTCCTAGGCATATCATCTTAGTGCCAGTGGAAAGCGGGTTTGTTGTAGCAATACGACCTTCCCGTGTACATCTCACACCCCTATCGTTAGTGGACGGCGTCTTAGCGCATAGCGTTATAATACGTCGGCTTTTCTCCTGATAAGGATGTGTTTGGTAGTACTTTTAAGTGCAACAAGCATACTTAACTCCATGTCTTAGTGCAATAAATCTATGCAACGTGGATTTTTGGCTACTGGCGTCTTAGTACCGTGCTTCTATGAAACGTTGGTGGTATTTTTAGTTAAAACAGTACCAATTTTGTTACCAAAAACGATAGGGATCATCTGGGTGTATTGTGAGCGGGCGCAATTCGTATAATAGTTGCATTTATGCTTCTGCTATTTGCGGTATTACGTCTCATATCTGCGTTTGTGCCGCACCAGGTTCGACGCATCTTATTGCTCTGTTCGATGCAGGTATGCAGGTGGTTATATCTGCTGGAATTATATGTGGGACCTTGATATGGTCTAAGCCCGATGACTGTCATATTGATGAGAAGTTTAGAAGTAACATAGTAAATAAACTTCCATCACATTCATATCAAAATGATCCTAATTTTTTGTATGGAATATTGCTTAAGCTTATTTGCAATGAATTTAATAATACTTTTACTACTAAAACAATATCTTTGAACAGTCGGAATTTATTCAATGAATCGGCGATAGTAGGAGTCCATAAGAGCAAACATAGGTTATATAATCTTTACCATGAAAGGTCATATAATCAAAGCGTCGAATTAAGGAAATATGTAAAACTATATACAAAAATATTTAAGAGTGTGCTGGATAGCCAAGTCTTTGCATTTAAGCAACAAAATTAAGACGGCTTCTAATAAAATTAAAATGACATGGAGTATAATTAATAGCCAAATTGGTAAGTGTTAACAACAAATTAACTGAATCAGAGCAGGACGTTGCAATGGTTTTGGAGAAATATATTACTGATATTCCGATATTAACCACAAAGTCACTGAATTTTTCTCCTGCCGTCGTCGAATCATTACTTAAACAAAATATGAATGCGTGTACAAAGAATTTTACATTTCATAAAGAATTATCAAAAGATATAAAATATTTTAAAACTATTGATGGTAAGAAAACTGCGGATCTGTGGAGGATTTCCGTTAAAATTATTGCGTCTATAATAGATACAATCGCGCATCATCTAGCTATTATTTTTAATAATGGTATCGAATCTGGTGTATTCTTGATTTAATGAAGCATAGTAAAGTAATACCTTTATTCAAATCTGGTGGTACATTAGACCTCGCTAATTTAAGATTTTAGTGCCGTGTAGTGGCGATTAAGAATATCCACTACGCCATATCTTCCCGTGGGTGTCGTAAAAGGCGACAAAGGGAAACAGGCAGGAGTTGGACAGCAGCATCTTCCTGATAACAGCAAAATACAATAAAAAAACTGCGTTTGACAACCCGCTCGCTAAGCGTGGCAACTATGGCAAATACCCCCCTATGAATGTAACAAAGAGATGGCCCCCAGTCCCCGGCGGACCCGCTATTCCTGGCTACGGTGGCGACCATTGTAACGGCGGGGCAGGGGGTGCTAAAAATCTCCGGTGGAGGTTCGGTTGCCAGCTACGACGACTCGACCTGGCAACATAAAATGCACGCACCCTAAATACTGAAGAGAAGATTGTGGAGCTGGAAGAAGAGGTAGACAAGTTACGCTGGCATATTATAGGATTATCCGAAGTCCGAAGAGAGGGGGAGGACACGGTAATCCTCGAATCCGGCAACTTGCTCTATCATCGGGAGGGCGACCATCTGTCCCAAGGAGGTGTCGGATTTATCATCCACAAGTCTCTCATTAACAACGTTGTAAAGATTGAGAGTGTGTCGACGAGGGTTGCGTACCTTATACTCAGAATCACCAAACGGTATTCGCTGAAGGTCATACAGGTTTACGCACCAACCTCGGCACACCCCGATGAGGAGGTGGAAGAAATGTATGAGGATATCTCTAGAGACATGCATTCCTCTAAAACCCAATATACGGTGTTAAAGGGAGACTTCAATGCAAAACTAGGCACAAGAGAGAATGGTGAGCTGAAATTAGGGAAATTTGGAATAGGGCAACGGAACCCAAGAGGCCAGCAGCTGGCCGACTTCATGAAAAAAGAGAGACTCTTTATGATGAACTATTTTTTCCAGAAGCGGCTCCCCAGGAAATGGACCTGGTCGAGCCCAAACGGTTCGACAAAAAAATGAGATTGACTTCATTATGACGACCAGACGACAACTGTTCAGTGATGTCTCAGTGATCGCGAGGGTGAAAACCGGCAGCGATCACCGAATGGTTAGAGTTACACTGAACCTAAATGTTAAGTTGGAGAGGTCTCGTCTAATGACGTCAACGCTCCGTCCCCCTCGTGCTCTAATCCAAAGTCCCGAAACCTTTCATCTCGAGTTACAAAACCGTTTTCAGTGCCTAGAACACTGCAATGAAGTGGACGATATGAATGACAAGCTCGTGGAAACTGTCCATGCGGTCGGAGCTTTGTTCTGCAAGACCCGCCGCAGAAGAACATAAAATCCCTCCGATCATATCCTTAATCTCATGGCTGTTAGACTGGAGATGAAGATAAATTCTTCAACAGATTTGACAGCATACAGGCATCTGAACAGACAGATCTCCAAATGCATGCGGCGGGAATTACGTAACTTCAATACAGCTCGTATTGAAGAAGCGATCGAGCGGAACCAAGGCTCCAAAGTCTTTGCCAGAGATCTGTCTGCCAGAAAGAGCCAACTCTCAAAGCTGAAGACAGAATATGGTAGCATCGTTTCCGGGACACTTGAGATTTAGAGTGAGATTGAGAGGTTCTATGGGCAACTGTACACGTCATCGTTGGAGCCACACACAAGTGTGAGTAACGATCCAAGAGCGAGTCTCATCCGACACTATTCCGAAGATATCCCGGACGTCAGTCTGAGCGAGATTAGAATAGCTCTCCAGCACTTTAAAAACGGCAAGGCCCCAGGCGAGGATGAAATTACAGCGGAGCTTCTGAAAGCGGGTGGAAGACAGGTACTTGAAGTCCTTCAGAAGCTCTTTAATTCCGTCCTCTATGGTGGCATTACACCGGAGGCGTAGAGCAGAAGTGCGGTGGCCTTGTTCTTCAAGAAAGGCGAACACGCTCCCTTGAAAAACTACAGACCGATTTCTCTTCTGACCCGCGTCTACGTGCTGTTTTAGAGAGTCATTACGAATCGTCTCGCGCGCAGACTTGACGACTTCCAGCCTCCCGAACAAGCCGGTTTCCGAAAAGGCTTTAGCACCATAGACCACATATATACCCTTCGGCAAATTGTATAGAAGTCAGAGGAGTACAATTTTCCACTATGTCTGGCGTATGTAGACTATGAGAAAGTCTTTGATTCCGTCGAAATTTGGGCGGTGCTGCAGTCCTTTCAGCGGTGCCAAGTTGACTGTCAGTATATCGAAGTGCTGATGTGTATGTACAGTAGGGCTACGATGGCTATGCGAGTACAGAACCAGAGTACGAAACCTATCCAATTGCAGAGAGGTGTAAGACAGGGTGACGTCATATCCCCGAAACTTTTCACCGCTGCATTGGAAGACGTTTTCAAGCTTCTGGACTGGAAAGTATACGGTATCAACATCAATAGCGAGTACATCACTCACCTTCGATTTGCCGACGATATAGTCCTTATGGCAGAACCGCTGGAGGACCTAAGCACTATGCTCCATGACCTCAACAGTGCTTCCCAACGGATAGGTCTTAAGATGAACATGGACAAAACAAAGATCTTGTTTAATGTCCATGTCACACCAATGCCGGTAGTTGTTGGGAGCACTAAACTCGAAGTTGTTGACGAGTATGTATACCTGGGACTAGGTAAGTCCAACTTCGACCGAGAGGTCAATCGACGGATTCAACACGGTTGGGCAGCGTTCGGGAAATTACGGCACATCTTCTCGTCAAGTAAACCTCAAAACCTGAAAACTAGATTGTACAACCAGTGCGTGTTGCCAATGACGACTTATGGAACTGAGATGTGGTCCTTCACTGCTGGCCGTATGAGGAAGCTCAAGGTCACTCAGCGAGCTATGGAGCAGGCTATGCTCGGCGTTTCTCTGCGTGATAAACTCAGATATGAGGATATCCGCAATAGAACCAGAGTGACCGACATAGCCCAACGGATTAGTAAGCTGAAGTGGCAATGGGCCGGCCATATAGCTCGAAGAACCGACAACCGATGGGGAAAAAAGGTTCTCGAGTGGCAGCCTCGTACCGGCAGGCAAATTGTTGGGCGTCCCCACACTAGATGGAGTGACGACCTGGTAAGATATGCAGGAAGTAGATGGATGCTGGTGGCTCAGGACCGTGCTTTGTGGCATTCTTTGGGGGAGGTCTATGTTCAGCAGTGGACTTGTGAAGGGCTGTAATGATGATGATGATGAATTTTAGACCTATTTCTGTACTACCAACCCTAGTAAGATTTTTGAAAAAATTATTCTTTATTAAATGTTACATTTCTTTAATATAAATAATTTGCTTCATTAAAATAAATTTGGTTTTACAAGGAGTCGCTCGACAACTGATGCCGGTGTTGAGTTTATTAAATATATCTTTAATGCATGGTAGACTTCTCAGGATGATTTGGGTATATTCTGTGATCTATCAAAGGCTTTCGCTTGTGTTTACCATGAAACCTTTATCAGGAAACTCCAACACAACGGTTTTAGAAGTAATGCTCTTAAATTAATTATTTCATATTTAAGTAAGAGAGCACAAAAATTTGTCATTAACAGTATTGAGTTCTTCCGGGTCGATGGTAAAAATGGGCGCACCTGAAGGCTTAATTCTCGGCCCCTTTCTGTTTCTTGTGTACATTAATGAGTTACCTTACATAGTAGGGGATAAGCATGATATAGAATTATTTGCAGATGACATTTCTTTAATTTTCAAATTAAGTCGACAATTACTTTAATATGACGAAGTAAATAATGCTATATCTAAATTAGTAAATTCGTTTAATTTTAATTATTTGCATTTAAATGGCACTAAAACATTCATGTATCCAAATGTCAAACATATAAATACTAATTTAATTTAAAATTGGAAGAAACTGAGTCTTGTGGATACCACCATTTTTTTGGAATGACACAAGACGCGTATCTTCAATGGAGCCCCTACATATCAAAACTAGCAAGTAGACTTAGTTCTGCAGCATATGCTGTAAAAAAGAATAGAAATCTTACCATTTTTGAAACAGCTAGACTAGTTTTTTTTATCAATTTCCAAAAGTAATGTCGTATTGAATTTTGCTATGGAGCCACGCGACTTATACTGAAATTAAATTTGTTTTACAGAAGAGGGTCATAAGAGCAATTTTTGATTTAAAGCCTAAAGAGTCACTGCGACAAAAATTTAAGGAAATTGATATATTAACTTTTTCTTTTCAATAAATTTATGAAATTGTAATGTACGTACACAAAATAAAAATAGTTTTACAAAAATAAGTGATATTCATTCTGTAAATACTAGGGACGGACACAAGCTAGTTATTCCAATTACTCGACTCCATCGAGTCAGTAATTTATTCTTGGGGCGATGTATACGCTTTTACATCAGGATTCCAAAAATTATACACAATTTGACCGGCTCAAGGATCAAAAACTTTATTTAACTAAGTTTATTATAATATTATAGAATTTATAGATGATAATATCCACTGGAAATGAGGTGATCGCTACCAATCTATTTCTAATTTGTTGTGTTGTTGACTGTAACATACATTATTGTAAGCTCTTAATTTAAAAAAAGTCCCACTGGTTTTCTTGCTGGTTTTTCCCATAACGGAGGTTATTTTTGGAACCAGTGATATATAAACAAAAAATTGACTTTCAATAAGTATTATATATAATCTGTATTGAATATAAAAGTTTCTGTTTCTGTTTCTATTGGGTCAATAACCCACACAATGGAGTCGTTAGTATAAAATGTTACAATTTCGAGAGCATATACACTACACTCAAATAATCGTTTATGTATCTGTTCTTTCCTCTTTCAATCTGTTACAATACAGTGTATGATATCAAATTCCACCTACCGCACAGGTAATGGCTAACCCAATACCTCCTCAATCATATCTCATTTTATTGTAGGTAGAAGTCAAGTACTGACTCTTTATTTTAGTTACATCGTTGAGCATAGGTGGCTGTTTAAATAAGATAAATGTGATTGAGTTAAGTACACTGACCCAAATTTCCAAATTTTTGATATATTTACAATATTACAAATATCACTTATGAACTATATACTTACATTATTTTAATCAAGTAATTTTCTTAAATACTTAATTTTACACATTTTTTGAAAGTTTAAGTTTAATGTTGCTCATTACGTGATAATGTCGAGAATGTTCTTACATTCTCGACATTATTGTACTTTACTTAAATTATTGGTTAGATCTTTCAAAAATATTACTGGATGTGTATTTACATTTCCAAATTTTGGTTTATCTATTGTCACATTATATATTTTACATAATTTATTCGGTCAAGGACCATTTACATAGAAGGTGCTCGCCCAGTAAACCTCTTCTTGGTTTACTTTAATTTTGTGATCTTTCGTTTGCTTCTTTTCCTTAAAGTCTTTCATTGTATCCTCAAAGGCTACTCGTATCACTACGTTCTTAATACATTTCTTAAGCATCTTAATTTCATTTCTAGGCTCACCCTTAATTGAGTATGAAACTTTTTTTGTTTTCGTTAATTTTTTTGTATTCCCGCTTGGAAAAGCCTCACAATATTTACATTAATTACCCTATACAGGGGCTTCACTCTCACACATTTTAAATTATGTAGAGAAGACAACTACAAAACAATTAAGACCCATTTGAAAAAGTCTGGCTACACAAAAAACTCGATATTTTGGTACCACATGAGCTCACTGAAAGAAGCCTAATGTATTGTATACTCATTTGTGATTTGCTATTGAAACGTAATAAGTTATTTCTATACGTTTGAAAACCGAATAATTTTTGAAAAGATTAATCAGTGGTGATGGTATGTGCCGTGGAGTGGCGGTCAAGAATATCCACTACCCCATATCCTCCCGTTGGTGTCGTAAAAGGCGACAAAGGGAAACAGGCAGGAGATGGACAGCAGCATCTTCCTGATAATAGCAAAAATTACAATAAAAAAACCGCGGTTGCCAACCCGCTCACTAAGCGTGGCAACCATGGCAAATACCTCCCAATGAATAAAACAAAAAACAGACGGCCCCCAGTCCCCGGCGGCCCCGCTATTCCTGGCTACGGTGGCGACCATGGTAACGGCGGGGCAGGGGGTGCTAAGAATCTCCGGTGGAGGTTCGGTTGTCACCTTAGACGACCCGACCTGGCAAGGTACAACGCATGCACCCTGAGGACTGACGAGAAGATCGTGGAGCTGGTAGAAAAGATAGACAAGTTGCACTGGCATATTATAGGATTATCCGAAGTCCGAAGAGAGGGGGAGGACACGGTATCGAATCACCAAATGGAATTCGCTGAAGGTCATACAGGTTTACGCACCAACCTCGGCACACCCTGATGAGGAGTTGGAAGAAATGTATGAGGATATCTCTAGAGCCATGCATTCCTCCAAAACCCAATATACGGTGTTAATGGGAGACTTCAATGCAAAACTAGGCACAAGAGAGAACGGTGAGCTGAAAGTAGGGAAATTTGGAATAGCGCAACGGAACTCAAGGGGCCAGCAGCTGGCCGACTTCATGAAAAAAGAGAGACTCTTTATGATGAACTCTTTCTTCCAGAAGCGGCCCCACAGGAAGTGGACCTGGTCGAGCCCCGACGGTTCGACAAAAATGAGATTGACTTCATTATGACGACCAGACGACAACTGTTCAGTGATGTCTCCGTGGTAGCGATCACCGAATGGTTAGATGCACACTGAACCTAAACGTTAAGTTGGAGAGGTCTCATCTAATGAAGTCAATGCTCCGTCCCCCTCGTGCTCTGTTCCAAAGTCCCGAAACCTTTCAGCTCGAGTTACAAAACCGTTGTCAGTGCCTAGAAGACTGCAATGAAGTGGACGCTGTTGTTAGACGGGAGATGAAGCTACATTCTTCAACAGACTTGACAACATACAGGAATCTGAACAGACAGATCTCTAAATGCATGCGGCGGGACTTACGCAACTTCAATACAGCTCGTATTGAAGAAGCGATCGAGCGGAACCAAGGTTCCAAAGTCTTTGCCAGAGATCTGTCTGCCAGAAAGAGCCAACTGTCAAAGCTGAAGACAGAATGTGGCAACATCGTTTCCGGGACACCTGAAATTTTGAGTGAGACTGAGAGGTTCTATGGGCAGCTGTACACGTCATCGTTGGAGCCACATGCAAGTGTGAGTAACGATCCAAGAGCGAGTCTCATCCGACACTATTCCGAAGATATCCCGTCTGAGCGAGATTAGAATGGGTCTCCAGCACTATAGACCACATACATACCCTTCGGCAAATTGTACAGAAGTCCGAAGAGTACAATTTTCCACTATGTCTGGCGTATGTGGAGTATGAGAAAGCCTTTGATTCCGTCGAAATTTGGGCGATGCTGCAGTCCATTCAGCGGTGCCAAGTTGACTGTCGGTATATCGAAGTGTTGAAGTGCTTGTACAGTAGGGCTACGATGGCTATTCGAGTACAGGACCAGAGTACGAAACCTATCAAATTGCAGAGAGGTGTAAGACAGGGTGACGTCATATCCCCGAAACTCTTCACCGCTGCATTGGAAGACATTTTCAAGCTTCTGGACTGGAAAGGATACGGTATCAACATCAATGGCGAGTCCATCACTCACCTTCGATTTGCCGACGATATAGTCCTTATGGCAGAATCGCTGGAGGACCTAAGCACTATGCTCAATGACCTCAATAGTGTTTCCCAACGGATAGGTCTTAAGATGAACATGGACAAAACAAAGATCATGTTTAATGTCCATGTCACACCAATGCCGGTAGTTGTTGGGAGAACTAAACTCGTAGTTGTTGACGAGTATGTTTACCTGGGACAAATAGTCCGACTAGGTAAGACCAACTTCGACCGAGAGGTCAATCGACGGATTCAACTCGGCTGGGTAGCGTTCGGGAAGCTACGACACATTTTCTCGTCAGACATACCTCAAAACCTTGAAACGAAATTGTACAACCAGTGCATGTAGCCAGAAATGAGTATATCCGCAGTAGAACCAGAGTGACCGATATAGCCCAACGGATTAGTAAGCTGAAGTGGCAGTGGGCCGGACTTATAGCTCAAAGAACCGACAACCGATGGGGAAGAAAGGTTCTAGAGTGGCAGCCTCGTACCGGTAGGCGAAGTGTAGGGCGACCCCCCACGAGATGGAGTGACGACCTGGTAAGATATGCAGGAAGTCGATGGATGCTGGTGGCTCAGGACCGTGCTTTGTGGCATTCTTTGGGGGAGGCCTATGTTCAGCAGTGGACTTATGAAAGGCTGTAATGATTATGATGATGAATGATGGTGTGTGAAGTGGAACCCCTACGACAAGAACTTGCAAAAACGAAACTGACATCGTGCATCGTTAAAGTGGGGTTTTTGAATCTCACTTGTCATGTAAAAACCCATGTAAAATTTGCGAATAAAATGTATTTAAATTGAATTTAATTTTTCTTGGTCTGGTTCTCAAAAGTAAAGTCATTTCTACTCGTATATGTTTAAATACCGATTTTGATAATACACTTATCGGGAACCACAGTATTTTTGTTAGATGTTGTATAGCATTAGGTTTAATAAATTGATTCAACAGTTTCTTAGTACCTATCATTGTTTATAGAAATCACACATTGGACTTTCGTGTGGTACATTAAATTCTTTCTTATATTAACTCGATCCCCAGTTATTGAATTGAACAATTTTTACCTGTTTTTTAATGCTTAAATTTACTTTCTCGTAACCATGGGATTGCAAAGCTGCCGAAGCGTCGAGAATTTAAAATTAAACACAATAAATTGTTTAAAATAATTTTATCTCACATTAAATTCATTAAAGATGAGAATTTCATTATTTTTCATCACTAATGAGTTGGAATTTATGAGTGATGACGTCTGATACTTTGATCGCTAATCCATCTCCTAATCGTGGCTATAGAGGATCCTCCCAAAGTTCAGACTTTTGGGGACTAATAAAGAAGAAGGAATATAATAAAATAAAATGTTCTGATATGTAAAGATTTCTTTTTAGCCATTTTCAAAAAGGGAGAAGTCAATTCAACCGTATTTTTCGTTGCACGATATTTTTGTCAATTGAAAACCGATTTTGATGATTATTTTCTTATTAAATAAAGTTAATCCTACTTTAGGAGTAATTCCATAAAAAAAGAAGAAAACATTCTATCCATAAGGTGGGGTGATAGATGATATTTAAATTTAATTATTTAGACAACATTGATATATTTCTTAGTCTACTCAAAAAAACGAAAATAAATATTAATAGTACTTAAAACTGTCTTCATAGAATTAAAAAGGAAAACTACTCGTAATTTCAAAATCTGAGGTCGGGGCTTTAATTTTTATGTATACTATTAAAAATAAATTTTTAATAACATTAAATGTTCATATCTTTTGGTGGAGTGAGCTAGTTTCGAAGAACTGTTACAATAAACACTGACTAAAGTGTTACTATAAACACTGACTTTACGTTTTTAAAAGAATTTGACACTACTTAGGCCAGAATTTTTTACGAAAAAATTGACAAAATAGTATTTTCGTGGTAGAGTTACATTGTGGAGGTAGCACGAATGGTTAAAGACAACGCTCTCACAGAATTCATGTTGCTCATTAATTATTCGAATCAAACACATTCAGAACTATAATATAATTATAATTCTCTATTGAAATTAGTATGTTTTTTTTTATTATCAATAGCCTCACGTATCATCGTTGGAAGAAATCAATGTTCTTTCGCGGGAATTTGTGGTTTATTAAATCTAGTGTAATGGCGGGGGCAGTCTAGGCTATAATCACAAACTGCAGACTTCCCGAAACGTTGGTCTTTCACATCAGCTATGTGTTCTTTTCAGCGGGTTATGGATAGATCGCTTTGCTTGCCCTATATATGAGATACCACATTCACAATCAAGCTTGTATACTTCTGCATCCTATAAAAGTTTTAAGGTTATATCAAACCTTAAAACTATTATAAACGTAATTAATGAATAATCTTTATGAAAACTTAATGAAAATTAAGTCTGAGTGTTATGAAAAACTATAATCTAATGTATACGGAGATTTAGCAGGGCGTTCGGTCACACCCTCTAGCAAGTAAAAATGGTGTATTCACAGAAGTATATGATATAATCAGGCATAATTATGTATAACATAATATTATGTTTTAACAATATTATTTATTCGTTTTCATCAGAACGTGTCACCTAATTCGGACATTTATAATACATAGTACTTTTCCATTATATGGTTCTTTCTCATTTTAATTTCCGTTTCATTCTTTATTCTTTCGAATTCATTTGTTTTTTATTTTTACATTTGTCTAACCATTATTTATTATTCATTTTACTTTTCAGCATTTTAGCTGTTGTTTATTTGATAATTGTGCATTTTCTTTCACGTACACGGCTCGCGTACATGCATTTCAAGACAATGGCCAATATAATTTCATTAACTTCTTTACATTTTAAGCATTACAGCTTATATAATTTATTATTTAATTGTACTATAACTTTCACGAACGCGATACGCGTACATACATGATCAAGATAATGGCCAATGTTATACAGTTCTTAACATAATTCTCATTTCACTCTCTAAGTCTACTCAAGAATAGCTAAAACTAACTCCGTATTTTATCGCATCCAACAATGTTATGAAAATTAATTGGTTATTAGGTTTTCTTAGCGTAGCTCATCAGGTTGATTGTATATGGATATGCTTAACTCCGAACATTTTCTTTACCATTGTTACTCACACTTACGCACTATCAATACATTTTATTTACAATTCCGTATTACGTAACCTACTCATAAATTAACTCACATCTTTTACAACTTTATATCATAAACTAGCATGGTATAATATTTAGTTACATCATTGCCATGCAGGAATTGGGCCTCACAATATTATGGGCACAACAAAATTTAAATTAATTAATTGTAAACATAATATAATGAATTTCAAATTCGTATTAAATGAAGTACATATTTTCATAACACAAATATAAAATTTTCTCAGAAAGTAATGACTTATAAAAGTTAAAAGCATATAATTTGAAGTTTCATTAAATATAAAACGAAAATTATTACATTTCATATTAATATATAGAACAAAGAACTCAAAGCACGGTAATCATTTTCAATAACAATAACATAATCACATAACAACAGACAGATCAACATACAAATTGTAATCTCAGCCGCGTAAGCGGTTTATCACACCTTTGTTTCAATTACCAAAGTACAAAATAAATGGAAATGTTTGCGATTATATCATATTATGATCAAATAATTTTAACATAACTTGTATAATATGTTATTGTTATATGAATTCAAGAAAAATGTATGTATTTAAAACTATAGTTTATAGTTCAACGTGATAGAGCCATGCTGCAGCTATATTAGTAGTATAGTTGTAGCACGAATGGGTCGGCTCGACGGGGGAAGGACCACGCTCTCACAGAATACCAGCGTGAAATATCAGCTTGACGTTCCTGTATTTCGTATGGTGAGTGTAGAGAACCGGAGACCCTTTTTACTGGAAATGAGGCGTTCCATCTTAGTCCTCACGGGTGACAACGCATCTGCATTTTGATTTGTAATAGAGGATAGATGTAGATTTCTATGGGCCGCAGCAACCACTTACCATCAGGTGAACTGTGTGCTCGTTTGTCACCCTTTACTATAAAAAAACGTATCTTTAAATTTACACAGAAGATCATCTTAGTTACATCGATAATAGTTAGGTATAATACTTTTACATTTAACGAAAATATGCGTCAGTTTTTTTTTTTAATTTACCATTTATATTTAATATATACAGAACATAATTCAAAACTCAATATCGTCATCATCATTACAGCCTTTCATAAGTCCACTGCTGTACATATGTCTCCTCCAAGGAATGCCACAAAGCACAGTCCTGAGCCACCTGCATCCATCGACTTCCTGCATGTCTTACCAGGTCGTCACTCCATCTAGTGGGGGGTCGCCCTACACTTCGCCTACCGGTACGAGGCTGCCACTCGAGAACCTTTCTTCCCCATCGTTTGTCAGTTCTTCGCGCTATATGGTCGGCCCACTGCAACTTCAGCTTACTGATCCGTTGAGCTGTGTCGGTTACTCTGGTTCTACCGCGGATATACTCATTTCTAAGTTTATCACGCAGAGAAACCCCGAGCATAGTCCTCTCCATAGCTCTTTGAGCGACCTTGAGCATCCTCAAACGGCCAGCAGTGAAGGACCACGTCTCAAATCCGTAAGTCATCACTAGCAACTCGCAATGGTTGTACAATTTCTTTTTCAGGTTTTGAGGTATGTCTAACGAGAAGATGTGTCGTAGTTTCCCGAACGCTGCCCAGCCGAGTTTAATCCGTCGATTGACCTCTTAGTCGAAGTTGGACTTACCTAGTCAGACTATTTGTCCCAGGTAAACATACTCGTCAACAACTTCGAGCTTAGTGCTCCCAACAACTACCTGCATAGGTGTGACATGGACGTTAAACATGATCTTTGTTTTGTCCATGTTCATCTAAAGACCTATCCGTTAGGAGACACTATTGAGGTCATTGAGCATAGTGCTTAGGTCCTCCAGCAATTCTGCCATAAGGACTATATCTTCGGCAAATCTAAGGGAAGTGATGTACTCGCCATTGATGTAAATATCGTATCCTTTCCAGTCCAGTAGCTTGAAAGCGTCTTCCAATGCAGCGGTGAAGAGTTTCGGCGATATAACGTCACCTTGTCTTACACCTCTCTGCAGGTGGATAGGTTTCGTACTCTGATGCTGTACTTGGATAGCCATCGTAGCTCTAGTGTACAAAGACATTAGCACTTCGATATACCAACAGTCAACTTGGCACCGCTGAAGGGACTGCAGTACCACCCAAATTTCAACGGAATCAAAAGCTTTCTCATACTCCACATACGCAAAGCAAAGCGGCAGATTATACTCCTCTGTCTTCTGTACAATCTGCCGCAGGGTATGTATGGTCTATGGTACTAAAGCCTTTTCGGAAACCGGTTTGTTTGGAAGGCTGCAAATCGTCAAGTCTGCGTGCGAGACAATTTGTAATGACTCTCGAAAACAGCACGTAGACGCGGCTCAGAAGGGAAATCGGTCTGTATTCCTTCAAGAGAGCGTTGTCGCCTTTCTTGAAGTACAAGAACACCGCAGTTCTGCTCCACGCCTCCGGACTAGTGCCACCATGGAGGACGGAATTAAAGAGCTTCTGAAGGACTTCAAGTACCGGTTTTTCAGTCGTTTTCAGAAGCTCCACTGCAATTCCATCCTCGCCCGGAGACTTTCCATTTTTAAGGTGTTAGGGAGCCACTCTAATTTCGCTGAGACTGACGTCCGGAATATCTTCGGAATAATGTGAGATAAGACTCACTCTTGGATCATTACTCACACTTGCGTGTAGCTTCAACGATTACGTATACAGCTGCCTATAGAACCTCTCAATCTCACTCTAAATCTCAGGTGTCCCGGAAACGATGCTGCCACACTCGGTCTTCAGCTTTGACAGGTGGCTCCTATTGAGAGACAGATCTCAGGCAAAGACTTTGGAGCCTTGGTTCCGCTTGATTGCTCCTTCAATACAAGCTGTATTAAAGTTGCGTAAGTCCCTACGAATGCATTTGGAGATCTGTCTGTTCAGACGCCTGTATACTGTCATATCTATTGAAGAATGTAGCTTCATCTTCCGTCTAACAGCCATGAGATTAAGAGTGTAATCGGAGAGTTTTTGTGTTCTTTTGCGGTGGGTTTTGCAAAACTTAGCTTTGACCGCATGGACAGTTTCCATGAGCTTGTCATTCATATCGTCCACTTCATTGCAGTCTTCTAGGCACTGAAAACGGTTTTTAATTCGAGCTAAAAGGTTTCGGGACTTTGGAGTAGAGCACGAGGGGGACGGAGCGTTGACTTCATCAGACGAGACCTCTCCAACTTAACGTTTAGGTTCAGTGTGCCTCTAACCATTCGGTGATCGCTATCAGTTTTCACCCTCGCGATCACGGAGACATCTCTCCTCAATATAACAGCTATCAAATTTATAAAACAAATTAATTTATTTAAACATTCAAAGAATTATTTCCATTTATATGTAGCTTATTACCTAACATTAACGTTCAATGCCTTTAGAAAAGATATAAAACTTACACTTATGTTTATGACCTTTTTTGAAATTGTATACATTTTATATTTTAAGACTACAGGGGAAAAAAAAACAAAGAAACATATCAGAGTGTTATTTTAACAATAAAATGTGAAAAATTAATTAATGATTAACCATGCTAAACGTTTGGTAAGTAAAAATGTAATCTATCGTGTTATTTATACAAAAATAAAAAATATAAAACCTTTGCAGGACACAGTATTAAAAAGAAAATAAAACAATTACTGAATAAAAGTGAATATAATATCAACTTGTACCTTAATACCAACATGCCACAGAAATGCTTACGTAACTTAATTTATAATTATTGCAGTAGGATTATTTTGCAAATATACTAATAATTTAATACATAACTTAAATAAAAATATAATAGCAAAAACAACATGAAAAATCTCAAGTATTAAAGTTTTGACTGGAATTAGAAACAACTCAGGTACGAAGTTACTAAGAGGTAATTTTGTTCAGATAGTCGTTCAATCGTCTCGGCTACACTGCCGCTGATTTCTGGTTCTATTCGCTGGAATGCAATTTTTTATATACTTTGTAAATGGATGGAATCTTCATGCCTTCGTTATTTTCAATCTATTTTTCCTAAAAATTTTTTCTTCGTTCTTTCTTAGTTGTCTTTATAGTACTACACATACTTTTTAATTTTTGAGTCTATAAAATAATAATCGTGGCATCTTCTCGTCTCTGTCATAATATAGTTTTCTTGATTTCGGTGATTTTGGTCATATTTGGGATTGTGCCAGTCCAATAATCGAGTAAAATTATTTCTCCATTATTTTTTTTTAACAAATGTTGCAGGCCCTGGCGGTATGCGTGTATTATCGCAGCGCATCGCCTGGCAGGATTACCATGTAATATATGAAAGATGTCAATGAAACAGGTGTGTTGATGCTTCTATAACGTTAATTATACTGCCTCAACTTATTCTAACTTAACACTCATTTCGTATATACTGTCGTGGTTGTCACACTGAGAGGCAGAGGCATGCCTCTTAACGAGGCATTCTCAGGTAAAATAGACTCTGCGGTGGGTGGTTCATTTCATTTTAGTCCTCAAACTTGATAACGCATCTGCAGCTTTCTTTGTAAAAAGAAGTTCCCGCTGGGTTTCTTGCTAGCTCTTCCCAGGACAGAGGTTTAATCCAACCAGAAGTCAAAGTAAAAAATAATTTTTATATGAATAGACCTTATTCAATTCTATTCTACTTTGTTCTATGAAGCTGGATTGTAGTAGACACTTAACATCCGGTGGACTATAAATTCGTTCATCACTGCAGTTTCATAAAAGAAAAAAAATTATATTTATTGCTACAAACTACCACGAAAGGCACACGAAAATAATCAGCAGTTGGCGCATTATTCATAAGTTTGCAAACGTACATATCTCATCACAATAAATGGTGATCCGAAACATAAAAAATATTAAGTAGAACGCAAGGTTCCGGAATATTTTATAGCTCCTGAGTAAAGATTCATTGAACGATACGCAATTTTTATGTGACAAATTACATTTTATTTAATGCAAAATACTGAACGCGTGCATATGTGAGGTTTAAACTATATTTTTATATATATACAGGTAAACAGACAGTCCACCTGTTGGTAAGTGGATGTTGAGGCCCATTGACATCTACATCTATCCTCGATTAAGAATCAAAACGTAGATACGCTTCACCCCTGAAGACTTAGATGGAATGCCTCATTTCCAATAAAAGGGTTTCCTGTTCTATACCTTTTGCCATACTAAACAAAGCAGCATTAAGCTGCTATATAAGAATGTTATTTTGCGAGAGCGTGTTCATACCTAGTCGAGCCACTTTATACGTAGTAGAGCCATGCTGCAGCTATATTATGGTTGTAGCACGAATAGGTCGGCTCGACCGGGGAAGGGCCACGCTCTCACAGAATACCAGCGTAAAATAGTAGCTTAATGCTGCTGTGTTTCGTATGGTGAGTATATAGAAACGGAGACCCTTTTTACTGGAAAAGAGGCATTCCATCTTAGTCCTTAAGGCTGACAACGCATCTGCATTTTATTCGCAAACGAGGATGGATGTAGATTGTCTATGGGCCACAGCAACCACTTACCATCAGGTGGACTGTGTGCTCGTTTGTCACCCTATTTCTGTAAAAAAAAAAGCCAACCCCTATTCGTGTTGTAGCCGCAATATAGTAATAGAATGGCTCTACTGCGTTACATAATTGGAACAAACTAACTTTACGGATGCAAACGAGACTTTAAGATACTGTAAGCTCGTTTTCTATATCTATATCTTCATATTTCTCCAGGAATAATTAAAAAAAATTGATCAGTTTTAAACGAAGTTGATAAATTGTATAAATTAAGCCCTCATATTGCTCTTACTATTTTGAAATATTGTCTTCTTGTACCTAGATTTACATGAAATGTACGTATATTTTAAAAGATATTGATAATAATAATAAAATAGCTATAGAAAAAAAATCTAAATTTAACTTTAAATACAACGTCCTGGACTCAAGCTACTTTAACTATAAAATTTATGGTATTGTTGTGAGAAATCTATCTAGCGTTGCATTACTTGCTTTCCTTGCTTCTGTACATAGTATCAGTCACTTTTGTAAAATAACTTTTGAATAATCAAGTAGACCTGTTATTTGCTATGGAAACAGGGCAAACATGGCGTACGCTCTGTTCCAGCGAAAATGTTTCACTGGAAGTTAGCCAACAAAAACAGTGGGATATTCCGTTGCGACGTGCAGAAAAAATTGTTTCATGTTGTCCACAGTGACGAAGATCAGATGCGCCTTCTAGCTGTTGCAACTAATGAATCTAGTCACTGGTTACACGCTTTACCATCAAGTAATCTCGGCCCATTACTTGATGTGGAAAGCTTGCGCATCGACATAAGAATCCGAATAGGAGCGACGATTTGTCAACCCCATCAATGTCCCTGTGGTAGCAACGTCGACAAACGATAACGCTTGGGCTCCACGTACTTTCATATATGAAAAGTGCTGGTAGGTTTTCACGATACGTTTCTTTAAATGATGTCCTCCGAAGGGCTCTTATCTCAATAAATGTTCCGTCGGTAATAGAGCCTTGTGGAATATTAAGAGACGATGGCAAGAGATCCAAAGGTATGACATTGGTCCCTTGGAAGAGAGGTAAAGCCTTAGTGTGGGGTGCTACTTGCGTAGATACTTTGGCGGCCTCTCATCTCCGGGGTAACTCGTTTAGAGCCGGGGCGGCATCAGAGGCAGCTGAACTGAGTAAGTGCCGCAAATATGAGTTTCTGAGAGATGACTACATATTTGTACCATTTGCTGTAGATACTATCGGTCCATGTGGGCCACGTGCGGTGAAGTTCCTAAAAGAACTCCATCCGCGGCTAGTCGTTGCTGCTTGTGATATAAAAGGGCTGGTTCTTTTCTCGCTCAAAAGCTAAGTATAGCCATTCAGCGGGGAAATGTAGCCAGCGTTCTTGGGACGATACCGCGGGGCGTAGGACTGTTTGATAATTAAGTTACTAGTTTTAGGTTTTTTTTTTAAATTATAGTTGTTGAACAATTAATATTTTTAAATGTTATCGTGTTGATCTTTTTATGCGGACTTGATAAATCTACACCATAAGCCACGAATACCACTTATTTATGTAAAAATTGCAAATAATCGATTTAAAAAATATAATAAGTTCAACAATCATTTATCTTCCGACAATGTGTTTTTATATCGTTTATATGTTTAATGTGATTGTCAGATACGATTTCATGCGATATAACATTGGAATCTTGATTTTCAGGCGCTAGTAGAACATACATACGAACTTTGCGCTTAAAGAATGCAATACGAAAACCACCAACGACAAGCTATCCCAAATGCTTGAGACTTCTGATACGGCCGTTGCTAATCTTTATACGTGGAGATTACGTCAAACCCAACATAATATAGAGATACTTATGAACATGTGCTGCTTGTGGAGGCTGGTCTGCTGGTACGCTATGCACTGAAAAACTCTAATTTTTTAACGGCATTTTAAAGTGCACTATGAAACATGCTTCAGCTACCGATGGGTCTGTGGCAGACCTGTCGTCGCGCCACAAGTGAAGCACACCGAAGCCTTAATCGCGCTATAAAAGTTCTGAAGTACTGGGCTAGATAAAATTGGCCGCTCCCCAGGTTAAACACGCCGTCCGTTGGGACGTCTCCCCTTTTCCTTCCATGGCCAAAATGGTAACCCCCACCTGAGTTTAGCCGTGAAAGGAAATGCATTCTTCCTACAACCATAACTAACAGTGTGACTCTACCTGGTATAAAAACTTAACATTAAATATACAAGCACACAGTTGACCTGATGGTAAGTGGATGCTTGGCCCATAGATACCTAAGCATAACATCGAGTTTAAAAAATGTAGAGGCATTACGTCCTGAGTAGTTAGAACGACTCTTTACCAGTAATAAGGGTCTGGTACCGTCCTACATAGACCTGCCTTCCAGACAGTCAGGAGTCCTACCACCTAAGAAAAACTAAAAATATCTCAATAATTTTCTTCCATTCGTACCTTCCAATATTATATAAAAGATTCTGTTTAAAAAAGGAATAAAGTGCATTTTAATATAAAGTTATTGCATAGAGAAGCGCAATATTTCAAAGGTCAGCTGCGGCGTACATCTGTTACAAATTTTCTGCTGCGGTCATGCTTAGCGCTGAAAATTTGAAGTTACGTTTAAGATTAAACTTAACGTGAAATACTTTTGTAAATGATGTAGGATATAAAGAAGAAACAAATTTAAGCACTTAAAGGGGAAGCAATAAAAGGAACCTTACTGATTACTTTAGTTTAAGAACATTAAATATACATTTTGCACACTAACTTAAGTCTGATAAAAATACGTTACAACTCCACTCCGGCTCTAGGAACGATAAAGAATCTTAGCTTTAAGTCGTCAGTACTAACGCGTTCATTTCAAGTTTGCTGTCGTCGACCGTTATGACGTCACAGCTGACGGTACCGTAGACAAAACTATTACTGTAAGTGTTTTAATTGTAAGACGTTCGATTTTTAGTTTGTTGCCATATACAGATAAATGGGCGGCAAGCAAGTTGATAACATGCATATTATTTAATAATTTATTTAGTAATGTAAAATAATAACGCTAAATAGAAACGTGTCCGATAAAGTAAAATATTTTTATTATAGTTTTATTATACATTTTAAATTAATTATTTACGGAGGCTAGAACAAAACTGGTAGGTAGATTCACTCATCCATAACTTCGATGCCAGTTATTTTATCGAAATCATTTGTTTCTGTATCACAAATTAACGAACGTAAAAAGTCAACACAAACAAAAATCAACACTAAGAAAAACAGTAATAAACTAGAGTTCGCACTGGAGCACAAACAACGGACGTAGATAAATTTCAGCGTTGCTATCGGTACTTTATGGGCGACGCTTGAGGCACGGAATGAGAGAGCGCGGCAAGAGGTAACGGCATTCATGAAATGCACACCTAGTATAATTATTAAATACCACTTGCGTTTACTCAAAAGAAAATTGTTCATATTTTTATCCAACTTCAAAAAGAGGAGGTTCACGTATCGAATGTATGCTGTTTTGTTTGTCCGTAACGTTTTTAGTTAAGAATGTTTATTTATAGATCTAAGAAATCATTAACATATAGTGTAAAAATTTTTGTCCTACGACAAAAATTGACGGAGCTAATTAGAACTAATTATCACTGGACTAGCGAAGTTCACTGACCATCCGGCGCGGTAGCTATGATGTCACTGTCACACATGACAGCGAAAGGCACGCAGTTTTTTGTTTAGTTAATTATGACTTTGTAACAAATTAAGTGTCCGATTTGTGTCTAATTCACCTTTTTACAAATAATGAACACTTCTATTGGAACGCCAGAAATTCTAAATCTATTTTTAACGTGCCGGAACTTCATAAAAAATGGTATTCCGTTCAAATTCAAATTCAAATTAATTTATTTGCCAGAATGTAGGTGTATAATAAAGTATGATCTTAAATTATATCTAATGGCCAATTTACATTCTACCACTACATAATATGGTGTGTAAATATTTTACAGGTATACATGCAAATTTTTTTTTACAACAAATAGAAATTCAATTATGTACATTTATGATTCTTAAAAATAAATAAAATAATTGGAGTTAAAATTATAATGTCATTTCAAATGATACATTTTAAAATGTTAGATTATTCAGTAACGTATACATGCAATCATTTTTTTTTAAAACAAATAGAAACGCAATTGTGTATACATATTTATGATTATTAAAAACAAATTAAGTAATTAATTGCAGTCATAAATTTAAAATGTTAGATAATGAAATAAACGTGCTAGTTAGTTACCTATATATGTATCAATATTACTGATGTCAGATTTATTTTTCGTAATAAGATATAATTTCCTTGAAGTCGTAAACACATTTTTCCTTTAATCATTGTGTCAACTTTTTTTTTAAAAATCGTTAAAGGCAACTCTTTAAAAGAGTTGGGCAATTTGTTATATCATTATTATATAGTTATTAACAGTGGTAGAGCCACGCGGCAGCTTTTGCTGTCGCACGGATGGACCGGCTCGAACAGGGGTGGTACCACGACCTCACAGAAAACCAGCGTGAAGTAGAGGTTTACCTCTGCGTTTCGCTTGGTAAGTGCAGGTGGCCGGAGGCCCTTTTTTCTGGAATTGAGGCATTCCATCTTAGTCCTCATGGGTGACAACGCATCTACATTTTGATTTCTAATAGAGGATACATGTAGATGTCTATGGGCCGCAGCAACCACTTACCATCAGGTGGACTGTGTGCTCGTTTGTCACCCTTATCCTATAAAAAAAAAACCTTTATGCCTTAACATAAGAATTCCTTTTATTCAATTCGAGCGTGCATTGAGGTAAACAAAGCTTATGTTTATTTCTAGAAGCTACACTTCGTTTACTTACATCTATATTATTTTCCAAGTGGTCGGATGTTGTTTTACAAATAGGCATACTTCTTTAATGTATGAGCATGGTAATATCAAGATATTGTACTTTTTAAACAAAGGCTTACAGCTATCCGTACACCAGGCTCCATAGATTGCACGCACATATTTGTTTTGTAAACACTTTCATTATATTCACCGAATTGCCCCACAATAAAAGATCATATGAGAGTAGGGACGAAACATATCCATGATATGTACGTGGAGCTGCTACAGTTGATACCGTAACTCGTAATCTTTTTATTGCATAGACAAATCTGTCGAGTTTGTCACATATGTAATCGACTTGAGTTTTCCAGTCGCTATTTTGATCCGTCATTATACCCAGAAATTTAGTACTTGCTACTTGTTCGATGATTGTATAATTATATCTTCTATAATATAAAAATTAATCGCTGAATATGTTGCTAAGCGCAAATCTCGAGAGCAGCTGAACCGATTTCGCTAATTCTTTTTTTATAATATTCCTTGAAGTACGAAGATGGTTCTTACGGAGAGAAAAATTTAAACAATTTCCGGAAAAAGTCTAAAAACAACAGTTTTCTATATTCCCATACAAAAGATTCGTAATAATACTTAAAATTCAATTTGAACTTTAATACCATACCATAAAGTTTAAGTGAAAGTGGAGGGGTTCCGGGAAGGCAAAACAATTGAGTGACGTTAGTATCGTATAAATATTAATGTCAATATTTGTCAATATTTATTCAAACTGCCAGATAACTGATGTTATAAGGAGTAACTTGGGCTGCTTTTACTTTAGGGTTCCGCGAAAAATAACTCCACGCGGGCGAAGTCGCGGGAACAGCTTGTTTAACTACACTAACATTATAATAATCCTTTTTAAGTTCCATTTCTTTCAATACAATGCTTTTACACATTTGAGACCTTCCACATATTTGCTTTATTTTATAGACCATACTATTGTATGTCTTATTTATATGGGACTTCAAGTCATAACTCTGCTATCATAATGCTACAGATATAAGTCCCTAATATAGGACTAGTCATTGTGCAACCTTACTACTAGCACTAGCCGACCACCCCATATATATGTACAACCTTGGGTATGCGTCCGGCAACGCCCCTTTATAAGGGAACATTACAAGAACACCTTTATCAACTTAGAAATGTTCCGATAAATGCAAGAACACCTTCATCAACTTCCATTTTTTTCTATTATATTGCAAATGTTATTTATCTTTATTAATGCAACATAATTGACTTGTATTTATAAAATTTAATACATTTTGAATATTTTAAACAGAATTTTAATAAATTTAGAGATTTTTAAAGACAATTTATACGTTTACTAATACTATAAAATTTAATATTCCAAATGAATATATTTGACAATTATGCTCATTATTGCATTTAAATTGTTTAAAATATAATTTCTATGACATTTTTAAATGCCTTTATATTGAATTCAATTATTATTTATTAATAATAATTATGAGGCGTCACAATATGCAGGAGAGACAGCATTGGTGATAGCAGGCAGTCTTGTGGAACACCAGCGTTGATAGGCTTGAGATCAGAGCATGCAACGTCTACTACGACCTTGATGCTCCGATCAGCAAGGAAACTGGTGATCCATTTGCACAATTTATCGGGAAGCTCATAGGAAGGAAGCTTCGAAAGAAGTGCTTTGTGCCAGACCCAATCAAAGGCCTTCATTATGTCCAAACTAACGGCCAATGAGTCAGGTAGACTAGAAGATCACCAGCTGGTCGACCCCGATGAAAACCGTATTGGCGGTCGATAGCTGGTGATCCTCAAGGTACCTCGTGAGCTGGCAGTTTATAATGGATTTAGGCGACGACAGCTAGTATTTTTATAAAATTCTCTCTCACTATACATGAAAGGAATTCCTTCTTATTCTGCAACATCGCGCGCAGTATCATGTTCAACGTTAGGCAGAACATTCAATTCCAGGATAACATCTTAAGCCGTTCGAACGCTAACAAAGAACCTTTAGATACAAATCGATTACTCTCAGTGAGTGCGAGGAAGCGACACCGCTAAATAACTTTATATTTTATCTCTGTATCGATCGTGTTTCTATACAGTAGACGACGCCGTAAGTTTATATGGGACATAAAACTAGAGGTTTCACAAGCTTTATTATAATCTAGTAAAGGTGCACTGCTGAACATGGACCTCCACCATAGATGGCCTCACATGGAATTATTTACTTTAGTAAGTACGCTTGACAACTATAGTTTTTTTTTAATTATTTTGTGTTATTATCACGAATATACTGCTGCCCCCTCCTATTCAGTTTTACTCTGCTGTCTCTTACGACACTCACGGGAAGATATTTTTTTATAATAGAGATTTAGGAGAGATTTTAACGAGCATGCGGCTCACCTGATATTAAGTGTCGACTGCAGCCCATGTATAAATGCTACGTCAGGGTAATTGTAGATTCGTTGCCGGTCTTTTAAATAGGAGCTCTTTACTTGAACTTCCCTAAGTCATATTAAAAAATAAAAATAAACGTGACAACGAATTTGCATTTTGATTCGTAATCGAGGATAGATGTAAATGTTAATGGGCCACAGCAACCACTTGCCATCAGGTGGACTGTGCGCTCGTTTATCTTATAAAAAATCCTGTTGGTTTT
The DNA here is from genome assembly GCA_963668995.1 of Parnassius mnemosyne. Lineage (NCBI taxonomy): Eukaryota > Metazoa > Arthropoda > Insecta > Lepidoptera > Papilionidae > Parnassius > Parnassius mnemosyne. The sequence continues at coordinate 601,148 of CAVLGL010000076.1, read as the reverse complement.
TCTATTTTTATTTCTTCCAGCTATTTCAAGTTTAAACGATTATATATGTATATATAGTGTTAACGATTTCAGGAAGCGTCTGTGACATAAAAGTTATTGAGGAAATACGTTTTGGGCTAAAGCTTTCGCCATAAATTGTCGCTATCTGATCCGTTTAACGCAACGCTAGAAAAACATTCATTCAATTTAACAGGCTGTTCAAAGACATTTCTTCGTGTTGGTTATTGCCGCAAAAAAACTGTCCTGTGCAATGATATTCATATTTTATTTGTGGTATAATACATTACAATTTTGCATGCCTTAAGCGCAAAGCGCGTAGGTATGTTATACTAGTGCCTAAAAATTAAGATTCCAACGTTTTGTCGAATAAAATGGTATGTGAAAATCATATTGAACATATAAATAATATAAAAAGGACATAGTAAGAAAGATAACTGTTTGTTGAACTTATTAATATTTTTTTTAAATCGATTAATTGCTATTTTTACATATTGGTTTTAGTGGCTTATGGTGTAGACTTATTAAGTCCGCATGGAGTGGTAAACAAAATAACTTTTGAAAATATCAATTGTTTAACTCAATCTATTTTTTAATCTCTTCATCTATCATAAAGTCATGGAATGTAAATGGCAGCTTAATTTTCTTTTGTTTAGTTATAATAAATTTTTTTCGGCGTAAATATCTAGAAATGTTCGGTGTTTTCAGCAGCCTTGTAATAACTAATTTTACTAAATAGACTGCCTCACTCAATCAGTTTAGCCACTTCTGCCTCTGCTGCCGTCGTGAGTAGATACTGTATCAGTTGTTTGCAGCGACTCAAAAAGTTCCCTGTACAAATACAAAATATTCGAAAAACCAAATTTGATATATAATGATTATTATAAAAATCACAGATTTTTATTACAATATTTTTAAAGCACAGAATAAATAATAGTCATCATCATTACAGCCTTTCAAAAGTCCACTGCTGAACAAAAGCCTCCCACAAGGAATGCCACAAAGCACGGTCCCGAGCCACCTGCATCCATCGACTTCCTACATGTCTTACCAGGTCGTCACTCCATCTCGTGGGGGGTCGCCCTACACTTCGCCTACTGGTACGAGGCTGCCACTCTCTTCTTCTTCAACCTCTTCTTCGACTCTTTTCT